>JAODAL010000374.1:0-326464 GCA_025379985.1 Phyllomedusa bahiana | reverse complement strand
CGTGCTATGTCAAACTCCTCGGGGCTGATGACACACGCTCCTTTGTGCTGGGAAGAAGCAAGAGCGCTTCAGAGCAGCAGGGGAGAGAAGTTAGTACTTGTATTTTTGTTTTTAAATCCCTGCCTAAACCTGCCTATGGAGGACATATACCTGCCTATGGGGGACATATAACTGCAGATACCTGCCTATGGGGGACTTTAAAGAGTACCTATCACCTTCAGAAAAACCTCATGAAGTAACAGAAGACTAAAATACAAACACTTTCTCAAATAAGCTTCATTAGGAAAACCAAAGCATTTCACCTGTATTTCAGTTTTTAAAAAAGCGCTGGCCCTTTAAGACAGCTCTGAAGTCGGGCCAAGTCGGCACATGACAGCTTGATGGATGACTGTGATGGCTGTGTAGGCTCCTGAGCTGGGAGAGTCCACAGTGCAGGGGGAGCCTGTAAATCCTCATCATGTGCACACCAGCAGCAGTGTGATACAGATGCATGTGTGCTATAGAGGAGAAGGCTCTGTCTCCACTGCACAGAAAAAAAGTAAATTTTTTCAGCGTTTTTCATTTTCTAAAAACACTGAGAAAATTACTGAAAACATCTCCCATAGACTCTATTGTAAAAACCTCCTGCTGTCTACACTGCTTTTTTCTGCTTGTTTTTTTACTGGTCGTCTTTTGTAACATGTTGTAAAAATCGCCAGAGAAGGGCAGAAAATTTACTAGGGGAGTCTATGGAAAGCGCAGGAGGTTTTTTTGCCGCAATTTTTCAATGAAAACCCACCCAGGAGATTAGTCCATCCTATAGTGGGTGTTACAGTTTATACTTTTTTCAATTCTGCATACAAGTGTTTGATGTGTCCTCGTTCGTACCATTTGTAATAAAGTGATCATGTTTTTGTCGCTAACTTTTTTTGCGCAATTCAAGATTTTTGCTCTAATGACGCTAAATATACGTTTTTTTAAGGATTTTGGCACTATAATCCTTTTCTTGGAAGATTTTGTTGCTAATAAAGTTCTCACTTGTGACGCTAAAAATACGTTTTTACGGATTGTGGCGCTAAAATGTTTTGATTTTTTTTACAGATTTTGGCGCTATTAAAGTTATCTCTCTTTTGTTGATGAAAATACTTTTTTGGGATTTTGGCGCTATTAAAGTTCTCGCTTTTGTTGCTAAAAATACGTTTTTTTTTGGCGCTGAAATACTTTACGGATTTTAACACTAAAACACGTTTTTTTTTACGGGTTTGGCCCGATTAAAGTTATCTTGCTTTTGTCGCTAAAAATAATATCTTGTTTTTGTTTGCAAAAATACTTATTTTTTACGCATTTTAGCACCAAAATCCGCAAAAATAAAGTTCTCCCACTTTTGTCGCTAAAAATAATTTTTTTTACGCTAAAATCCTTTTTTTTTACAGATTTTAATACTAAAATACGTTTTTTACGGATTTTGGTGCTATTAAAGTTCTCGATTTTGTCGCTAAAAATCCTTTTTTCTTACAGATTTAGGAGATAAATTTATTAGCGCCAAAATCCGTAAAAAGACGAATTTTTAGCAGCAAAAGTGAGATAACAGTAAAGCCAAAATCCATAAAAACATGGACTTTAGCGCCAAAATCCGTAAAAAAAAAAACGTATTTTTAGTGACAAAAGCGAGAACTCCATTAGTGCCAAAATCAGTAAAAAAAAGTATTGTAGTGCCGAAATCTGTAAGAAAACAGATTTTCAGCGGAATAAGCGACATAACTTTATTAGTGACAAAATCCGTAAAAATAAGGATTTTAGCGCCAAAATCCATAAAAAAAAGTACTCGCTACAAAAGCGAGATAATTTTACTAGTGCCAAAATCTGTAAAATGACTACAAGATTCCATTTAAATGCAATAATATGCTTTTCATCCCCTTTTGTAGGGTGGAGTTACATCCAATGGCTTAATTTATGTTTACATTGAAAACCAGACTTGAAGACAAGCAAAAAACGTGGGTAAAAACTGAGCCACAAAAGGCAAATTGCAACAACAAACTGCTGTTTTTTCAGCTGCTTTTGACAGGCAGTGGACAGACAACTCAGTTTTTAGTATTTGGCTTTCAGGTAGTTTTTTGTCCACTGCAGTGTAGATATAGCCTTGGTGTGCTGTGCCTGCTGTACTGTATGTAGTGAGATTCAGATGACCATATACAAGCAGCTATACCCTCAGCTCCCCCTGCACAGTTGGTATCTCCCAACAGATTGATAAGGATCTCCTGAGTTACAAAGTGAAAGTAAAACCCACTTCCCTGTAAAACTGAGGGAAATCCTCTAAATTGCTGAGGACATGTATTTGAGAAAAGTCTTAAAATTTCCTCTTCAATCAATTCTTGTGTGTTTGTATGGAGGTGATAGGTACTCTATAAGCTGCCTATGAGGGACAATAAATTGCCTATACCTGCCTATGGGGGACAATAAATTGTCTATACCTGCCTATGGAGGACATTAAACTGACTATACCTGCCTAAGTAACTTTATTGGTATCCGTTTTTATTTTTGAAATTTACCAGTAGCCAAAGCATTTTCCACCCTAGGCTTATACTCGAGTCAATAAGTTTTCCCAGTGTTTTGTGTGGCAAAATTAGATGCATTGGCTTATATTTGGGTTGACTTATACTTTAGTATATACGGTATTTTAATCCCTGCTTATTTTGGCTTGAGGAGTCCAGTGGGCAGTCTTATTAGTGATTGACAGCTATCTCTGTATGCACACTTATACAAGGAAGGCGGTCAATAAGTGATAACACCACCTACTGGACTCCTTACCTTAGAACAGGCATCCTCAAACTGCGGCCCTCCAGCTGTTGGGAAACTACAACTCCCATCATGCATTTATATAATCTATAACAGTGGGAATGAAGGTAGTTGTAGTTTCCCAACAGCTGGAGTGCCACAGTTTGAGGATGCCTACCTTAGAATAAGCAGGATTTAAATACAACTTCTAATGAATCATTCCCTACAAAACTATTTATCAATCTGCTCCACTCTTCCTGCTCTATAACATGGGGCCAGCAAATCATATAGCCGGTTCGATGTGACAGGTTCCCTTTAAAGCCTTCTTTTCTCTACTACAAAAAGAGCACTATCCTCTTTTATTTTAAATGCAATTGATCTCTATTTGAGAACCAAATTATAATCAGACCCTATATGAAACTGATTTCTTATTTTTATCCTATATTTATAGCATCTATATGAGGGAAATAAGTATTAACCAAAATGTAAATGTTACTTAATGGTCTAATTTAAAAAATAAAGGATTAAATAATTGATCATTGGATGTTTATCTCATTTAATCTTCAGCTTTTGTGTTTAGGATTGTGTCTGAAGTATTACCGAAGGGCAGAAAATATAGAAAAATAAAGATAATTCTGGATGGAATCTGAAATTGATATTGTGGGGTACTGCCATCATACAGTGGACACAGGAGTTTCGCTTTTAGATAGCCAGCAGTTTGTTGGTAAGTATAGCAGAGCAGTTTTGTCAGAGTCAAGGACCTTTGATTGCTCTTTTGTGGATTATTACCAGTTAGTTCTAGTTTGGTCAATGCAGACTTTAACAATGCAACAGTATAAGATGCCCATTAATGGGACAACTCAAAGCTTTGAGTTTACCGCTTATGGAGTACAACCCAAGACCTTTCTTGATCAGAATCACATCCCGAGAATACATTATAATTGGTCATCTGGGACTACCTTGTAAATGGTCCATGATTCTGTGTCAGAACCTCCATCCAATATCTATATTATTAAGGGCATTTCTATTTTTTTTTCACTTATTAAAACAACACACTGATCCATATTCTTTCTTCTTAGCCATTGTTATTTTCTGATTGTAGATTTCTCATTGTGGTTGTCTATATAGGATTGCGGGGAAAGCTTTCTTGCCTGCACCACTTTAACAACATTTGGAGAGATGCTTTACAGAAGCTACAATGGACATGTGAACTGTATCAGTCCCATTGACTTGTATAGGAGAATTTTCTAATCATGCTGTGTGACCTGAGAAGAAGTCACTGTGCAGGGAGGTGGAAAAGGGGGAGCAAAGACTATCTCCTAGTGTGACTGATGGATCCTGTTTTATCTATACACATTGGTATCACCTTTCAGTGTAACCCTACTTGTACTGATAATGAGCAGACTGATAAAAAGTGATATGGAAAATTAAAAAAATAACCAAAAATAAAATAACATGTTTAACATAAAAACAAGAGTTAAAGAATAGGTCATTTTGATGACACATTCCCTTTCAGTAAACATTAACATTTATTGAGAAATCTTTTATTTATTATAAACAAAAACAACCTATTTGTTTATAATAATTTATAAAGCATCACCTACTGTAGATCTTCATTATTATTACCTTTATAAATATGTGTTATGTATAGACATCTGAACAATATCTTATCACAGGTATTAAATCTTTCTTATATGTTGTTAAAGAAGGCAAGTGCTAATAAAGAAACTTTGTCTTATTATCAATGTTTTTTACAAAAAAAAATCATAATTTAGTGCAAAATACAAAAGATAAAAAAGTAACGCTGGAAGATTGTATTCTCTTTGCAATACATAAAAGGATTTTAATCTCCCATTGATAAACCGCTGAATTTGAGTACTATTTTCCTTAGTCCATAAAATAGCTTCCATATTTATGACAAAAGTGATTAAAACAGAGAGGAGAAAAAGTAGTAATGTACCGTCGACCATATTTTAAACACTCTCCCAAATATTGTGCTGGATTCCATAAATTAACATTTCTCTTGAAGCACTAGTTTCAGACCCCTAAAGACCATACACATTGGTAATCTCAAATTTGTTTATTTAAGGAACAAATCTATTTCTTGCAATACCTTTCCATCCCACCAATTACTGGACCTGACTAGGATAATAACTTGGACGAAAATATGGAAACAAAAGTCCCCTATTGTTAACTTCAAATGCTAACATGATGTTTTATACACATGCTCTTACTGTGCTATATTAAACCATTAATCTCTGGTTCCACTGCACTAAATTTATAATATGGGATCCACACCATTGCATTCACAAAAAAGTGTAAAACCACACTCACCAAAGCAGTTTAAGGGTGGGTTCACACTACATTAATGCATACGTTGCAGGGTATCTTTCAGGTACCATAAAAAAAGTACCACTGCAGTTACCGCAATGCAGCCGTGGTGGTCCCATAGGGGATAATAGAGCATGCATAGCCCAGCGTGGGCTACATTAGCTCTGTTTCCTGTCAGCATATGCATTTCCTGCATATACATTTCCTCTGCTATTGAGTCCCATAAAATAAGCATATGCGCAGAGGAAATAGAGCAAACGTAACCCATTCCAGGCAATGTCTGCTCTATTATCCCCTATGGAGTCGCCAAGGTTCTGTTACGATAGCCGCCAAGGTACCTTTTTTCATGGTACCCTGCCAGATACCCTGTAATGTATGCATTAATGTAGTGTGAACCCAGCCTTAGAAACATTAAAAGGAAAGAATTTGTTCCATACGTTTATTATAATATAACATATTAGCATAAGATGTACATAATCCTGGAAATCTTTTCTTTACAAGAAGATAAACCTGAGCAACTGGCTCCAAATGATACCTTCTAGAGAAATAATCCTCCAAGAATGGACCACACAATAATATATTAGATTTCTTCACATTACTTGAGTTCATGAAATGTCCGAATAATTCATATGTGCTGTACATATATCACACCAGACCAACATCATCTAAGAAAAGAAGCAGATATGCATCCAACACCTCAGTTTGCACATCAATTGGGGCAGGCATATTAATAACATCAAAATATGGCTGTCCCCAAGAAGTATTATATTTTATCTATGAATCCTATAAATTCGCCAGTTTTGTGCAATTCTCTCAAAGACAAGCTCTGGATCTAAAATGAAATGATCCTGTTTGTGTCAGAACTTAGACCCATTGATTATTGTGCCAGGTCACAGCTCTTCTCAGTAGCTATTCAACTGTCTGGTAAGATTCTCTGCTGAACCATGGTCTAACTTCTTGCTTTTTTAATTCATTTTCCTCATGAGCTCCACCCTCTGTTTTCCTGAATAGACACTCTATTTAATGGAATTGTCCAGTTATTTTCTTTTTTGTTGGCAAACTGCTGCCATAATAAAATAAAAAAAGTTATATTCACCTTTTCCTCTGACCTCAGATCCAGTGCATGTCTCACCCTGACTCTCGGCCGGTCTTCTGTTTTCTTGAAACAAGTGGTCAATGCTGCAGCTACTTATTGGCTGCAGGCATCATGTGTCATAGGCTGATGTCACCACTCAGAAGTAAATGCTCTGAACGGTGATGTCAACCAAACACATGATCGCAGCAGCCAATCAGTGGTGACGTCCCGTTTGGATCAAGACCAGAAGAAAACAGCTTGATAATGGAATAAGCTTCACCACTGTGCACAGTCTCTGCTCTCCCCAAACTCCATATTATAATAAAGAAGAAAAAATCCCACACTTTATACAATAGGAAAAGCTATTAATGTAGGTCCCCTTCCTTCAAGAGTAGAACTTTCAAAACACAACTTTCCTCTCATAAAATACTCTCAATTTAGCTGGAAACAATACAAAAAATATACAAGGTGATTCAAAAAGGATGGTGCAAAATTATAGCCTTGATATTCACAACTGAGAGAACATATTTATTAACATAAAAAGGCAAATTATAAGTTTTATCTATACACTACAAATGTTCAGGGTATGTATAGGACTACGCCAGTTTTGCTTTGTTTTGTGGTCACTCACCATTTACTACTGATGTTACCCTAATTACTGGTGCTTACTTTTGTACCATTTTTTTTAGAATAGACTTGTTTTTGGAACTTTTTTTAACATCTGCAAAATATTGATGCTTTCTATTTGTTTGCAGAGAATAATCTGTAAATAATTAAAGGAATTGTCCATTATTTAAAAAGGGCATTTACAGGTTTGGAGGGGATGAAAATAGAAAAAAATATATTAACTCACCTGCTCTGGTCCTGCTCTGCCCCTGCTCCGAGTGCTCCCCTTTTATCAGTCATGTGACGCTGCAGCCAATTACTGGCTTCAGCAGTCTCTGCCTACATAAACAGCATATGACTGCTGAGGCCAGTGACTGACTGCAGTATCAGACCCCACTGGTGCTGGAATGAAGCAGACTTCACTAGTGAGTTGAGGTTTTTTTCTGCGTTTAACTCATTCCCAACAAGCAAAACCCTTTTTTTTTAAATTACTGACAACTTTTCCACTTCTTTTAAAGGATTGCTCATCGCCCTCTATTACTACAAAATTAAAAAACAAACTGGTCCTTACTATTCCCAAAGCAACAGTTCCTGCACCATGGGCCAATCACTTGCTATGGCGATCACATGCCATATGTGCTTAGCGTGCCATTTATGATTGGGCGAATTACCTGTGAAACCCATACTTTCCCAGATGTCCTTCAATGCAACACAATAAGCTCTTTGAGAAGTTAACACAGGTTCACTTACTTTTTCTCACTGCGCTGTGAATGTTTTATGGATGTTCAATAGATGTCCTGGATAGCACAACTGTTTGTGTGCTATTGCCTCCCACCCAGCCAAGCCAGTATTGCTCTGCTCTACACTGATGAGGGGCAAAACCCCGAAATGGCTGTATGTAGATAAGTGATACTGGCTTGGCTAATATTGCTTTTGCTTCTTAAAGATTTGGTGAATGAGAAGCAAATTGAGGATTTGTTACATCCAATAGAGGGCGCATGAGCTTCCAAGCTCCTTTCCCATAAAGCCTTGTGATATGCAGATGCTTAGTAGAGGCAAAAGGCAATCTCAAAACTCTACACACCTTAACAGGTGCTCTCCTCAAGGAGAGATGTTCCCCTTTCTCTGCTATCAGTTTAGTAAGATTGTATTTGTCTATAATTGGGACTTTTTTTTTGCAACTATATGTACCTGATTAAGTCGATGGACCAACTTAAAATGCACAGTATGTGTTGATATTTTTTTATTAACAGTTCCATCACTTTTACTATGCATTGGCAGTGTTTGCTCAGAGCTTCTTTTATTCCTTCAATTTGTATTTATTCTACAACTGTTTTTTCTAGGGGAGTAATCTGCTGCTTGAAGCAATATTTTTACACAATGATATCTGATGAGCATTGTGATGTTTGAGCCTGTCTGCTTTTGGTAATCAACAAACACTGTGGTATGCAGATATTTTGTTCGTCTTTTCATACTGATTTGAGTTTTTGGGGCTCATACAGATCTTCTAATAAGTTGAAAAGTCAATTGTGCTATTATCAAGTACCAGTTGCTCTTTTAAAGATTGTATCGGCAATGAAATCAAATCACAAGTGTTACCATGCCTTTCTTTTTCATTTTCTCTTAGCTAAAAGTCATGAATAGCCAAATATTTGTAGAGAAATTATAAAACTATAAATCAATTATCAATTATATAGATAATACATAAAAAATGCAGTTGAAACCAGAAGTTTACATACACTATATAAAAAGACACATATGCATGTTTTTCTCAGTATCAGACATGAAATCAGAATAAACATTACCCATTTTAGATCAACTAGAATTACCCAAATTATTTATATTTGCCAAATGCAGAATAATGAGTGATTAAAGGAGTTGTCTCCCTACAGAGTTTCATAGGCTGCATGAATGAAATACTCTGTCACTTCCTGGTTCAGACTGACTGAAATTTGCATACAGCTCCATGGTGTATCCAGCTCTGTGTTTTCAGTTGCTAATTAGATCAGATTAGCGCACAAGCTTCTGAAACTACTAACAGGACTTTTTATCTGATCCCTCAAACAAAAGCCCTAATTACAGTTCTGTTTACTTGAGATAAATCAAGCTTTTTAGTGCCAGCAGCACAGAGGCTGCTGTGACCTGTGTGATGACATCACTCACTGCTATCACATACAACAAACAGCAGGGGGAAAATTATACACAGGTCTGTTACTGAGGTAACTGAAACAGCCAGGGAGGTCCTAAATTCACTTGTATCTCCTTAAGGAAAACAGATGAACAAAGCAATATATTTGGTAAATGTCTTGATTTTGTGTTCCCTACAATTTGAAAGCTATTCTTTGTAGCGAGACAACCCCTTTAAGGCATTTCTATTACTTTCTGCAAAGTCAAAAGCTTAAATACACTAGGATTACTTTGCCTTTAAACAATTTGGGACAGCCCATATGACGATGTCATGTCTTTGGAAGCTTAGGAAGTTTATTGGCAACATCTGAGTTAATTAGAGACATATCTGTGGATTTTAATTGCACACCAGAAACACACTGCTTCTGTGTGTAACATCATGGGAAAATCTAAAGAAATCAGCCAAGATATCAGGAAGAGAATTGTGGACTTGCACAAATCTGGATCATCCTTGGGTGCAATTTTCAGATACCTGAAGGTGCCTCTTTCATCTGTACAAACAATTATATGCAAGTACAAACAAGAGGGAATGTCCAGCCATCATATCTCTCAGGAAGGAGACGGGTTCTGTGTCTCAGAGATGAACATGCTTTAGTCCGAAATGTGCATATCAACCCAAGAACAAAAGCAAAAGACCTTGTGAAGATGCTGGAGGAAGCTGGTAAAGATTGTGTCATTATCCACGGTAAAACGAGTATTGTATCAACATGGACTGAAAGGCCACTCTGCCAGGAAGAAGCCATTACTTCAAAAGAAACATATAAAAGCCGGATTAATGTTTGTAAATGCACACAGGAAAAAAGACCTACATTTTTTGGAGACATGTCCAGTGGTCTTAAGGATCTAAAATTGAACTGTTAGGCCATAATGACCATCATTACGTTTGGAGGAAAAAGGGAGAAGCTTGTAAGCCTAAGAACACCATCGCAACTGTGAAACACGAAGGTGGCAGCATCATGTTGTGGGGTTGTTTTGCTTCAGGAGGGACTGGTGTACTTCACAAAATAGATGGCATCAAGAGGAAAGAATATTATGTAGCAATACTGAAGCAACATCTCAAAACATTAGCCAGGAAGTTAAAGCTTGGATGGAAATGGGTCTTCCAAATGGACAATGATCTGAAGCATACTGCCAAACTGATTACAAAGTTGCTTAAGGATAACCAAGTCAATGTTTTGGAGTGGCCATCACAAAGCCCTGATCTCAATCCTATTGAAAATTTATGGGCTAAGCTGAAAAGGCAGGAGCGAGCAAGGCGACCTACAAACATGGCTCAGTTACACCAGTTCTGTCAGGAGAAATTCCTACCAACTATTGTCAGAAGCTTGTGGAAGGATATCCAAAATGTTTGACCCAAGTCATACTGTTTAAGGGCAATGCTACCAAATACTAATGAAATGTATGTAAAATCTTGACTTTGCAGAAAGCAATAAAAATGCCTTAAAAATTCTCTCTCTCATTATTTTGGCATTTGGCAAATATAAATAATTTTGATAATTCTAATTGTCCTAAAACAGGTAAGGTTTATTCTGATTTCATGTCAGATAGTGAGAAAAACATACATATGTATCTTTTTATATAGTGTATGTAAACTTCTGGTTTCAATTGTACATATAATACAATGTGTAAAAGATATTTATAGTTTAGGTATTAGCATGAAGAGCATGAATTGTAAAATAATCACCAGCTTTAAAACAATCACAGACACATCAAAAGTCTTCTCAGTTTTTATGTATCATCTGCAAAGCTATGGATGGATGGCTTCTTTGTACAAATGTTTTCTATCATATACAATGACAAGCAAAAGGGTAACAATGTTTTGAAGTTTTGACTTTCAGGCTCCATATCTCCATCCACTACACCTTTAAATGTAAGACTACCATAATTTTATAGACAATCATCTTACCTATCTTATATATAAATGTGACTTGCAATTATTTAGCATATGCTTAGTTCTGCAGATTCCTGTCCTGTAACTGTACTGTTACTGTTTTGCTCCTAAAAATCTATTTTACATTTTTGTTGTTTTGTTAGCATTTTGTAAATCCACCTTTGGCTTTCAACACTGCACAAAGCCTTCAAAATCTGATCCTAGGTCTCTTCTACACATTCCCAATATTGGTGCCTACTGGTCGACTCAGTTGGGTATAAATACAGCTTTTTCTTCAACTTTACCCACAAGTGTTTGATTGGGTTGAGGTCTGGGGACTGCAGAGGCCAATCCAGCAACTCTTCTTCATTGTCACTGAACCATTTCTTTGCCAAGCTTGATGTATGTTTCAGGTCATTGTCCTGCTGGAACACTAGGTCGTTCTTTTCATACTCATAGTGCTCACGTGTATGAAGTAACTCATCTTGTAGGATACTCACCTGTAGTTAAGCATTGATATCAACATCCAATGCCTTTGGCTGTGAAACAATCCCATATCATCAGCAGGCCCGGACTGCCCATGGGCTGCTGGGAGTCCGGGCCGCAGGGTCGGCTGGGATCGCCCGCCGGGGGGGCTGGCCCCGAGTGCCGGCGCAGCTACAGGGGCCGACACGGTTGCATGGCCGGGTCACAGACCCAGCCATTCAGCCATCACGGCCGCCGCCTGCACCGCGGTGCAAGCTGTGGCCGAAGCTGAACAGTGGGATCTTCTGATCCCGTCTGTTCAGCTCCCAGGAGGCCGCGGGGCAGGTGCGCGATGTGATGACGTCATCGCGCGCCTGCTCCCGCGGCCCGCACTCGGATGAGAGCGCGGCCCGGAGCAGGAAAAGAAGGAGGAAACAGGTGAGTATTATTGCTATGTTTTTTTTTTTTTAACTAATTACTGGCCCTGCCTGCCTATAACACTAGCCCTGCCTGCCTAGAACACTAGCCCTGCCTGCCTAAAGATAGCCCTGCCTGCCTATAACACAAGCCCTGCCTGCCTATAAAACTAGCCCTGCCTGCCTAGAACACTAGCCCTGCCTGCCTAGAACACTAGCCCTGCCTATAACACTAGCCCTGCCTGCCTCTAAAACTAGCCCTGCCTATAACACTAGCCCTGCCTGACTATAAAACTGGTCCTGCCCGCCTATAACATTAGCCCTGCCTGCCTATAACACTAGCCCTGCCTGCCTATAACACTAGCCCTGCCTGCCTATAACACTAGCCCTGCTTGCCTATAACACTAGCCCTGCCTGCCTATAACACTAGCCCTGCCTAAGATAGCCCTGCCTGCCTATAAAACTAGCCCTGCCTAAGATATCCCTGCCTGCCTATAAAAGTAGCCCTGTCTGCCTATAAAACTGGCCCTGCCTGCCTAAGATAGCCCTGCCTGCCTATAAAACTAGCCCTGCCTAAGATAGCCCTGCCTGCCTATAAAACTAGCCCTGCCTAAGATAGCCCTGCCTGCCTATAAAACTGGCCCTGCCTGCCTATAAGTGGCCCTACATGCCTATAAGTGGCCCTGCCTGCCTATAAATGACCTTGCCTATAAAACTGGCCCTGCCTGCCTATAAGTGGCCCTGCCTGCCTAATTACTGGCCTTGCCTGCCTATAACTGGCCATGCCTGCCTGCCTAATTACTGGCCTTGCCTGCCTATAACTGGCCATGCCTGCCTGCCTAATTACTGGCCCTGTCTGGATAATTACTGGGGGCAGCCCTAGCTACAAGGCTAATTACTGAGGTCAGCCCTAGTTACCTGGCTAGTTACTGGGGGCAGCCCTAGCTACCTGGCTAATTACTGGAGGCAGCCCTAGCTACCTGGCTAATTACTGGAGGCAGCCCTATCTACCTGCTTTAGGAGGTCTATATACTTATCTGCCTAATAGGGGGGCTTGAACACCTACCTAAAGGGGGGGGGTCTACCTATTTACATGGCACTTATATGATTTTTTTATTTTCTAATTTTTAGGGTCTACCATATGCTGTTTGGGGTACAATTACTGTATAGGGCACTATTACTATTTGGGGCTCTATGGATGGGGAGTTTGTACATAGTTGGGAATTGATAGGAAAGTGCTGGAAAAGAGAGGAGTCTAAGATGTATTTGTGGTAAATTCTACAGGGACGAGTAGTGAGAAGACATTGCATGCTGTACCGGACAGAGAAAGAAGTGGAAAGGAACGACTCAACAAGAAAGACATCATGGAGGTTTGGGCCAGATGGAGAAGAAAAGGAGAACAATTCCCATCAGAGATGACGTCTCCTGTGAGTCCCTGCTGTCAGGGGTAAGTTTACTTCTGGGCTGAATCAGTGCTGTGTTCATGTGACGGTGACCTGACTACTGGGGATGTGATTGGGGTTGCAGGTTATGTTGGTGCTTATGTAGTGTCAGTGTGGGCTTGTCCCTGATTGTAAAGCGCACACCTGACTCTGTGATGAGGGGATTCTCTGCACCACTTTTTCTCTCTTGCTTGTGTATAGGGGGCTTTCACACAGAGCGGTTTTGGTGCATTTTTTTATGCGTTTTTTTGTGCAGAAATGTACAGTATTAACTGCTCTGCCTTTCTGCACAAAAACACACCAAAAAAACACATAAAAAACCGCACCAAAAACACTCCGTGTGAAAGCAGCTTTATAGTGTAGTTTATTTTAGAAAGTGGCGAAGTGCGAGAACAAGGGACATTTTTTAGGCGGATATTGTATGGTGGCTGCTGGGGGCTCTGTGCCAGGGCTGATTTTTATTCCCAGTCCGGCCCTGATCATCAGGCTTACTCTAGCGAACTTGACATTTTGGTTAATTTCTCCAGGCTCTAGCTTTCTTTTCCATTGATTCATGCAGACCCATTTGCACCCATCAGAGCCCAGTCTATTGACTTTCATCTCATTTCTCTAGATCACCCATTTCCAATTTTCTACTCAATCCGCCACTTCTTGTGACAATACTGAAGTCAAGACTTCACCTTTTTTTGGGCCACCATTCCAGACTCGTGTAATGCACATCGCATGGTGCTGGCATGGACGTCTGTGATCTCACTATTATAAAGCATACCAGCCACCTTCACTGTTGTGTTTGTTGTGCCAGAACTGATAAGCTTTGTGCTCTCTCGACTTGTTGATATTTTGCCTGGAGATCCCCCTGTTGGCTTTGGAATGGATGGACTTCATTTCATATTCTTCCAGCTGTCATAGCCTCACATGATGCAGTTTGGCAATTTTCTTGGCCCAGAGACGCCATCAATGAGCTGGATGAAGCAGTTTCTCTTTTCTTGGGAAATGGCTGCTTAAACCAGTGACCTTCGCTTGGGAATCAGCTTAATAACACACTGAGCTATTAGGGAATATGAGAACAGGTTGTAATTTGTAGTATACAAGAAGAAAAAGTTTGCCCCACCACCAGTAGCAAAACAGAAGCAATGCATTTACATGACAAGAATCTGCAGAACTAAGCATATGCTAAATAGTTGCAAGTCAAATGTATGTGTAAAATAGGTAAGATGATTGTCTACAAAATGGTGGTAGTCTCACATTCAAAGCTGTAGTGGATTGTTAGATATAAAGCCTGAAAGTCACAAGTTCAAAACATTGTTACCCTTTTGCTTGTCAATGTAAAACACCAAAAAAGCACATAAAAATAAAGCAATGTGTGTGACCCAATTACTGACTGCATGAAAAAACGGTTTATTATCGTGACTAAACGTGGCTAAAGATGATTCTGCTCAAGTTACTTTTTAGCAATATAGTATTTAATAACTAAATGTAAGCAGTGGAAATACATTACATATTACAAAACATTGCAACACAAGCACGTAAGAGGAAATGACATGGGGAAATTGCAGAAACCTAACTATGTGCAGACCATTACACAATACATTGTCATTCAAAAATGTCCAATGAGTCACAATGCTGGATTTTCAGCAGTCATATCATTTAGGTTTAACAAATTTCAACTGATATAGAAACTGACACTTGTGTTTTGTACACAATGACAGCTACTATCTACATGTGCACAAAAAGAAGATTTACCACCTACAAGTCAGAGAGTCCACAAGTGATTGTTAGCATTACCTTGCTTATCTGAAGATAAGTTCCTGTCTGCTATCTTTTAACACAGGCAGATCAACTGCCCATACAAGCCCCAATTAATATAGTTTATTGCCACGTCTTACTTTTATACAATGAAATAATCTTGATGGATTTGAACGACTGCTCAATTATTCAAACCTTCCCATAAAGATCCCTGTTTGTTTGCAGTCCATTACTTTTTTATATGGGGGATGTGCTGCTGATGAACAATGATTTTTATGTGCATCAAAACTGTGATCAGAAAATAAGTCTACACAGTACTGGACAAAAAACTCAGCGAAAACCAAAATCTGAAAACTGCTTTGAACCTGAGTATTTTGTTAGTTTTTTGTCCAAAGCAGCTGGGTTTCTGTCAATTTTTTGGGTGGTTTTTAGCTTTTTTTTTAGGTTTTTGGTCCGTTTTTTTAAAGGGCTTTTGGGCAGTTTTTAATTTATGCAAAATTCATATACCTTGTTTAAATACCTGGGCAGTTTTTCAGCAGAACCGTCCAAAATGCGCACCAAAAACTGTGCCAAAAAACGGTGAAAAACCATCCAAAAATTATCTGGCTGTTTACATAGACTTCGATAGTAAATTCCTAAAACGACCAAAAACGAGCAGAAAAAAAAACGTTCTATGTACACTACAGGTTGTTTTTTGTATTAAAGTCTGTATGGATGTTTTTTCTGTTGGATTTTCAGCGATTTCAAAATACTAAAACTGCTGAAAATCTGACGGGAAATCTCTGCTGTGAAGACATAGCCTTTGGGTATTTGATCATCAGGCAATGTAAAAGGTCTTCTGTTTTAGGAGTATAAGTTCAACCTCATGTTCGTGACATGGTTGTGGGTATGGGCATTTTGTCCCTTTTAGTCATTAAACATGCTTACAAGAACGTTCAGCAATATGGAGTATCAAGGTGCTTGACTGCGAATGGAAAAAATGTCCAGCACATGTTATGAAACGTTCCTGATGTTCATTGAATAGGGCATATTTTGACCAAATTTCATTAAAAAGTGTTTATTATTCTTGTAGTTATAGCTGATTTTTCCAGGCCTCCAGTGAGTGGGACACCATGTAAAATTCATGCCTTACTTCTTTCTCGAAAAGCAAGGTCTGGCTACAAATTTGTTGCATTCATTCTAATGTGTTTGTGACAAAGGGAAATTATATACTTTTAAAGTGGGAATTTATTTGAAACAACAGAAGTAAAGTACTGAACATGCTGCTACTTTAAATCAATAGACATAAGCATTTATGATTTGCTGTAGTTCAAGTGGGTTAATGAGTAATCTACAATCAACCTCTGTTCTGTCACACCTTAGCATGTGAGATATAGCAGGATACTCTCATTTTCAGTGTAAAACAGAATGCAAGGGCAACAATCACTATATTTAGAAGACCTGTACTGTAAACAATAAGAAATATTTCAAGGAGAACATTAGTCGGATGGAAACACTCAGAATGAGCAAGACAAAAGGTAGGCGTCATTTAATGTGGTTTTTTGCAGGCCTTGGTTATGATATGGCTTAGGACTCAGTGTACAGGGTAATCAGTAAGAGACAGCCTTATAAAGCAATGAGAGATGGATACGGTATATATTAATCATAATATATGACAGGGGTGAACAACATTTTCTAAGGGCCACATTGTACCTCTCTCAGGGATCGCAAAATCTTAGAGGAGTATTCCCTGTCTGAGACCTTTATGGCACTTTAACTGTAAATACCCAAAATGCCTGAGAGTTGTTGGTTCCACTTTAGGGACTGCCAGAGATCAAAATGCTCAGTACTCCAGAAAGAGAATATGAGGCGCCTAGTTTTTTGGGTTACAGAAGTGGCTGTTATAAAACTATAAGACTATGTTCACACGGGGTAATTTTAGCGTGCATTTTGCGGTAGATCTTGTGGATATGTCATGATTGTGTCACAAATAAATACTCCACTAAGGAAGAAATCCAGAGATAATAAAGAAACAGTTTTTACTGGACTGAACATTTAGGTTGCTTAAAACGTTATTTAAAACCCTATAGTGCCAGCCGTACAGCACCCACCATAACAGTGCCAGCTATACACTAAATACCGTAAAAATGCTAGCCATACAGTGCTCACCATAACAGTGCCAGCCATACAGCGCCCACCATAACATTGCCAGCTATACACTAAATACCGTAAAAATGCTAGCCATACAGTGCCCACCATAACAGTGCCAGCCATACAGTACCCACCATAACAGTGCCAGCCATACATTAACCACTGTAACAATGCCAGCCCTAGAGTGCTCACCATAACAGTGCCAGTCATACAGTGCCCATACAATGCCATACAATGCCAGTCATACAGTGCCCACCATAACAGTGCCAGCCATACACTGCCCACCATAACAATGCCAGCCATACAGTGCTCACCATAACAGTACTAGACATACAATGCCAGTCATACAGTGCCCACCATAACAGTGCCAGTCATACAGTGCCCACCATATCAATGCCAGCCATACAGTGTCCACCATAACAGTACTAGCTATACAGTGCCAGTCATACAGTGCCCACCATAACAGTTCTAGCCATACAGTGCCCAGCATAAGAGTGTCAGCTATACAATGCCAACCATTATAGTACCATGAGTTGAAAAAAGATGAATATTCTTTTTGAAGTATAAAGACAGAGGCAAAGCCTGCTTGTACCTTAATGGCTGGGGGCTGCACAGAGGGACACTGGGGGCCTCGTGTTGTGCACCCCTGCTATATGATTTGTGTGTAGATAAAGTCTTGTATCATAGGTATGGTGAAACATAGAGGGTCATTTCTTCTACATGGTGCAAAACATCGAGCAGGAACTTTGTTGAATAATAGGTGGATGCCATTTTATATACAGTATCTAAAAACGGTGTCAAGTATTATTCTTAAATACAGGGGACTGATACATAGCTATCTCCTGGGTGGGTAACATGCAAACTTATAGCAGGTAGACCCTTCATTGTTGTCTTTCTTGATTGCCAACATCTGTGTACATAGTTTCCAGTCTTTGGTGCTCCTCTTATAGGAACCAATAGAGCTTGTGGCATTTACACAATCCGCATAGCAAATTATTATGTCATTCCTGAAATAGTATATGAACTTTGTGAACTCATCTTACCTGCCCTTATCTCACAATTTGCAGAAAAGCCTGGACATTGTAAATGTAAAAGAGGTTCATTTAAAACTTTGTAACGTCTCCAAATAATTAAAATAACTACAGTGCTCTCCGGATTCAAGTTTCTGTAATGCAGTGCTTAAGTGGTTTCCCCTTAAAAAAAACCCTTGTACTGTACGCCCCGCAATTACGCCATGTGAACATACCCTAACTAATAAGTTTGAGAACTGTAGCCATAAAGATTGTGGTTCCACTGTATGTGAATAAGTGCCAGGTAGCCCTGATCTGTTTGATCAGGATACTCAGTATGCAGCTGGGTGAATGTTTTGTGGGGTGTAGTTTTCAAAATAGGTTCACTTAATGGAGTTTATACTGTACTGATAGCTAAGGGGCTCTGCAAATGTGACATTCCAAAAAAATCTGTGCTCCAAAATCTAACCTTTCCATTCTGAGCCCTGCTCATGTGATCAAACAGTAGTTTATGATTACATATGGAATACAGCCATACATGGAAAAACATGACTAATAAATTGTGGAGTGGTTTTTCTTCTATATCCACTTGTGAAAATTAAACATTTTTTTTAGAAACTACAGATTTGTGGAGGAAATTCACTTTCACAACCCAATTTAAAACAAATATCTGAAATACCTATGGGTCCAAATACTCAGAACACACCTAGATGAATATCTTTGAGGTGTGGTCTCCAACAAAGAGTCTTTTCAGTGGTTTTTTTTTGATACCTCAAGGATTCTACAAATTTAAAATGGTTCCTGAAAGACATCCTTAAACAAGATGGCCTTTATTTTTGAGGCTTGTGTTTAAAGGGGTTTTCGAGATGCTTTCAAGATGAAGAGACCGTTAAATAAAGACTTTTTCTAAATAAATTAGTCAATAGATTTTACTTTAGTCATGAGATAAGAGAGATTTTATGTGTTCTGAGTGTATTCAGGTTTCTATGGTTGCCTGGTCCCCTGATATTAACTATGTTATCTGATTAGAGCAGAGAGCTTAGAGCAGGTAGTGATGTCACCCCATGAACAGACTGAGCTCTGACAAACAAATCTTAACAATATTCTTTACAGGTAAAACTATTGTTTTCAGTCCTCACAGTACATGTAGCTTTAGTTTAATGAATATATCATCTTCTGCACTTGTCAGTGTAAAGGCTCTGCTAAAAGCTGAATATGCTTATCAGAACCACCCAGAGCTTGATGAGACAAAACTGCTTGTGACTCAGTAAAAAAATGTGGTGAGAACCCTTTAAGTCATATAGCTCACTAAGGCAACATATCTGCTAGCTCTAAAAATATAGAATCAGGATAAGACATATTGATCTGTGTTTCTCTGTTAACGCCTGTTGTATTACATAAATTTAAAAATGTAAAAAAAAAATAAATTTCCTAATTTACCATAGACTGGAATAGCACTAGAAAAGTATTGTAATTTTTGGTTTAAAAATGCAAAAATTGGTAATACATTATAAGCCATACAACAGTCTAAGGGCTTGTTCACTCGGAGTTTTCACTCCGTGTTACAAGCGCTTTTTAGATCAGTCTTGGGGACCGACAGAGCGGACCCCAAGACGGATCTAACAATTAGCAGTGAGATTATCACTGCTTTCTATGACGAACTCGCAGCGGCGTTCACATGACAGATCGCTGCTGCATGTTTCAAAAGCGGTACACACGCGCTATGGAGCGGACACACGAGCTAGGACAGCGCTAATCTGGACGCAGACCTGCCTTCTTTGGGACCCCCGGCTAAGGACTTGTACCCATCCGAACAGGTTATGGGATTCCATTGGGGGTGATGGTTATGGTGACCTGGTGGGTCCTTTACACTCGTTTGTGAGGCTCCATTGGGGGTGATGGCTACATGCGAGCCTTTGGACCCTTCATATCCACTATACAGGTCTGCTTAAATCTATAATCTCTGATGGGTGTCTGATGTGTGACTCGGGACACCCTGGGTATGACAGTATTACCATTGTGATGACACCTATAACTTGGACATTAAAGGGGATGTATTGCTTCCTTACTTCGGCTGATTCACACTTCTCTTAGCTTCCCAGCTCTGTAAATGCAGGGCCGTTTCTTCCCCTCCCAGCTGGATGACATCATCCCCCCTTCACTGCTGGCCTGAGACTCCCCTCCCCCTCCCCTCTGAGTCCACATGTCACTGTGTCTCTCCCTATCAGTCTTATTTTATAAGAGCTGTATACATACCACAGGGCTGCATTCAATCTAATCTGAGCACTGATCTCTCACAGCTGGAGATGTATTACAGCTTTCTAAGAACGCACAGATCTGCGTGTATGCAGGAGAGTTAGGCACAGGGTCAAAAATGTCATGTTTTCTCATTGTACAATCTGCTGCAGTCTGTTTCTGCTAGGTGTGGAGACAGAAAAATGCTATGGCCCCTAACTCTGAGTCAGACACACAGCTCCGTGAATCGACCCAGGGGCTGTACAGAATGTAAATGAGCTCTCAGCTAGTGAATTGCAAAGAGGAGGGATTAGACCCACACATGGATATCAGTGTAATAAAAACACAAGATAAGGGACACTGTGAGAACAAGGCAGCTTTGCTAATGACATCCAATTGCAAAGTTGCTTGTTTTCACTGTCCCCTTATTCTGAAGACCATTTAATGAAACGATAACACCCCTTTAACAAAATATTAGGGTGGGATACTGTGTGACTATGTATGCATGTCTCATGAATGTGCACTCACAGTATGCTGTGTAACTACTTGGGAGCGACCATACCCCAGGACACAGTCTCTCTTAGGGGAATACCTCACCCCTTTTGAAATCACTGACAGCAGTCAGTGGTTGGAAAAGGTGTCCTTGGTCACCTAGACCTTATACATAGCTTCAGCAGCTATATACCCTGTAGATAACCTTTATCCAGGAAACTGCTGTGTCTCTGGTCGTCCAGGCCAGCGTCCAGACAAACAGGTGGACATTTAACATCATAAAACTATACTTTGGCTATATAGGCGTATGTAATTTCTACTGTTGAAGTTAATACATATACGCTCTTTTGCTCTTTTTGTCTTTGAGACTTTCCCTTACCGTCCCCTGAAGCGATGTAATCCAGGGACATTGAAACATGTTGGAACTTTTTTTGTTAATATAGAGTAAGGGTCAGCAGTACTTGAGGGCTAGGATCCGGACGGGACCGCCCTCTATTGGGGCGATAATCCTGATACAGGTTAGGGAATAGATAGGAATATCAGGGACATACTAGGACCTATCCTCTATTCTCACTAGTCCCCAATATATGTTTTGTCTGTATAAGTCGTTTTTGTCTCTTTGTATGTTGGTTTTCTTTGTGTGTGTTCCTAGCCATTTTTAAGGATCTATATTAAAAGTTAGGTTTTAGCGCAGATTTTTCTATTAAGTTTTTCTTGTATCACTTTTCTGTGCACCATTTAAGTACCTTTTACCAGTGATCTGGTTTTGTTGTTTTTGAAGATTATCACTGTTGTCTATGACGAACTCGCAGCGGCGTTCACATGACAGATTGCTGCTGCATGTTTCAAAAGCGCAGCTCAGCTCCGTCTCGAAAAGAATTGCATGTAAATTCTGTCATGTGAACGCCATTGCGTGTTCGTCATAGACAGCAGTGATAATCTCACTGCTAATTGTTACATCCGTCTTGGGGTCCGCTCTGTCGGTCCCCAAGATGGATCTAAAAAGCGCTTGTAACACAGAGTGAAAACTCCGTGGGAACAAGCCCTAAAAGAATAAAAATAAATACAAAATAACCCTAAATAAAAAGACATATAGGAAACTTTATTACTAGCTTCTGTGTTATTGTTATCTATACGATCTGCTTCACACACTTTTTAGACTTTTGTGACATAAAAATTAACTTAAAAACTGCATTTTGTTTTGGTTCTTAACTATTAATTTTAAACATGAATGCACTTAAAGAAATATGTTTCTGTAATTTTCCTATAACAAATCATATGATTCATAGACCATGTTTCAAATGGCAGCAAAGACCATATGGCTTCTATTTTTAATCTGCAACCCAATTCTAACAGGAAGCTCTGTGCCACTAGGCAATGGCATTCCCGCATACATGCTGTATACTCAATATGCACAAATTTTTTGTATAAGCTTTGAGTATTGATTGCAGGGGAAGGACAGAATTGCTTATACTACTTTGGGATTCTCTCTTTGGTTATACCACTTGAATCCAGGCCGCTGAACAAATGAGTAATGCAGACAAGTCTGCTAGGCCTGAGCTAATAAACCTTATTGCACAATAGCCATAATAGTAGTAGTGGACTGCAGCTTAAATCAATGTTTGAAGAGCCAATGTGTTTTGATATGGACAGTGTTGGACTGGGCTATCAGTGTAGTTTATTTTTAGGGCCTGATAGTAAAGTTGTTTTTTAGGGCCAAGTAGTGAAGTTGATTTTTGGGGTCCAACAGTGGAGTTGAATCTTGGAGCGCACAAGTGGATTTAATTCTTGGGGTCCACCAGTGGAGTTGATTCTTGGGCCCACCAGCAGAGTTGATTCTTGGGGCCCACTACCAGAGTTGATTCTGGGAGCCCACCAGCAGAGTTGATTCTTGGGGCCCACTACCAGAGTTGATTCTTGGAGCCCACCAGCAGAGTTGATTCTTGGGGCCCACTAACAGAGTTGATTCTTGGAGTCCACCAGTGGAGTTGAATCTTGGAGCCCACCAGTGGAGTTGATTCTTGGGGCCCACTAGCAGAAAGGTGTATAATCCAGCACACCCTAAGGTGAGATAAGTGTTAAAAGTCCAAAATTTATTCCATATTATTTAAAAATTAAAAAGAAAAATAAGGGCATAAAACACCCCCTGCATCAGGCTGGAGGAAATCCTACGCATTTTGGACAACAAGTCCTTATTCGTGGCGCCACGAATAGATTGTTTGCTTTGTTCCTTGCCTGGGACTGAATCCGAGCACCCCAGAGGAGTTTATTACTTGGCATCCATGTTCATGTGGAGTTGGTGAGCTGTGCAAAGTTAAATCTATTCTATTTATTTGCCCACTAGCAGAGTTGATTCTTGGGGCCCACTAGCAGAGCTGACTCCTGGTGCTCACCAGTGGATTTGATTCTCGAGATCCACCAGCAGAGTTGATTCTTGGGGGCCAGCAGCAGAGTTACTTCTTTGGGGCCACGAGCAGAGTTGATACTTGGGGCCCACCAGTAGAGTTAATTTTTGGGGCCCACTAGCAGAGTTGATTCTTGGGTCCCATTAACAGAGTTGATTCTTGGGGCCCACTAGCAGAGTTGATTTCTGGGCCCACCCGTGGAGTTGATTTCTGGGGCCAACCCAAGGAGTTGATTCTTGGAGTCCACCCTACAGCAACTGTACATGACCACAAATACTGCCCATGACTCTTGCTTTTTGCCTCTCCCTGCCTTCCTCCCAGAAAAACAGACCCATATCCACCCTGCCCAGCAAGGGGTTCCCTTGTTCCCCTGTTGACCACTCCAAGCCCGGTACAGACTTGTTTCAAAGCTATAACATTTGCTAAATGTAACCCATATATGTTTCCTGTTCAGAATGACTGATATTTTATTTACTGTATTGCTTATTTCTCTATGTTTTTTTTGTTCTACTAGACCTCCATTCAGTGCATGCTCGTTCACCAGACCATGACTCACAAGGACCTTCATATAATACTTCCTACAACCACATGCAGTTTCCTACAGTTCATCAACCATTTACATCTTCACCATATCCTATTAACTCTGGATATTACCCACAGCAAGCTGAAGACTGGTGC
Source organism: Phyllomedusa bahiana (assembly GCA_025379985.1). Classification (NCBI taxonomy): domain Eukaryota; kingdom Metazoa; phylum Chordata; class Amphibia; order Anura; family Hylidae; genus Phyllomedusa; species Phyllomedusa bahiana. The sequence goes on along the minus strand of JAODAL010000374.1, from coordinate 302,622 downwards.
CCCAATGGAATTTATGAGCTAAAACGGATTCCTTCTGATAACTTGTTTTCTATAGACACTGAAATAGCGGATTTGCCTCCAGTTAAGAAGACCAGGGTTAGTCCTTATGGATGTAGGGTAAAAGGAGATGAATTGTGTGTCGTCTGTGGAGACAAAGCCTCTGGCTATCATTACAATGCCCTAACCTGTGAAGGATGCAAAGGTAAGAAGGATCAAGTCTATATCATATGCAGTATAATGACAGGCTGTTAAGTGAGAATCATTTCATTAACCAAAGGACTAACTGTGAGGTCTTCTGTTATATCAAGCATTGTAAAGGAGTTATGACACAACAAATGTTATTTTTACACTTAATCATATGAAATACTGTGTCTTCTCTTCCTTTAGGCTGACCTTGTTCCATTATTACATTTTATCTGCATGCATGCTGTTACACTCATACTCTTGTACCTTTCTTGTGGGGCAAAGGTTTTTTTCCCTGAAGATTACTTACAGCATGTTAGAGTAATTATTATCAGAGCTGTGATTATGACCTGCAGAAATAAACTCTCAGTATAATTTCTCGAAATTCGTGGGTTATATAACACGTATGACCCTGCCGACACAATATTTTCACACCCATTGATAAACAATGCACTGCACACAACGTGAGACTGGGTTTACCAATGTAGTACAGTTTAACTCGACTGTGATATCACAGCTTCTTGTGTTATCTGCTGTTATCTTTAAATATAGTCCATTTGAGAAGCATTAAAAAAGTTGAGATAACATTCTGTGCCATGATATCATGGTGGGTCATCTGTCAAATGTAGTTTTGCTACATCCACAGTATATGATTTCAGATATTGTGGCCCAATGTACATGAACATAGAACAAATGTATAGCTATGTTTCCGTGAAGGAATTTAATTCAATATGTTGTCGATTTGCTAAAAGTGTGCAGCAGATCTACAGCAGGTTTATTTGAGAACTAGCTGCATCGTCATTCCATAACATGTCCCTTCCATACATCTCGGCCTTAGGGTATGTTCACACGGTGGGCTTGGACTCTGATTCTCGGTGCAGATTCTGCATCTAGAATGAGCGACCAATCCGACTTTAAAGGGATTTAGGTTACGTCTACATGACAAATGTTCGGATACAAATCAGATTCTGAATCCTAAAACCGCATCGTTCGACGAGTATTTTGACGCAGTTTTTAATTTGGATTTTAGGTAGTTTGCTTTCTGCCGGGTTTACAATTAGAAAACGAGTCCCATTCATCTCTGTGGGGTTTTTCAGACATGTTCTAAGTTTTTTAAAAAAAAAGGCAGTTTTGAATTCAGACCTCAAGAAAATCCGAGTCGTGTGGACTACAACTGAGATTTTCAATTGAATTCTATGGGGATGATTTACAGACGGATTTTTATGGTTTTTAAAACCCAAATCCGTGTGTAAATCCCACTGTAAATCATTTCTTACACTATACTCTATGTAAAATCAGTTTCGTTGTTCAGACGTCGCTGATTTTACACAAGTATTATCAGCACATAGGGCCACATGTATGAAAACGGTCTAGGTCTAAAATTCACTTTGTTGCCCATAGCAACCAATCAGAGCACCCCTCTAATTTTTCCAGCGCAACATATGAAATGAAAGGGGTGCTCTGATTGGTTCCTATGGGCAACAAAGTGAGTTTTAGACCTAGACAATTTTCATACATGTGGCCCATAAATAATGTCTAATGTCCGCACCTACAATGAATTAACATCTCAATTCTTTGAGGTGTTTTACCCATTGATAATAGTTTACATAGATAACAGCTAACAATAGATAACGGCTTCCCAAGGCTGATTTCTGCCTCCTAAACTTAGTTAAGTTTAGAGGGGAGAAATCTGGCTTGGGAAGCCTGGGTCATTCCTTGCTGGCAAGCGTGGAATTTTCAACAAGGAAAAAATTCGTTTTCACCCTTGACAATGTCAACACCAAAAAAGCCATCATGTGAACCTACCTTTAATCTCCAGATACCTCCCCTTACACAATCTCCGTGTTTCACAATACACCCTTCCCTGCTCTCCTCTTGTCAGCTCCTCACAACAGTCTCCGTGATTTCTCCCGTGCTTGCCCCATACTCTTGAAATCACTATTACAATACATCAGACTCTCCTCCACCTTTACAACTTTCAAAAGTGATTTGAAAACCCATCTCTTCAGGACAGCCTGCAATTTACAATAACCTTGCTGCCGCTACACCATAAGGATCTGCAGGAGCATTGCTATGCAACTTTCAAAAGCGACTTGATGGGTTTTCAAGTTACTTTTGAAAGATGTAAAGGTGGAGAGAGTCTGATGTGTTGTAGTAGTAATTTCAAGAGTATGGGGGAAAATGGCTGGAGCCCTGAACCTGGACCCGACCGGAACACCGGCATGCGTGCTCAACTATATGCGCATCCCCGGGACACGCATATAGTTGAAAACAACTGTTCTGCGCCTCAACAGTAAACTGGGCAGTGCACGATGAGGTACTGGGAGAGTTGGACTTGATGGTCTTGGTATTATGGGAATTGTTTTAGTAGCAGTATGACGGTAATATGTGTGGTACATCTGCTCCATGTACAAGTGTATTATGTGGTGACTGTATAGTTTAGAGGTATTACACTATTATACATAAATGAGTGGTTTTGAATATGTAATTTTGTCAGTGCTGACTTTCATTGTACGGTGTAGTGCTGAGATAATGGACAGGATCTATGTGAAACTTGCGGAAAATTAGTGACAGAAACATACTTTTTTTCTCTCTAAAAATACATGCTGAAGTTCATGATATGGCATGAAAATTACTGTGTGAACCCAGCCCTACTGAGCAAATCATAACACAAAAAGCCCGAGCCCCGGATGTTTTAGGACCTTGCAACGCCCCTGAGGATCTGTCTACACAGCCAGGATTTATAGTCTGTTTTAACACTGATTTCGGATTTCAGTCATACAAACATGTCTGCCCCTCACATTCTGTCTTCCTCCTCCCCCATTGTACACTGTAAAATCTTTTTGGCAGGGCCCTTTCTCCTGTTCAAGTTATTTATTTAATGCATAGATTGTATTTGTCTCATGTTATGTATTCAAACCCTTTTGGTAGTACAGCGCCCTGTAATTTATGGCATTTAAAAGTAAACAAAAAAGGAAAAGTCGTCAGCAACTCCAATGATGCATTAAAAAAACTGAATGTCTTTATTGGAAATAGGACCATGGAGACATGCTAAAAGAATAGTGGCATAGTAGAGAAGCTGACACATTTCAAGTCCCACTGGACTCTTAATCGTGCTACTAGAATAGTGGCATAGTAGAGAAGCTGAAGCGTTTCAAGTCCCACTGGACTCTTAATCGTGCTATGATTAAGAGTCCAGTGGGACTTGAAACGCGTCAGTTTCTTTACCATATTCTCCATGGTCCTATTTCTAATAAAGACATTCCGTTTTTTTGAATGCATCATTGGAGTTACTGGCAACATTTCCTCTTTTGTTATCCTCAATTGACACTACCAGAGTGCAGCCGTGCAGCCCAAACAATTGGAGTGGTGAGCTGGCGAAATTGCTTTTTTTTGTGCTTATATTTAAAAGTAAAGAATAATAATAATAATAATAATTCAGTTAAGCAAATCCTCGTCGTTCCCTTCAGAAATAAGCAACTTATTTCTGCAGCTAATGCTCTTGTGTTGTGTGAATCCGCTCAAAAAATGTAAAATTTAATTTGAATAAGGTTGCAGAAACCATTGTGAAGTGCATTGGAATGAAGATTATTGTTAGGTATCAAATGGATTTAGTGTGGAAAATGCACAGAAATCCTCCTGAAAAATATGTGCTGTGAATGTACACTATTACTTTTTGTTAAAATTACTAAATTAAAAAATGTATTCAGCTGAACTGTGTAAATAATCTGGCCTCTTATTATCTCATTTGGTAATGTCATTTTTCTTAACAGAATGTTTGCTTTGAGGAGGAAATAATTTAGTACATCATGAAGTTTTTTGGGAAACCCCCTATTCTCAGAATATACCAATAACCCCTTCCACCTCACCTTACAAGATCCATAACATTTTTATATTCCCATCTACATAGACATATGAGGGCTTTTATTTTGTAGGACAAGATGTACTTTCTAATGGTATCATTCACTGTAGGTGGGTTGGTAGGTAGGGTTTTGTATATCTTTCTCCTACTTTCATGCTATTAGCTTGGGAAAGCTTGAGAGGGTTATTTTTAGGTATCACTAGATTTTTTCATATATTGTAATTTCATCTAAGATATTGTTGTAATAAAAGCTAAGCTTTAGAGACTTTGTCTCGTACTGGTTGTTGGTAAAAAGTTTTTAGAAGTGTCTATATAATCATTTTGGGGTGGGTTCCCTGATAATATTAAACCCACGTTGGTGGTCTATCATTTATTGTACCACTGAATATACCGGGAAACCGCAAAGAAATTGTTAGTGGAGCGAAATGTGACAAAAAACATACTTGAGCCATGTTTGTGGGGGTTTTGTTTTGTCGTCACTATAAACCTGCAACTTAATCCTTGTTATGTCGGTTTGCAAATTAATATCAGAATGGGCATATGTGTATTATGTCGGAAGATTGACGCCTGACAAAGTTGATTCAGAAGCAAAATTCTCAATTTTGGTTAACACATACAAGTTTTTTTACAGGTTGATCATGAAGTGTGGTAACATTATAATATTCAGTATATCATCATCATTACTTCACTCTTTTGACTATAATTGACAAAACACTACAGTTGCTTACTTCTAATCAACATACCTTTAATCATAATACACTACTATTGGTTACTTCTAATCAACATACTTTTAATCATAATACATTACGATTGGTTACTTCTAATCAACATTTTCTATGCAAGCACTTACCTTTACCTTATCTTTGTTTTGCTTTACTAATAATCAATTTGCAGCTGGTAAATCAGACAGTCATTATTAATGTTTTGGTTAGAACAAGAATAAACAGCTTATCAAACCATTATTTGGATTATTAAATACTAGGAAAACAGGTTGTTTATTGTCGGGGTAGCTAATTAATCTTGAGGACATCTTGGTGTTCCCAGAGGATTCTGGGAAATAAGTGGTGGAATGTTACAGAAATTATCTCTGCCGTCATACATATATAAACAAATGTGTATTATCAGTGATTAGAGATTGGAGGGACAAAAACCAACCAATGAGAGAATAGGTTGGCCAAATAACTTTAGATAAACCAATCCCTTTTATTCCCTCATTCATTCTCGTCTTGACTATTGCAACTCCTTGCTTATCGGTCTCCCTCTGTGTAAACTCTCCCCTCTCCAATCTGTCCTGAATGCAGCAGCCAGGCTTGTCTTTCTTTCCAGCTGCTATACTGATGCCTCTATCCTGTGTCAGTCACTGCACTGGTTGCCCATCCAGTACAGGATACAACATAAACTCATCACTCTCACCCACAAAGCTCTCCACAGCTGCACCACCCTCCATTTCCTCTCTCACCTCTGTCTACCACCCTACCCGGTCTCTCCACTCTGCTGATGATATCAGATTACATTCCTCAATCATCCGAACCTCCCATGCCCGTCTCAAAGATTTCACAACTGCTGCACCAGTTCTCTGGAACATGTTACCCCATATGATCAGGCACACTCAGAACTCTCATAGTTTTAAGAGGGCCCTAAGAACACATTTTCTCAGTCTGGACTACCAAGATCCCTAATTGCTAACACCCACCTGCTATCACACCTATCTGTCACTCCCAACACAGGCACTTATCTGTATATAGATGTACTGTCAGGGTGGCAGGGTCACCCAATTTTTATGTAAACCACCTCCTATTTATGTAACATGGCTGGACCATTGCAAACTTAGCACTTCTTAACCCTTTGTCTCACCCATATACCATAATAAATTGTAAGCTCTCGCGAACAGGGCCCTAACACCTTGTGTCTCAGCTGTAAGTTGTTTTAATGTATAATGTCTGTACGTACACCCTCTAAATTGTAAAGTGCTGCGGAATATGTTGGCGCTATATAAATAAAGATTATTATTATTATTATTGTTGGAAACTATGAACAATTTGCTTTAGCATGGAAGAACTAAGAAATGTTTATTACATCTACGTCAAGGCTAAGCATTCCAGGCAGATCAATGACATAAACAAATTCCTAAGTCTTCTAAAGGTATGTTCACACGGTGTGTTGGATCCATTGTTGGATCCGTTTTGGATCTGAAAAAGCATTCAAGAGCGCTGCGTCAATCACATCCAAAATGCATCCAACACGCAGATACTGTACATGTTTGGCTGTGTTTTGGCTGCAGCAGGAACGCCCCCTATAGTTTTAAATAGTGTGCCTGCTGCATCTTTCGGATCAAGAATTGACATGACAATTTTTTTGAACGGATCTGAAAGACGCATGTAAACACGCATCGGCGATCACTCATCTGAACGCCGATGCGTGTTTTACATTGAAAGCAATGTAGAAACACACTGCTCATTGTTAAATGCGTGTTTGGGTCCGTTTAGGGTCTGAAACATTGATTCCAAACATACATCTAAAAACGTATCCCAACACAGAGTCAACATGCCGTATGAACATACCCTAAGTCTTAGAAATATAAACATTTAGGGTGACATGTATGAATCCTGGTGCTGACAGGCCAGTTCTAAATAGCTTTAAGGCAGTGTAGAATGCATCAGAATGTATTAACCTGTTCTTCTGCAGGTCATACATACAGGCGCTTTGTAGTGCCAATATAACAAGTCAGGCTCAAGGAATCCCCTTGAAGAAGCGTCAGCGAAACGCGCGTCGGGGCAGCATGGAGGTCTAGCTGTCACGGTCTTCCATCATATTTTTGCATTGGACACCTCCTCCACGGTATGGTAGCAAGATATATCCATTGATATCATTATTACACTTTTTTGATAGATTATCTAGAAGGTTTGGTGTTTTGAAGTTAGGTATTTTTCACTTTTTATGTGACCCTAGACCTCCGTGCTTGTACGTTAATTGTTTTATCTGGGTGGTGGTGTTTTTTTACATATACAGGCAGTCCCCGACTTACGTCGTTCCGACTTACGTCTGCCCCCTAGTTACGAACGGGGACATCGGAACGACATAAGCCTGAGACCTGCCTGTGTCGGGCTGCACGCAACACAACTCATGTAATTCCTTCTTCTGCCGACTGTCTCTGAGCGCAGCTCTCCGTCCCCCTCTCTGCCCCCTTCTCCACGCTCGCTACACAATCAGTTCCTTCGGAGCACAGACTGTCTCAGCAGCCTCCTCTCTCCCCTTCCTCCCCCGTCCTCCATCCTGTGCCTGCTCGCTTACACAATCCAGCCTCGGAGCACAGCTCTCAGTCCCCCTCTCTCCCTCTTCCTCCCCCGTCCTCCATCCTGTTCCCTGCTCGGTCACATAATCCAGCCTCGGAGCGCAGCTCTTCGTCCCGTTCTCTCCCCCCTCCTCCATCCTGTGCCTGCTCGCTCGCTTACACAATGCAGGTCGTGGAGGAAGTTTGCTCTGAGCCCAGCGCTGCAAACACATGTTGGGGGAGAGCAGTGTAATCACTGCGTCTCCCTTATCTACAGGTACAGAGAGGCTGTGGTAGAGGAGGAGGGGCACTTAACAGAACAAATGTGCTTCTCTTCCCCTCCTCTGATTGTCACTCAGCAGGAGGGCACAGGGGAAGCAACATCGTTTGTTACACTATACAGAGTGATCAGCCTGCCTGTAGCAATGTCTGGCAGGTAGGCTGACAATTTTGTAATATTACATTTTGTAATAACAAAAGACAGGTTACAGTGTACATAACTACAGATTGTCAGCTCTGTGGGTCAGTGTTATGTATGTGTATTACTTCTGTACAGGGGCATAACTAGAGAAGCCAGGGCCCCAAAGCAAACTTTTGGATGGGGCCCCCTACCCCCCCCCCCCTCACCCACCTCCCTGACCACGACCATGTACCAGGTCACTCTATATATCACCATCATACTGCTACCAAACAAATCCACTATATCAAAACCAATATTACTAATAACCCTATTACAAAGTGACTGAATAATACCCCTACACTATTACTGATCAGTACACAAAGACCAATAATACCGCAATATAGTGCCCATATAGTGGTATATACTAGTGTACACAGGTTCTGCAGACTGTATATTACCGCCATATAGTGACCATATAGTGGTATATACTAGTGTACACAGGCTCTGCAGACTGTATATTACCTCCATACAGTGACCATATAGTGGTAAGACACCAGTGTACACAGGCTCTGTAGACATATAAGTGATTACAGGTAGTTACATCTTGTGACTCACAGGTGACGTTTCTCTGACCAGTCGTTGACTTTCCCCTTTGTTCTGCATCCGGTCCAGTCCGCCATCATGACATCTCCCGACCACTCGTCCCTGGAGATTTAGACACAAATATCTTAGAATCCTGACTTTTCCAGCACCTGCCCCCCTGGCTATATGGTGTCCATTTAGGCAGGCAGGGTTTAGATAGGATATATGGGGCCACAAATAGGCAAGGTTTAGGTAGCCAATAGAGTGCCCATATAGGCAGGCAGGGTTAAGGTAGCTATAAGGAGCCATACAGGTAGGCAGGGGTTACGTGGGCTATAGGGGCCATATAGGTTGGCAAGTTTAGGGGGCTATATAGGCAGACGGGCTTCACGGTAGCTATAGGGATATTCAGGCAGGCAGACTTAGAGCTATATAGGCAGCCTTTAGGGGGCTATGCAGGCAGGCTGGGGGGCTATGCAGGCAGGCTAGGGGGCTATAAAGGCAAGCTATGGGGCTATAAAGGCAAGCTAGGGGGGTATAAAGGCAAGCTAGGGGGGTATAAAGGCAAGCTTAGGGGGTATACGGCAGGCTTGGGGGTATACGGCAGGCTTAGCGGGTATACTGCAGGCTTAGGGGATATACGGCCGGATTAGGGGGTAAACAGGCGGCTTAGGGGTATATAGGCGGCTTAGGGGGTATACAGGCGGCTTAGGGGGTATACAGCAGGCTTAGGGGGTATACAGGCGGCTTAGGGGGTATACAGGCGGCTTAGGGGGTAAACAGGCGGCTTAGGGGGTATACAGGCGGCTTAGGGGGTAAACAGGCGGCTTAGGGGGTATACAGCAGGCTTAGGGGGTATACAGGCAGGCTTAGGGGTATACAGCAGGCTTAGGGGGTATACAGGCAGGCTTAGGGGCAGGAAAAATAATAAATAGTTTACTCACCTCGGTCCATGTTCCCCCGCGCGCGCCCACGTAATCACAGAGGTCCGGCAGGGGAAGTAGCAGAGCAGAGCGAGCTGCCCTCCGTTCTGCTACTACCGAGCAGCGCTGCCTCTGAACGCTCGGGCTCAAGGGCCCGGACGTTCAGAGGCAGCACGCGCCGGCCCCCTCAGCTCCTCGCCCGCCACAGTGAACTGTTAAGTTCACTGCCGGCGGGCCCAGGAGCGGCGTTACCGGGGTAGCGGGCCCCCCTAACCGCACGGGCCCCGGAGCAACTGCTACCCCTGCTACCCTGGTAGTTACGCCCCTGCTTCTGTAATACTGACCCACAGTGCTGCTCAATATTATAGAACTGCAAGCTGATTGTCAGTTCTGTGGGTCAGTATCATAAGTAATACACATATACAATACTGACCCACAGAACTAACAATCAGCTTGCAGTTCTGTAATATTGAGCAGCTCTGTGGGGTCAGTATTACAGAAGTAATACACATATAACACTGACCCACAGACCTGACAATCAGTCTGCACTGTACCGTAATTATATAATAATGACCCACAGAGTTGATCAAAATTATAGAACTACAGACTGTCAGCTCTATGGGTCAGTGTAATGAAAGTAATATACATATACAATACTGACTGACAGAGGTGACGGTCTGCAGCTATGTAATATTAATCTGCTTTGTGGGTCAGTATTCTATATTTATAGTGCAGACTGAGTGTCAGTTCTGTGGCTCAGTATTATATTTGTATATTACTTATATAACACTGACCCTGGCACTACATGTGTGGTGTGACTTGCTGTCATTTGTGGAACTACAAGTACCAGCATACCACACCATAAATGTACTAAATATATTGGTTCCGACTTCGATACAATTGCAACGTAAGGACGAACCTACAGTCCCTAACTCGTATGTAACCTGGGACTGCCTGTTATATATATTATTATATATATATATATATATATATATATATATATATATTATATATTATTATATATATATATATATATATATATAATTTTTTTTTATTTTTTTTTTTTTCTGTGTTGTTATATTATTATGCATGTTTAATAAAGTTTTGATACATTTTTATATGGGTTGCGCATTTTTTGGGGGTTGTTATTGGTTTGGCAGGTAGCCCTATTTGCAGGTTATGGATTTTCTCTTTTTTGTACCGTCCTGGGTATATTGGTTTTTGTAGGATAGCTCTTTCCGGTTTAGTAACCCTATCTCTCCCCCGTACTTTGACACTTGTGGTATCCCCATCGTGTACTTCAATAAAATGCCTAGTGGCCATTGAAATGCCTACTTGTAGTGGCTTTTGAGTGTCGGATAGGTGCCTACGTATTTGCACTTTTAGAGCAGTGGAAGTCATCACAGTCTATTTCAAACGTATTATACACACGATTTCCGATGTAAGAACGTCTGAAATCATTTTTGAAAATCGAAATAATGCCACTAAGTGGGCACGTTTTGTAACTGATTTCCCGACGTTCACCACTACAATCATTGTAGGTGTGAATCCGTCCGGAAATAATTGACATGTATTGTTTTCCGTCGATTGCCGTCGTCAATCCGGGCGGAATCCGGAACGGATTTGCGCCGTGTGAACGACGACCGTATTTCTATTGAAATCAATAGAAATAGGCTGTGACTTATTCGACGATTCCGACGTTGCGATGTCAATCCGTCGGCAAATCCGTCCGAAATAAGCCGTGTGAACGAGGCCTTAGAGCAGTGGAAGTACATCCAACATATTGAATCCTACATTTGCAACTCGTAATTAAATAAACAAATCATATATTGCAGTTTATGTAGGAAGTCATGCGGAAAGTATCATTTTTTTGAAATGGACAAAAATTCTTTAGAACAATCCATATAATTGCATGTTATACATTGTGTATGCCCGCATTTGTATGATCCCTGTACTGATAGCGAATGAGACTTATTGATGTTTTGACTGGAGGAAAAATGACTAGGGGATAATAAAGATCCTAATGACTGACCACTCCTAGCTACAAAATTAATGTTACCCATAACAACCTTCCTCATTGTTACAGATGCCCTTGCGACCCTCGTCCCGGGTCGCAGGTGCATCCGTGCCCTGCTGCTGAGTGGCTCCGCGTCCCGCACGTCGGGTCACGGGTGCGCTCGTCCCCCTGCCGGTGCCCAGCGTCGCTTACCCCGCCACGCTCCTGCTGTCTCTGTCCCTCGGCGCACGTGGTCCCGCTCCCTAGGGCGCGCGCGCTGGCAGTGTTAAATTTAAAGGGCCAGCGCACGGGTAATTGGCTTTTGCTGGTCGCTGCCCCTATTTAAGCTTGACTCTTCCTAGTAATCTCGCCGGATCTTTAGTGCCCTTTGCCTATAGAGAAAGCGTTCCTGTAGCCTTGTTCTGATTACCGTGTACCGTACCATTTGCCTCTGTTTCTCGACCATGAATCTTGCCGCCTGCCCTGACCTTCCTGCCTGTCCACGACCACGAACCATTGCCGCCTGTCCTGACCTTCTGCCTGTCCCCGACTACGAGCCTGCCTTACGACTTTGTACCACGCTACACCTCAGCTGCCACCGCAAGCAAGTCACGTCAGGGATAGCGACCTGGTAGACTCCCGCCGCAGCAAGTCCATCCCGCTTTGCGGCGGGCTCTGGTGAAAACCGGGGCCTACTTAGATTCCGCTCCCTGGCGTGGCTTACGCCATCGCTTGCGGTGGTCCAGAGGTTCCACTATCTCCAACCGTGACAGTCATATTTTCTTGTGTCATAAGCAGAGGAAGATATTTTTTAATAATATCACATATTTACTTATATTGTGGGCTAAATGTAGTAGGAAAGGTAATTGTTTCTCTTGTATCATTTTTATTCGAATTAGTAAGTTCCATTACCGAGCTACGGCCGGTCATTCTTCCTTTCTTTAGCCGTCAGATGGTTGATAGCCGTCAATTGTGGAGCCAACATGTTTCCCTTATATTTCATTAATCGACAAATTTGAGAAAGGTCTATGTCTGACCGAAAACGTTCATTGAAAGTCACTTTTTTCTGCTTGGAAAATGGTTATATTTGAGACATATTTTGAGGCTCCTATTAATCTGCAAGTATAGAAAATTAAATAAAAAGTAAAACATTTTTTTTGAAAACTCATGTGCGGGCTACTACTTCTAGATACAATCTCCTACTGGAGTGACGGTCAAGCATGTGCACTACTGCTTTACTTTAAATCTTGGCTGTCTCATTGAGTTTGAGTGTATCATTGGCATACATGCTTGACCATTACTCTATTCCAAAATGGGTATACAGGACCAGGGCTGCCTTATCAATTGGGCACACCAGGCAGTTGCCTATGGGCCCCATAAGCAAAGGTATGTCGTGGAGCGGTCTACAAGACATCATGGGAGCATCCTGGAGCAGGTGGCATGATGACTTCACGGCATTAGGCCACCTGCAATGGCCCTGTTGGAAAAATTTGGACATGATTGGGTTTGCTTGGGGGTGGTATGAGGCATCACATTGTGTGGTGTCCTGTTTGGGCATGGTTAGAGGTAGGCTGATGTGACGTTATATGTCTGAGCAGGGCCCAGTGCACTGCTTTGCTTTGGGGTCCACAATGCTGTTAAGGCAGCCCAGTATAGCCCAGTGTACAGTGTGACCCCACTACTGATCACAGTAGAAGATTGGTGATTACTTTTGATCATGGGAAAATCTTTTCAAAGATAGTGGGTCTCATTTATGAAAACTGTCTAAGACTGTCCTTGATGCCCATAACAACCAATTAGAGTTCAGCTTTCATTTTTCTACAGCAGTAAAGGAAAAGCTGAACTCTGATTGGTTGTTATGGGCATCAAGGACAAGCTTACGCTTAGACAATTTTCATGAATGAAGTCCGATGTGTCATGAGTGCCATCTGAAAAAATCCTATTTTTAAATCAAGTTTTAAAAAGTATTAACCAGTAAAGCACTTCTAACCTACTTCTCGTCACAAAAAAGTAGTATCCCAAATACAAAAGCATATATTATAGTAAATATATTAATTAAAGTACATGAGCACAAAGAAACAATGCTACTATGTAACCCAAAAAGTGTTACTCCACTATATTAATATAAGTAAAAAATACTTGACCTGAGAAAATGCAAAGTATAGTGTGGACAGGTAGGAAGAAGTGCAGAACCCCAACACAACCTTTCACTTGCCCTGGGTTATGGGGCATATAAGCTGCAATTACTCATGTAAATCAGTGCCGCTCTTAGGGGCAGGCAGGACGGAGCCCAACCCACCCCGAGAAACAACCCTTTTATGGTATGTTCACATCATGTCTTGGATACGTTTTTGAAATACTTAAAATGTTTTGCAGTAAATGCATCCAAAAACATATCACATACGTTGCATACAAACATACATTTTGTTTCTATGGGCTTTTCATTGTGTAGAACGGTTCAAGAATTGACATATCACTTCTTTGAATGCATCTGTTTTACACAATGCAAGAACGTATGTAAAACACATAAGGCAGCATGTATGAACGGGGCTGCTCCAGATATCTGGCGTCTTTTCAGCCTGATGCCAGGCTCAGCCCCATTCGCCACATTTTTTAAAAGTTCCGCACTAGAACCATAGCAAAGCTATAGATTTTTAGCTCACAGAAAAAATATATGTATCTCTACTACATAAAATATATTTTTTTTATTGATATGCATTAAAATGATAAATACACCTCACAAATTAGAAAGCACCTACATCAAAACAACCCTTAAGTAGTCTCTTCATCATCTCTATCAGGCTACCAAGTTATCACCACCCTGGAAGGTGTTTTTTTTCTTTTGGCTACCGTTTATTACCATTTTTTGGGTATGGATATCATATGTCCCCTGAGGAACCAGTGTTGTACTGGGGAAACGCGTCGGGACTTATTTTGGGCACAATTTGTGTTCAATAAGCAGTGGGGTGTGACTATTTTTCCTCACTGCTCACTGGCATTGTGGTGGTCATAATATAAGTATTAATGTTTTATACATTATTTCTAGAGGTAGGGGTAGTTTTCAGATAGGCGGGGTCGCCCCTTTTGGGGCGGGTGCTCCTCCTTTGATAAGTACAGTGTAGTTGGTTCTATATACATTGCATTTCCATAGTGTTTGGATTAAGATTTTTGTCCATCTTTAAGGCGATAAAGACGTTTAATGGTCTACAGAACCGTGAGCAGCAAAAATATCTTGCTGTGGTTATTTATACACTGTGGTAGACGGTTATAATATCTATATTTGTACCCCTTCTCTCTAATATTGGTGGTTAGTCTGTTAAGGGTTGTTTTGATATAGGTGCTTTCTAATTTGTGAGGTGTATTTATAATTTTTTAATACATATCAATACAAATTTGTTATTTTATGTAGTAGGGATATATATATATATATATATATATATATATATAAATATATTTTTTTTTTTTTTATTTTTTTTTTTTATTTGAGCCATTTCTATTCCCTCTTCTTTGGATTTGGTTGTTCTATAGATTTATAGCTTCGCTACAGCATTTCTAGGCGCATTACTGCTGGAACAGGTTTACCACTTTCAAAGAAATGTCGTGCAAGTGCTACGATACACCTGTAGAGCGGGTTAATAAATCAGGCGCATTCTACAGGAAACTAGTGTTATGCACATGAAATTTGGCGTTTAAATAGCCAAATTTCATACATGTTGCCCATATTGTCTGAACGATGATACTGAAATCACAATGTAATCACACTTGAACATTGTTAAATACATTTTGGGGTCAGTTTTTCAGTATGTAAAACGTACCCAAAAGCGTATTTAACAAACACTGTGTGAGCATACCCTTATACTGGAGGTTTGTGCAAACCTCCAGTGTCTCCAGAAGGGTGAAGGACCAGTGATGACATTACAGTCAAGATTCCTGTCTCACAGTTCCTTCAGCCTCGGCAAGAGAGTGCAATGTAAGTGGAACTTCAATGTATACACATACATATACACTCACATACACACACATACATATACACTTACATGCATTTATACAATCAGACAAACAATCCCTTATCTTAAAGTGTGACTAGTGTGAGTTGCTGGGACTTGTTGTTCCCCAGCATGTCACACTTTCAAGATAAGGCACTGTATATACACACACACATACACCCTATGGTTTGCGGCTGCTTCTAAACATACAGAAAAGACTAATTAAAGCTACAGACTGTAAAACAGCCACAGCCTACTCAAGTGTAATTTCTGGCCTTTAGTACAGACAGAACACTCACGGGGATTTTCTTGTATAATCACCTGCTTAGACAATTTTCTTATAACTGCCTTTGCTTTTACTGTAGAAAAAAAACATATAAATTAAAGCTACCCTTTACTTTTAGTGCACTTTGTTGTAATCATTGCGCACACTAAAAAGTTATCAATAAGGTCTAATAGGTTATTTCTGAATCAAACTATAAGAATAGAATATCCAAAGGGAAACAAGTTAATCCTGATTACCTGGAGTGTGCATGTTCCTAACAAAGGTGATCAGAAACCATGTGGACGACTTGACTAGAACATCATTTAAAATTTTCACTTTACTGATAAATCCATAGATAAAAGAATATCCAAGCGCATTGTTCACATGATCCCATAAAGAAGAGACCTTTGGGTCCATCAATTTATCGGAGCCTGAATGTTCTGTATGTGCTGTCCAGCCATGTCACCAGTTTCCCACTTTCCTTTCCTTTGACCAGTTTTGGCAGATACTAACCAATACATACTGGGAACTACATACAAAACCTACCACCTTGACCCAATCATCTAACCATCACAATTTCGTCAATGTGTAATTTCCTAGATCTTTGGGCTTGCCCAAATTGCCTGTTTTCAACACATCAACTTCAATAGCTGACTGTTCACTTGATGACTTACATACAGTCGAGTCACATTGTTATAACCACTAGCTATTATCTATACTTTCCAGCATTACTACTGTGTGCAGCTAGATTGGCTGAGAGTGACTCAGTAAGGTCCTGGTAGGTTGTCACAGGGATGTGAAGCCATACCAACTGCAGGGTATTCCACAGCTGCTGGAGAGTATGTGGGGGACAGTCCATAGAGAGAACACAATGATCAAGGTGGCACTACAGGTGCTCAATTAGGCTTATGAGTGGGGCCAGGGAAGTATTTTGAGGTCTTGGTCATGCTCTTCCAACCAAAATACGACATTTCTAGCCATGTGACATGTCGAAATGCCTTGCTGGAAGATCTCATGCCGTTCCAGGGAAGACAATCCACATGCAAGGGTTTATGTGATCTGCAAGGATGGATTCATACCCAAATTAGTTGAGAGTGTTCTTCACATGGATAAGTGGGCCAGAGAATGCCCACAAAATGTTCCCCAAATGATAATGCTGCTACCATTATTTTGTGTTCTTCCAACAATGGTTGCAGTGTACCTGGTCTCTGATGTTTCTCACTTGACATGCCAACAGAAAATGTGACTCATTGGAGTAGGCAACTCTTTGCCAAACAGCAGCGGTCCATTTCTGATAATGTTGAGAAAACTGAGGCCTTTTCTATTGATGCACTTTGTTAGCAGAGTGCGGTAACCAGCATGTTTGCTGAACTATTGTTTAGACACAGGTCTGGTAGCCCCTAGTGGTGGTGAGCTGCGCTACTGTAGAATGTCAGCCCACCAGCGTATCTTTGTAGTCATTGTTCCCCTCTCACATTAATGGCCGTTTATTTGCATTGGTTCCATTTATCCATTTACAATAAACTTTTACCAAGCAGCATTAGCACAGTTCACACACTGAGCATTTTCAGAAATACTGACACCCTTGGCTTGAAAACCAATAGTTTCATAGTTTCATAGTTTGTAAGGCTAAAAAAAGACAAGTCGTCCATCTAGTTCAGCCTGTTGTGCTAAGGTGTTGATCCAGAGGAAGGCAAAAAACCCCCAATGAGGTAGAAGCCAATTGTCCTCATTTTAGGGAAAAATTCCTTCCTGACTCCAATCTGGCAATCAGAAAAATCCCTGGATCAATGACCCCTCTCCAGAATCCTAGACACTATAACTTGTTATATTATTACGCTCCAGAAATGCATCCAAACCCTTTTTGAACTCGGTTATTGAATTCACCATGACAAGTCCCTCTGGCAGAGAATTCCATAGTCTCACTGCTCTTACAGTAAAGAATCCCTTTCTATGTTTATGTAGAAACTTTCGTTCCTCAAGACGTAGAGGATGCCCCCTTGTTCTAGATACAGCCCTGTGTATAAATAAATCTTGGGAGAGATCTCTATATTGACCTTTGATGTATTTAAACATATTTATTATGTCCCCCCGAAGCCTTCTTTTCTCTAAACTAAATAACCCTAATCTTGCCAATCTTTCTGGGTACTGTAGTCCACCCAGTCCTTTTATTATTTTTGTTGCCCGCTTTTTTACCTGTTCAAGCTCTACAATGTCTTTCCTGTGAACTGGTGCCCAAAACTGTACACAATATTCCATTTGTGGTCTAACCAGTGACTTGTATAATGGGAGAATAATGTTCTCATCATGTGCATCTATGCCCCTTTTAATGCACCCCATGATCCTATTTGCTTTGGCTACTGCTGCCTGACACTGGCTGCTACAATTAAGTTTACTGTCCACCAGGATTCCCAAGTCCTTCTCCATGTCACTTTTACCCAGTGTTTTTCCATTTAACATGTAATCATGTAATGGATTTCTCTTCCCCATGTGCATAACCTTGCATTTATCAGTGTTAAACCTCATCTGCCATTTCCCTGCCCAGGCCTCCAACTTATCCAGATCCCTTTGTAATAACATATTATCCTCTATTGTGTTGATTACTTTACAGAGCTTAGTATCGTCTGCAAAGATCGATATTCTACTGTGTATTCCCTGTGTAAGATCATTAATGAAAATGTTAAAGAGGATAGGGCCCAATACTGACCCTTGTGGTACCCCACTAGTAACAGCAATCCAGTCTGAGTATGTACCGTTAATTACTACCCTTTGTTTTCTATCAGTGAGCCAGTTACTTACCCACTTGCACACATTTTCCCCCAGTCCAAGCATTCTCATTTTATTTACCAACCTTTTATGTGGCACCGTATCAAATGCTTTAGAAAAATCTAGATATATGACATCCAGTGCCTCACCCCGATCCAGTCTAGCACTGACTTCCTCATAGAAGCTGATGAGATTAGTCTGACAGGACCGATCCTTCATGAACCCATGCTGGAACGGCGTTATACATTTATTTTCAGTGAGATACTCCAGGATAGCATCTCTGAAAAAACCTTCAAACATTTTACCTACAACAGAGGTTAAGCTTACTGGCCTATAGTTTCCTGGATCACTTTTTGACCCCTTTTTGATCACATTTGCTATGCGCCAATCCTTTGGGACATACCCCGTTATTAGACAGTCCATGAATATTAAGAATAGGGGCCTATCTATGACATCACTTAACTCTCTTAGGACACGTGGGTGTATGCCATCTGGACTGTCCTTTTTACAATTCTGATAAATCGTATCTTTAACCCATGATAGCAACGAAGGATATGTATGCAGACAGTCTATTGCCCACCTTATACACCCACCTAGCCGGCTCACCAATCACGTGACTTTCTTCATGAGCCATGCACTGCTGACATGGACAGTAGGGAGTGATCATAATAATGTGACTGTGTATATCCCACTCATGCTCTATTTATAACATGCCATGTTTTCAAAATGAGATACACTTTAGAATAGCTAAAAATCAGAACAGGATGGCCATCCAGTTCAATCCTTCTATAACTAACCGCAGGTGTAAAAACTGTCGTATGTAAGGTTATTTTTAATGAAAAATAGCATGTCATACTACACTAATCTAGTAAATAAAAAACCTAACTAGTGTTGATCGAACTGTTCTAGAATAGTTAAGTTCTAGTTGAACTTCTCGAATTTTTAGAACCCGAACTGAACATTTTACTGTTCGTTCGAGTAAAGTTCTACTTCTAGTTCAACACGCCATTTTCAGTTTCATTCTCAGCGGCTTTCTGCACTTTTGCATTTTCAAATCACTCTCTGTACTGTTAGATAGCATTTTCCTCTCCATAGACATTAATAGTTAGGGTGTTTTGTATTGCTGGCTGCATCTTTCCCACACCCAGAAGCTATTATTTGGTGACATTTGCAGGCTCACATAACGCCTAACTCTCATATACATGGATATATATTATACAGAGTGCTTGGATTTGCTAAATCATACTCAGTGCCCAAAAGTTCTGTTTTTGCAGTTTTGGGGGTTTAGTAATTGTATAACACACCGTCTCCAAATCTCCTGTCAAAGGGGCTTTTGGGCCCCTCAGGATGCAGTGCCCCATATCAACTGCTACCACTGCACCTCCTATAGCTCCACCTCTGCTTGCAAGCTGTCCTCATTTTTTCAGTTAGCCAATGAAAAGAATGAAGTATTTTAGCCTCTCAATTTTTTTCTGTGACTCTTAGAGCCAACTAAGTTGTTCCTCGTATCCAGGGGTGTAACTAGAGAAGCCAGGGCCCCAAAGCAAACTTTTGGATGGGGCCCCCTACTCCCCCCCCTCGCCCACCTCCCTGAGCACGTCCATGTACCAGGACATGCTGTTAGATAATGTAGATAATACAAGGGGCAAATACCTCACCATACATATCACCATCATACTGCTACCAAACAAATCCACTATACCAAGACCAACATTACCAATAACACTACTACATATGGACTTGATTATACCACCAAAACATGACCACAAATTACCAACACATAGTGACTGAATAATACCTCCTACACTATTACTGATCAGTACACATAGACCAATAGTACCGCCATATAGTGACCATATAGTGGTATATACTAGTGTACATAGGCTCTGCAGACTGTATATAACCACCATACAGTGACCATATAGTGGTAGACACCAGTGTACACAGGCTCTGTAGACATATGTGATTACAGTGTAGTTACATCTTGTCCCTGCAAATTTAGACACAATTATCTTAGAATCCTGACTTCTTCAGCACCTGCCCCCCTGGCTATATGGGGTCTATTTAGGCAGGCAGGGTTTAGATAAGATATATGGGGCCCCAAAGAGGCAAGGTTTAGGTAGCCAATAGAGTGCCCATATAGGCAGGCGGGGTTTAGGTAGCTATAGGGAGCCATGCAGGTAGACAGGGGTTAGGTGGGTTATAGGGGCCATGTAGGTAGGGTTTAGGTAGCTAAAGGGGCCCCATATAAGTAGACAGGCAGGCTTTGGGGGCTATATAGGTAGGCAAGCTTTAGGGGGCTATAGGGGCTATATAGGCAGACAGGCTTCACAGTAGCTATAGGGCTATTCAGGCAGGCAGACTTAGAGCTATATAGCAGCCTTTAGGGGGCTATATAGGCAGGCTGGGTGGGTATAAAGGCAGGCTGGGGGGGTATAAAGGCAGGCTGGGGGGTAAAAAGGCAGGCTGGGGCCTATCAAGGCAGGCGGGGGGGGTATCTAGGCAGGCGGTGGGGTATAAAGGCCGGCGGGGGGGTATACAGGCAAGCTGGGGAGGATATAGGCCAGCTGGGGGTATATTAGCAGGCTTGGGGGTATACAGGCAGGCTTAGGGGGTATATAGGCAGGCTTAGGGGGTATACAGCAGGCTTAGGGGTATACAGGCAGGCTTAGGGGTATACAGGCAGGCTTAGGGGTATACAGGCAGGCTTAGGGTATACAGGCAGGCTTAGGGGGTAAAACAGGCAGGCTTCGGGTGTATACAGGCCGGCTTAGGGGTATACAGGCAGGCTTAGGGGTATACAGGCAGGCTTAGGGGTATACCGGGAGGCTTAGGGGTTTACAGGCAGGCTTAGGGGAATACAGGCAGCTTAGGGGGTATACAGGCAGGATTAGGGGAATACAGGCAGCTTAGGGGGTATACAGGCAGGCTTAGGGGTATACAGGGAGGCTTAGGGGTATACAGGCAGGCTTAGGGGTATACAGGCAGGCTTAGGGGTATACAGGCAGGCTAAGGGGTATACAGGCAGGTTTAGGGGGTATACAGGCAGGCTTAGGGTGTATACATGCAGGCTTAGAGGGTATACAGGCAGGCTTAGGGGTATACAGGCAGGCTTGGGGGGCTTTAGATAGGCAGGCAGGGCAGGTAAAATAAGAAATAGTTTACTTACCTCGGTCCACGCTCTCCCGATGCGCCGCGCTGCAGCCTCTCTGCAGCCTCTGTGCTCAGCGCGGGCATCGCGGTGATGTGATGTCACCGCGCCGCCCACGTGATCACAGAGGGCCGGCAGGGGAAGTAGCAGAGCGGTTCGTTGCTGCGCTCTGCTATCTCCGGGCAGCATTGCCTCTGAACGCTCGCTCCAGAGGGCCCGGGCGTTCAGAGGCAGTATGCAACGGGCCTCTCAGCTCCGCGCCCGCCGCAGTGAACTGTTAAGTTCACTGCCGGCGGGCCCAGGAGCGGCCTTACCGGGGTAGTGGATGCAGTAGTAGGTGCCCCGGGGCGCGGCCGCCCAGAGCGCCCGGGGCCGGGCGCAACTGCTACGTCTGCTACCCCGGTAGTTACGCCCCTGCGCGTATCCAGTTTACTGTTAAGGATGGTAATTCCAGTTTCTCCTCACCTGTATAGGTATAAAAAGTAACCAGAACATCTTCTAGCATTGACTTTAATGGGGTTTGAAGTTAGAGTACAAATAGAACTTCGAACCTAAATAACAAAAGTTCGAGGTTCTAATTGAACTAGAACTTTTTACTGTGTGCTCAACAATGTTCAGCGTTTTTTCTTTATCTGAAGTACTGAAAGATTGAAACAGATGCCCATCTTTTTCTGATGATATCCACAAATATTTAACAAAAAATAATGTGCATTTCTTATTTAGTTTTCTGCTGATCAAATCTAAGGACAGCACTAGTCTCGGCTTTCCTTTTGGCCTTTGTAGTTAGTACCTACCGTAACTTATCACTGCTCCACTTACTAATTAAAGTTTGTGATTCAAAACAAAACACACACATTATTGAATACAATAATTTTTTTTGTATGATCAGATTGCCACTGCAAAATTATTCAATTATAAGGAAATTTATCACACAAATTGTTGCTTTTGGAAGGTTCTTTAACACCATCTATGGAATCGACGGTATAGTTGAGCATGACAACAGTGACTGACTGAAAATCAGAGGTGAAACTTGAAGCCTCTGGGCCCTAGTGCAAAAAGTGAAATGGGCCCCCCAGCTACCATGCGCCACTTACAATGCCGGTTATGTGGCAGGAGAGCTTTTGGGCCCCCTCAGGCTGCAGGGCCCAGTGGCGACAGCTACCTCTGCAACCCCTGTAGCTTCGCCCTTGCTGAAGATTTAGAAGTCCATATTTACAACCTGGCACTCTTACCTAGTTTAGAATTATATTTTGATTATGCCACCAAGCCTCCCCCACACCTGAGTTTTTATATTATTAGTCATGATCTCCAGCCTCTCCTCCACTGCAATATAAGTCTGAGGTAATGTTTCTCTGTGTATGTAAAAATATCTGTATCTGTATGGATGTTTGTATGTAGTGTGTATGCTTATTTCCGTACTCACTGCATGCAGTGCCAGTGGATTCTTATAAATAAGGCCAGTACAGTGTCCCTCCTAACCTTCAGGAGTGTCTCCCATTAACAAGCAATGACACAGAAGAAGGTGACCCCATGCCAACACAGCCTTCCTTGTAAAAAACACCATGAAAGTGCTTATTCAATAAACACTGCCCTTCTGAGTACCAAGAAATAAAATTGGAAATTATAAGGGCTTGTTTACACGACATGCTTTTACCTTCAGATTTTTACGTGTATTCCGGATTTAAAAAACATAAAAAGCAACTCCATAAACCTCAATTGAAAATCCGAGATGTAGTTCACATGACTCGGATTTTCAATAGGTCGGATTGCAAAAACTCAGTTTTTGCAAAAAACTTAGAACATAGTTATTCTTCCACCGGATTTGCGGTCAAAAAACGCATCCCATACATCTCTATCTTGACCTGTGTCCAAAACCCCATAGAGTTGTATGGGACTTGTTTCCTGACTGCAAATCCAGCAGAAAAAAACTACCAAAATTGACATTGAAAAACGGGTCAAAACACTTGTCGGATGACGTGGTTTTTGGAATCCAAATCCGACGAGTATTTTGACCAGTGTCATTTCATTTCATTTCATTTTTTTTAAAAAAGGAAGACAATGTAGCATTCAGGCCTAGTGTCTAGGGCAGCAATTAACTAAAAGTGCGTCCGTACTTATTAACAGTATAAAAATAGGAAAAGCTACCCACTGGTTCCACTGTCTGTACTGTGTTTTCTTACATTAGGAAATATTTGAACTATGAAACAGTTCCTTTGATTAGTATGTTTACTTAGTTCTTTGTGCAAAATGTTCCTGTAAAGCAGGTAACAGGTGGGTTAGTTTCTTCTGGTTTCTGAACAAGGTGCCTACAAATATAAAGAAGTGGCTATAAACTTGTTTTAACCTCTCTGATGTACATTTCAGGTATCTACAGCTCTTGCTAAATATTACACCTACAATAATCCCTTAGTACTAAGGCATGAACCGTCAGAGGTTTACTAACACTGGCTTTATAAATGACTGCATGTTTCAATCTAGCCAAGGCTAGTATAACATGTTTGGTTTTGGCAAAAGTGGTCAAAACCAGGAGAAAAGGTTCAGACCATGGAATCAGACTTTTTAATTAAAATTTTCTCAACTGTTACAACACAATAAAATGACCAAAATTAAGCCACATATATAATGTGTCTGGCTGCGTGTCTGAGATGCTCCAGCTTTGTGTTTAAGTATAAATGTTATGTAAAAAGGAACAATCTTTAATATATGCTTTGCTTTTGTAACTGTAAATCGATTCATTTACATCCAGACTTGTGAATTATTGTGCATGTGTGTGGAGGCAAAGCACAATGTAAGTGCTATATTCATATAGATAGATTATCTGATATGTTTTGTAGCAGCATTTCTCCATGTCATCCATGTAATCATGCTCTCATTTTCTCCTGCTAATACTAGGGCCAGGAATTAAACTTGGTTCTCTACTACATACCAATTATCAGTTTTATAGTAAGGCTTATACAGACCCATTTTCCAAAAAGTTGGGACGCTGTGTATAATAACAAGAAAGCAATGATTTGGAAATTTCTTATAGCCATATTGAGCCACAGCCATATTATAGCCATATTGCGCCACTGAGCAATACTGAACATGTTTAGGTCTAAAACTCACTCTTTTGCCCATAGGTTACTATGGGCAAAAGAGTGAGTTTTAGACCTAAACAGTATTCACAATGGAACATAGAATACAGATCAAAAGTTGAAATTCAGACATTTTTCCATTTAATTAAAAAAAAAATACTTATTTATTAATTGATGGCAGCAACAAATCTCAAAAAAGTTTGGTCAGGGTCATCATTGTGTAGAATCCCTTCTTATTTGTACAACAGTCTCTTATTTGTACAAAATTTGGGAAGCGAGGAGAGCAGTTACTGGAGTTTTGGAAGATGAATGTTGCCCCATTCTTGTCTGATGTTGGATTCTAGCTTCTCAACAGTCTTGGGTATTTATTGCAAAATTTTTAGTTTCATAATACACCAAATATTTTCTGTTGGTGAAAGGTCTTGACTACAAGCAGCCAGTTCAGCACCCGGACTCTTCTTATGCAAAGCCATGTTGTTGTGATGGGTGCAGTATATGGGTTAGCATTGTCTTACTGCAATATGCAAGGCCTCCCGGAAAGAGACATTGTCTGGATGAGAGTATGTGTTGTTCAAAAACCTTGACATACTGCTCAGCATCGATAGTGCCTTTCAAGATTGTGTAAGCTCCCCATGCCATAGGCACTGATGCAATGCCATAGGTTTTTAAACTGTGTGCTAGCAACAAGCTGGATTGTCGCTATACTCTTGAGTCTGTAGGACATGGCTTCTATGGTTTCCATAAAGAATTTCAAATTTTGATTCATCTGACCACAGAACAGTTTTCCATTTTGCCTTAGTCCATTTTCAATGAGCTTGGTCCCAGAGAAGACTGTGGCATCTGTGGATTGTGTTGATATATGGCTTCTTATTTGCATGCTAAAGCTTTAACCTGCATTTGTGAACTACACAGAAAACTGTGCAGTTAATTCTGGAAGTATTGCTGAGCCCATGCAGTAAGTTATATGATTGAATCATGTCTGTTTTAATGCAGTGCTGCCTGGGGGCCCATGGATCACAAACATCAAATATTGACCCTCAGCCTTCTCATTTGTGCAAATAGATTTCTTCATATTCTCGGAAATTATTGATGATATTATGTACTGCGTATGGTGAGATATTCAATATCTTTGCAATTTTGCATTGAAGAACATTTTTCTGAAATTGTTCCACAATTTTTAGATGCAGTTTTTCACACTAAATATCAGCATATCAATATAAATTTATTAATATATTCTAAGAGGAATAACTAAAGTATTGCACAACAGTTACATTTTATTACATAAGGACTGCTAGTATTTACTAAAACAGATATGTTAGGATAGGAGCTTTAAATCCAACCAAAACAATCATTACCCCTGATGACGCCTCTGGGTATTGGAGATACACATCAGGTTTTTCCTCCTCCTGAACCCTAGTAGTATTTACCCACTTCACTACTTTTTGCTTTTCCCCCAAATTAACATCCAAGTATTGCATTTTTCATTGCACACATGTCAGGGGTGTAGCTAAAGGCTCATGGGCACTAATGCAAAACTTTAGCTTAGATCCTCCTCTCTCGGGACAAGAGCTCTTCATGGCTATGAACCACTACTTTTTGGAAACAGTTTCCCTACCTGGTGTGACAGATGCCCACAGTGTAGCTTGCTATGGAAAATTATTTCTACTTAAAGGGGTTTTCCAGTGGATGAAATTTATGGAAATTAGGTCAGGTCACGGAAAACAAAAAAAAAGTTATACTTATATACCTGTCCCCCACCACTGCCACTCTGGAGCTCCCTGGGATCTGCTCCTCTTCTCTTCCGGGTTCTTGTCCCTACACGCAGGAGAGGGTCACGCTCCATACACTTACAATGGTTTATGAGCCTCTCCTGTGTGTTGGGATGAGAACCAAAAGTGGAGAAGAGCAGATTGCCAGGGAACTTGGGAGTGGCAGCAACAGAGGGAAGGTAGGTAAGTATAGCTATTTTTTTTCCTTTTTTTCCCATCTTGGCCCAATTTCAAAGACATTTTCTTCCCATGAACAATCCCCTTAAATAATCAAATATACCAATTGAAGAAAAGGACATGCACACCTATTTATCACCATATACCCACTTTTACAGTCCATACATTTTTTTCTTCACATACATTGCTTCATGTGAATAAATTATCACTCAAAAACGTTTTTTAAAAAAAAAATCACATTTTAAATGTCACAATTTAGCTATCACGTTTTCTGTCATTTAGATGTGTAAGGGCTTTTAATTTGCAGGATAAATTTATGTTTTTATTGGTATCATTGTGTGGCACAGAAGAATTTAATCACTTTTTATTTTGTTTTTTGTGAGGCTGGATATTATTTATTTTTGCAGCGGTTAATTTTTTTTTAAACTATTGTGTTTTTTTATTGGGGAAACAGGTTTTATATTTGCTTTTTATCTATTTATTTTTTTAAATACTTAAACTTTCATCTCACTTTTTTGTACCATTACAGGACCAGAGTATGCAATCACTTGATCGCTAATACATTGCAATACAAACAATAATGTATTGCTATGGATTAGACTTGATTCCTATTAAATGCTCTCTAGCAGAGTCTAACCCAGTGTTGCTGGGTGACGATGGAAAGACAGAGGGAACCTCTCCCTTTGTCAATCGTAAAGGAATGAGCTCCGATCTTGGTCGCTCCTGTGCAGACCTTGGCTTCGATTGCAGCAAGAGAAGGGCCTGTAGGGCCCAGTAGCTACACCACTGACACATGCTCTACTTGTGCTTTATTTTTCTGGTATTATTTTACCTCATTCCAGAATGCTTTATTAATTATAGTGTATATTTCCTTATTACACTTTGCACTAATTTTATGCATTTTCTATTGCATATTCTATACCGTGGATTTTTTTTGGTGCCCTAGCACCCATGATATGCTAATGTGCACATTCAGCTGTGGATTAACCTGTTTAGACTTTTCTCATTACAGGTGTTCTCTATTTTAGCCTTTTTTGTGTGTTTTTAATATTACTGCCTTTTAAATAAAGTTTGTGTATTTTTATCTTCATCTAATTTTGAAAGTATGCAATCTATTTGTGGGTAATTTTTTTTTTTTTTCAAAGGCAATAGGAGATGAATTTATGGTCACTCTAAAACCCAACCCAAATACATTTCAGAGGAAATGTATTTTAAGTTGGAAAGTCAAGGAAGCAGGTCTCTGCTGGCTTTTCTCTGCCCGGTTTGGTCTGATTGACAAGCCTCTCCCTATATACAAGTACAGACAGACCTAAAGCTAAGATTTAAAACCAAGTTGTTTTTTAAAATGATGCAATGTTTCAGAGGCCTCATTCACATCACATTTTCGGCCTCTGTCACTGGAATCTGTGGAGATACCTAAAAAAAAGTTATCCTGTTGGATACTGTAGTGGCGGCATATAAATCTATAGGGCAAACATTTGAATTGGACTACGTTTGCTCTATTTCCCAAACTTATATGCTTTATGTGCCGGACACAAAGAAGTAGTAGAATCCTAGGGTTTTGCCATGGTAACTCTTTCAGGATATCCCGACAGAAACCATGGATGGAAACCAAAAATATAATGTAAAGGGGGGAAAATCAGGAAGCTCATTGGAATTTTATGCTGTCTATGGTTCAGGCAGCATAAATGTTCATACAGATTCCCTTTGCATGTTTGGAAGAAAAATCATTTCTTAATGATTAAACTTTGCTACATCACGCTGAATAGTTATTTCTATGACTCAGCTTCTTGTTTTGTTAAGATAAACTGTCTAATTTAACACTTGCTGTGAAGAGTACATGTGGGAAATGGGGTTATGAAAACAGATGATGTTTAACTAGGATATGAATAATTTTATGTGGGAATTTACAGTATAACAATGAAAAGAAACTAACAAATCAACAAAAAACATTGTAATGCAGATTCCAATTCAGTTCATTACTGTCATTACCTAAATGTTATTTAACCCAAGACCGTCAAAGCCGTAACAAATAAATTTGAAAAACACCAGAATCGCTGCTTTATTGCTCATCTCACCTCCCAAAAATTTAGCAAAAATTAATAAGTACCCTAAAATTTGACCAATGAAAATGTCAACTCATCCCACAAAAAAAAATGAAACTTTATCTTAATATATTATATTGTATGTATGAGTTCTATTAAAATTGAAAACTCATCTTAAAAAATACTTTGATACAAATATGTTAAATGGAAAACATTTTTACGGCTCTTGGAAGGTGGTATCCTTAAGAAACAATGTTGTAGCTACCAAAGGTCATTAGAGTCCACCAAACACCTGCCATTGAAGCTCCTCAAACTTCTTTATGATCCATTCACATATACAACTTGGCAGGATTAAAGCTTATATCCAAACATTTATTATCGTTCCATTTCAAAATACATATGAACATTTCCATGCATAATCATATGCTACTTGGGTTTTCTTTAATTGTATAGTTCATGGTGGTTTAAATCAAGTCGCGAAAGGTAGTAATTCTCCAGCGATATCCTCCGTTCCTGACTCACTATAGTAGAGAGACGTGGACAGACGGGCAGCTGCACCCGAGTGTGCAACGTTTCAGGGAAACCTCCCCTTTCTCAAGCACATCATTGTGGGTGTGAAATTTCCTTTTATATGAAAATGCATGTAATAACTAACATTACAATATTATAATATACAAACACATCTAGTCTATCCTACATCTAAAATACCAACTTACAAAAAGACTCTAAGACTAAAATTCTCATTTAGGCCATTCGGCACTAACGTGTTCATACTATATATCCAAGCTGCCTCTCGCTGCAGTAACCGCTTTTCTAAGCTTTCACCTTCTATATGTTTAACCTGTTCCAGAATACACCATCTCAAATTCTGACACATTGTGGTTGAATTCACAAAAGTGATGGGCCACTGCACTCTTGGAAGGTGGTGATAATAAAACAAAACACTAAAAAAATTCACCACATTCTTAAAGGGGTTGTCTCGCTGCAAGGATTGTTTTTTATATTAAAGATCTTGCAAAAACAAGTCACTTTGCAATATATGTCCATTAACAGTGTCCTACCTATTCCAAGATATCCCATCTTGTATGAGCTGCATCAGCTCCTTAGATCGCTATAGCTACAGACCTGTTTGATCTATCCTGATAGGCTGCCAGCACTGGTTGCTATAGCTACAGACCTGGCTTCTACTGCAGCCTAGTGGAAGCCAGTAAACACACCCCTGAATTCAAAGTGAAACCAAGAAAACAGGACTGAAGTAAGATGAATCAATGTAGTGAGACAGCCCCTTTAAGGCCAGAAAAGGCTGCATTCTACTGGGTTACAGCAACACTTCACACATTCACTATTAAGTGTATCTACTCTGTCTTGCATCTGCAGGATTTTTCAGAAGAAGTATTACTAAAAATGCCATTTACAAGTGTAAAAATGGAGGCAACTGTGAAATGGACATGTACATGAGGAGGAAATGCCAGGAATGTCGCTTACGGAAGTGTAAAGAGAAGGGCATGCTTGCTGAATGTAAGTAAATGAGTAAACTCTCCACTTGTTATTACCGTAGTTCTGTTGCTCTTTGTGACCCATTATTAGATAAGCTTTAGAGACAGTGACCCTACCATTGGCATAGCAAGGAAAATATGTGATAGAAACTGTTATAGTATCTAGATTAAATGGGGTTTGCCAATGTTTTAAGAAACTCCCCTACTGCGCTACCAGCTCTACTGCTCTACCAACACTAAACCTTACGCATAACAATTCAAATGCATAAATAACAATGTACGCCTCAACCTTTGTAAAGCCATAGAATCAAGGAAGCAAAACTCTAAATATATAGAACATTACAAAATTGTACTCCTTTGCTTTACTTATAACTGGAGCAACATAATGTAATAGGCTTGTGTTGACTTGGCATAAATGGGTATTTTCACCTTGGACATTTATGACATATTCTGTTGATGTGCCAATGACTTAGAAAAATATGGCTAATGTTTTTTAATAAAATTTTAAACGGCACCTTTATTGCATTCTGCATAAACAGACTTTACAGAGTATACAGTGCTTCATTTTGCAGTTTTCACAATCAAACAAGCTTGAGAAAAGAGAATCAGTCCTCTGAAACGTCGCTTCACGGCCGCATGTTGGCACAGACGGCTGCACTCTTCTATGGACACTAAGACGATAAGTCCTGTAAGGACTTTTCTGTACTCTTTATAATAGGAGGATTTAGTCTGACTCATATGTGTGATTGCAAAAACTGCAAAAAGGATTGTATACTCTTTAAAGTCTGTTTATGAATAATTCTATAAAGGTGCTGTTTAAAATTTTATTAAAAAACATTAGCCATACTTTTCTAAGTCATTGGTTCATTAAAGGACCTGAAGGGGATCTATGTTATGGCTATATGGTTGTCATGCAAAAGGGTTTAAGGACATTTTACCATAAAATATCCCATTGATGTGACATACAGTAAATGTCTGATGGGTATGGGTTCCACCTCTGGTACCTGTACCTATGTGGAGAAAGGGGTTATCCGACCCAGCTGCTCTGACCGCCATATCAGAGAGAAAATTACCTGGAAAGAGTGCCATGTAAAATTTACTTAGAAAATTCCTTTTACATAGTATGACTTAAATATAACAAAAATATAAATTATCTTCTTATGTATTTGAACAGTTTTCTATTCAACATCATAGGTTTACTGACAGAGATACAGTGTAAGTCAAAGCGCCTACGAAAAAATGTTCAGTTCCCGTCTGAAAAATCATTTGGTGAAGATAATGAAGGAATTGAGATAAAGCATGTGACATCTACAACAAAGACAAATCGGGTATGTACATTGTTCTTGAACAGTCTTATATTATAGACATAACATTTTTTGTGGCTTCTCGCATTATAAACAGATAAAATCAGATATCTATCTTTCTATCCAGCTCTCTGTATATTTCTCTCTCTTATTGAACTTACCCAGCAAAATCCATTGTCAGCACGAAAAAAAACTGGTATTTTTTTTAACTAACTTAAAGTAACACAAAGTAATAAGACTGGGCAAAGGCTAAAAAGCTAGAACTTTTCAGACTTTGCTATAAAATTAGACAAAATTAGACATAATTGACAATATTTTTCAAAATATGTGTCATTAAATATCACGTATAGTTCTTTCTTTTTTTTTTTTTTTTTTTGAAAGGTAAGCTACTTTAACATTTTGAGAAGTTCCAAAGCTAAAACAAAGTCTGTATAGGTTTTTTCAGTTAAACTAACTAACTAACTAATTTCTAAAAAAAAAAAGTAGGTTACAAATAATTTGCATGAAGGGTAAGATGTCACATGGTACATATAATACAATTTCAAAACAGACAGAAAAAAAATAAAACAACTAGCAGTGCAAGATCTGGCAAGACCAACATTGTAAATGAAATGTTAATTAAAGGTTGGGATCCAGAGGGCAGGTGAAATATTTACCAGGTCTAGAAGGCAAACCAGTAAGACATTGAAAGAAGAACAGGTTACAATATATAGTCGTAAAAAAAAGTCAAGACATAAAAGACAGAGAAAAGAAAACTAGACAAAAGGTCAAATACAGTACACAGGTATGGAAAAAAGGAAGCTTGACAGATGTCAGACGTTAACCATGTCCCCAGGGCACCGGTTTGTGGCCGGTTTTTCAGACAGTTTGCGGTTTTGCAAACTGACTGAAAAACCGACCGCAAACTTTTACAGTCCCCACTGCATGGGTTTTCCACCCGGCGGTAATTCAAACCGCCGGCGTCCCA
The DNA here is from genome assembly GCA_025379985.1 of Phyllomedusa bahiana. NCBI lineage: Eukaryota > Metazoa > Chordata > Amphibia > Anura > Hylidae > Phyllomedusa > Phyllomedusa bahiana. The sequence goes on along the minus strand of JAODAL010000374.1, from coordinate 270,405 downwards.
AAAAACATTGTACATGTTCATTCTTCCGTCCAGTTTTCGGACGGAATATGAACATGTCAATGGGAAGGGCTTTTCTCCGCTCACCACAGAGAAAAGCCGTCTCCCTGCAGCCGTGTGCACGGCACAAAAACCGGACAAAAAACGGATAAACCGATCGGTATTTGTCCTGTGCCGTGGGGACGCGCCCTCAGGGGGAGAATGCAAACCAGGGAAAATTACACAGAGAGCAGATATTCTCAAACAATACAACATGGCCCCTCAGCTGTGTTCTAAAATGGTCCATGGCCTACACATAACTAATCTTGTTAATTGTACGGAAGGTGGGGAACTTCCAGTGTTTGAAAATGAGGCAGTGGTCCACCATCAAAATATGGATAAGCAGCTTCGATGAGTGAACCTGAAGACCCAGGTGGTTTCCCCAGGAAATATATTGTGGCATGTAGATGTTTTTGTTTATTTTACCTGTGCCAGTTTTGGTAATAATGTTAGGCCCCGGCATATTTGATCTTGTCCTAATCTGGAGATCAGGTTAAAAGCCAATGGAATTGTGCATTTTTTCTCTTAGAATCTGCAATGATTGCAGAAACCTAATGTCCAAGTCCATTCCATGATACATTAGGAAATCATGTACATTGTAAGCAAACAGGGCATGTATACCAGTTGTCCTTAGCAATGGTTCAGTTAGCTTCAGACAAGGCATGACAGACAAGGCATGGATTTCAGCTCAGACACAGGTTCAGCTATGGAGGTCTGAACAGATGCTCAGAAGCAAACTAAGGGCTAGACAATTTTTATATATATATATATAAATATATATATATAAAATATTATATAATATATATATATATATATTTTATATATAAGTTGGTAAGCAGGACAATAAGCTCAGCCAAAGGCAACTTAAGGAATAGTCAATTGTAACACAAAAGTACATAAAAAAGACAGCTAACAAGACAACAACCCCAGTTAAAAGCAAGCTAAAGGTTGGTTGGTTATTAAAAAAAAAAAAAAATATGAAAAAGACAGCAGGCAGGACAACAAGCTGGGTAAAAAGCAAGTTTAAGCGGGATCAATAATAACAAAAAAGGACAGAAAAAGGCAGGCCGGACAAAGAGCTCAGCAAAAAGCAAGCTGAGGAGTTGTTTTGCCAAGTTTTTCAATGCAGATTCTAGGTACAGCTTTAAAGAAGGCCAATCAATCAGTCAGGGTACAACGCAATTTTATTTAACATAGGGGAAACAATTCTGATCAAATATAACAAATAAGAAAGAGAATAAACTGGTTACAGAAAATAGTGTGACATTGGGACAGTTTTTGCTAAAATATGTATTTACAAAGATTAAAACTTACAAAACAAACTTCACCTGAGAGCTGACTTCACCTGTCCTTATGACTTCAACCAGAGAGGCCTAATGGCGAGAACAGGGAATCCAGGGGCCACACCAAAAGTTGAGCGTCCTCAACAATGGGAACTCAAGAGCCTCTAACCTCACCACAAACCATCCTGGTTTTTATAAGACTTAAACAAAAAAAAATAGCAACAAGACCTATGCGTCGCGTTTAAACTTACAATGCACAGAGAACTATTGTCCATACTATCCTGAATTATGGAGTGGCCGACCCCAGGACCAGACAACATACACAAAATAACTCCTAGACCAGACGATAAGCAGCTCCCCTAGATTGTAAATTGAACTAAGTGAAGTGTTCATGCTCATGGCATAAATTAAGCCTAGCAGCAGAGGTAAACAAGCTGGTATAATTGTAGCTTAAGATAAAATAAGTGAATTAGATTAATATACAAGAAATGGAAATTATGACATCAAATAGTCACATATTTCACTAGCACTACAGGAGTAATCAGTTATAAAAAAACAAAGTACATGAAAAAGATGATAGAGTAGACAACAAGCTTAGTTAAAAGCAAACAAAGCAGGATCAATTATAACAAAACAAGTACGTGAACAAAGGCAGACAGGACAAGCTCATCAAAAGAAAGCTAAGGGGTCGTCAATTGTAATAAAAAAAAAGTACCTGAAAAAGATGTGAGACAGGACAATAAGCTTATTTAAAAGCAAGCTATGGGGTAGTAAAAACAAAAGAACATGAGAAAGACAGCAGGCAGAATAAAAAGCTCAGCTGAAAGCAAGCTAAGCGGTAATCAGTTATAAAAAAACAGTACATGAATAAGATGGCAAGTACATGAATAAGAGGTAGTCATTTATATAAAAAAAAATGTACACAAAAAAGACAGCAGGCAGAACAACAAGCTAAGTTAAAATAAAGTTGCACCGGTTTAAGCTAAGACACTTGAGGCGGGTTTTAGCAAATGGACAACATCAAGTGCACTATAGTTCAGAGTTTATTTTGGTTTAATTTACCTGATAGAACACCACACTACTATACCCCCAGCATACTGCCCATCTTCATAAGCCATGCATAATCACAGAGAATGGCTATGGCCTGAATGGAATCTCAGTACAGTTTAATACTAATAGTAATAATAATAATCTTTATTTATATAGCACCAACAAATTCCGCAGCACTTTACAATTTAGAGTGTTGATCAGAAAGGTTATTTTGAATTGCAAGACTGGTGTATGCTAGCCTTAGATATGTCTAAAAGCAAAGGGTTTCAGACCATACCCATTTATCCATTAAATATAGTACTTTCAAATATAGTAGCTTCTGTGGTTGGTATATTTTGCAAAATAAATGTCACATATACAGGATATATCAATGAGACAATGTTTACTAAAAGATTGATGGATAAAAGAGTTACATGTGCGAGTCTAAGGTCCCGTCCCCACAGCAGAGAGCAAATACCGGTCGGATTATCCGACCGGTATTTGCTCTGTTTTGGGGCCATGCACTCGGCTGCAAGGGGACGACTTTTCTCCGCTGTTTGCGAAGAAAACCCTCCCCCTTCGCATAGACTTGTTCATATTCTGCCCGAAAACCAGGCGGAAGAATGAACATGTTCTAAGTTTTTCGGACCACCGGCGGTGTAAAAAACTGTCTAGTGGAAAATCCGTGCAGTGGGGACCACTGCATGGATTTTCCATAGAGGTCCATTGTAAAGTTTGACAGACGGTTTACAGACAATTTAGAAAACCGAAAACCGTCTGTAAAACAATCCAAAAACCCTTGCCGTGGGGACAAGCCCTTAGTGTTTGTCATGTGACTGATGCCTGTAAAAATACAGGTTTTTCAGCTAATGTAAAAATTAATTCAAAAACCCCTTTTAAAGGGGGTTTTGTCTTTTGACCTAAAAATAAAAAATGAATAAAAGATAAAAAATGGGGGCCCTTTAAAAATTAAAGATTTTCAAAAAAAAACCAAAAAAATTTAAAAATTTTTTCCAGAACCCATTAAATTGGGTTATTAACAAAAGTTAAACCCCAAAAAAAAGTTTCGGGGAAAAAGGAAAAGGGGGCAGCCCCCAAGGAAAAAAAATTTTAAAAACCCCGGCCCAAGGATAAATTTTTTCCCAGCAGAGAGAATTTTTCAAAATTCCCTTTTTTAAATTTTCCCGGATAAAAGGGGGTTTTTCCCCAAAGGGTTTTATAATTTTAATTTTAAAAACAAAAAAGTAAGGCTAATCCAATTAAAAAAATCAATGTAAAGTTTTTTTGGGGTTTTTCCGGAAATTTACCCAGGTCAAGCAAAAAAAGAAACCCCTTTTAAGGGGAAAAACCCCTTTCAAGAAAATTATTTTAAATGGGAAAGTTTTAAACTGGTTACAAGTCTTTAAAAACCAAAAATTCCAATATAAGGGGAAAATAAAAAAATGGGGAAGGGGAAAAGTGTAAAATTTTTTGAACTCCTGGTTCCCCATGCAAATTTTTAAGTTTAAAGGTCCCTAATCCAGGTTTAAGGGGGGCCCAAAAAAGGGAAGAGGGGCCCAATTTTTAATTTTTTCCCAAAAAACAACAAATAAAAGAAGTTTGGCGGTGTTACTAAATTTTTTGGTAAAACCAAATAAGGAAAAAATTTTTTGGGGAGGGGTTAAGTTGGGGGGGAAAAAGGGCAAAAAACACTGATAAAAAAGGATTGAATGGGCAAAAAAATTTTCCAAACAAAAATTAGGGGAAAAACAGGAAAATTTGACTGGAGGGCTTGGGTCCGGGGTTTTTCAAAACCAAGTTGTACGAAGGCAGGGCACAACGAAAATTTTCCCTTGGGTGCCCCCCCCGGGGGCCCATAACCCAAGGGAAAAAAGGCCCATGTTTCCCCAATAAATCCGGGTTTTTTTAAAACTAAATAAAATTTTTTAAATTTTTTGGGAAATCAAAAAACCTTGGAGGAAAAAATTTGGAGGGCCAAAATTTGTTTAGGCCAGTAAAAAGTTCCCCGGGTTATTATTTTTTTTGAGGAAAAAAGGAAACGTGGGCTTTAGTTTAAATCAACCAAATTTCACCAAGGTCGCTCCCAAAAATTTTTTTAAAGCCTTTCCCGGGGGGGCTTCCTCAGTTTGGGGAAAACAAATTTTAAATAAAAATGGGTTTTCTTTTTCCAGTAGCCCTTGGAATTTCCCCAAAGGGCCAAAAAGGTAACAAAAACCAAAAAATTTAAAAAAAGGGTTTTGGTTCTTTTGGGCCCTAAAAATTAACCTACTTAAACCCATAGGGGGTCTTTTGATGGGGAGCCCGACCCAAAAGGGAACCAAAGAAGAACCCCCAAAAAGCCCAAAGGGGGCTTTTAATCATTGGGGGGTTTTGCCCCTCTGGACCCGGGCACGCGTTAAGGCAAAACAGGCAAAAAGGAGCCTTTTCTTTTTTTAGCCTTCCCAAACCCTTTAATCCAATTTTTTGAAACAATTATTTTTTTTTGGGTTTTGGTTTCTTAATACACTATTTTAAAATTCTGATATACTGTTTTTTTGGGTTTTTTCATTCACTGTAAGCCAAACACCCCACGTTAAAAAAAAAATTGCTTAAAACCCATATCGCTCTGTGAGTAATGGGGCCCTATAAAATATGTATTTTTCTCTTTTTTAAATTTGAATTAAGGGGCCATAAATTAACTTTTTGATGATATTCAAAATTTATTCAGATACCTGTCAATAAAAATATATTATGAAAAATTATAAAAAAAAATTCCCCTTTTAAATCAATTGCCTTTCAAAATTTTTAAACAAAGAATAGCATTAAAAACCTTTAAAAAAGGGGAAAAACCGCAGACACATTTTATAGGGGTTATCTTTTTTTGGGACACGGGTTTTGAGAGGTATCTGTAAGGCAAGGTTTTTTGCACTGGATTGTTCTTTTTTTGAAAATTGTTTGGGGGGTTTAGGGGACCAAAAATGCAAACTTGTGATTTGATGATGAAATGGTTTACAGGTGGTGTGCTGGGAGTTGTAGTTTAAACAAAGGAGAAATATCACAGTGACAACACAAGATTTGGAATCTTGGCAGGCTTTGCTCACCACTCTATGCAAAGGGCATACAGTTATAAGTTCACAATGAAAAATTACCTTTAAAAATCATTTTAAATGTGGAAAATTATTTTCCTTATATCACTTTTTTCTTCCCCTTTCTGAAGCACTTACAGTTTTACCAAGCAAAAGTCCCCCTACCCCCGGGCACTTCCCGGTGTTTTTCCCAAAGGCCCAGAAAGGGGTAAAATTTTTTAATTTTCTTAAATTAAACAAAAGGGCTTCCTATACCTCTAATAACCCTGGATCCAGGGGATTTGGTGTGAAGGGAAATACAGTCCCTTTTTATATACATCCATGCTGACCATCTCCACTCACTACTCTCTCTATGTACTCCAATCTGTATTTTGCTCTGTTTCTTTACTCCTTCTTGTTTTCTTCTCTCAATTCTGTTAAGTATTTCTCTATATCTCTCTATTTACACCTGATACAGCTGACCTCTGCCTGCCTCTGCTCCACTACCGGCTGATGAGCAGATGAACATTATGCTGGTGCATCTCTAATTATCAACAAGAACACCTAACCACTATTAATCACTAATAACAACTAACTAGCTGTCTAAAATGGCTGGCTGTTATATATCTGTATGCCATCAGACTCTCCCTCTACCCTGGTAATACCTGTTTGGCTGCAAGACTGCATATAATACTGGTATCTAAAGTACCAAAATAAAATAAGAACTCAAATAAAGTGCAATGTTATCATTGTCATCATCACTACATACACATAATATATGTAGAATATAGAATGTTTATATATAAAATTAATATACTGTTCATTTAAGACCACTGGTTGAGTGTTGATACTCTCTACATCTGGACTCTACAAAAACTAGCATCCGAAAAAGCCTGACATTCCTGCCTAAAACATGCTAGTAACTTATTTAACCTGTGGAAGTGTTTTTTCTTCATAAAGATGATAATAAATATAAGCTAAAATAATTTATAGCATTATGGTGATGGTGTTGGGGTTGAAGAATAGCCAACAAGTTTGATTCAGTGATATATCTTGTGTGCAATAAGGAGTGGACATAGGCAGCTGAGGGTTCATGTACAATGACAATATCAAGAGTTTTGGATTTATCATAAAGCATGGTAGTGATCTCTTTAGTTTCTATAATTGTGGGAAGGGATTAATTCTCCTTGGTGAGCCCAAGTCCAATAGGGAGTTAAAGGGGTTTTCTACAAAAATCATATTAGTAATGATGGGGATAGTAAAAATAAGCACCTTGCAATTGATTGGTACTACCTAAATCATTTAGTATGGCAGCTATTAGCTAATCTGTAAGTGTCTAGAGCTATTCTGTAGCCTAGGGTCACGCCACACCCCCTTTGCTGTGATGGACTGCCTGATATTCAGCCCTGGTCGGGACATGCCCCCTGTGCTATGGTTGGCTGTCCTGCACTCCTGTCTGAGCTGTGTAAAAATGAAACTCAGCTTTCTGTTGGCTGTGTCTGTGTAATAAAGGCTGCCTGAACTCTTTATGTCCTCTCCCAGTGATAGCTCTATGTGAAGGACCTGGGCAATTACTGAGTCTCTAGCTGTTAGATTCACTTTCCCCCCATGTAATACAAGAAGTGTGAGAAATGCACTCTGCTCCCCCCTCTGTTATCAGGCAGGAGGTAGAACGGGAGCAAAGTGCATTTCTCACATTTGTTTCATCAGTCCAGGCTGTATATATAACTGTTTACACCAATACAGGTGTTCTGGGTACAAGGAGCTTGTGGAGGGAGGTGACAGCTCTGCAAGCATGATAACTAATCATTGCAGGAGGTCTGCAGAGCTACGACATCCTCTCCCTTCCACTGCTCACACAGAATGATGATGACGACGTAGGAGGGAGCAGTGAGGGGGTGTGATGATGTAAAAATACTTCAGTGAGGGAAGACACCTACTAAGTAGTTTCCCTTGGATTTGAAGCTGTAAGGGCTTGTTCCCACAGCAAGGGTTTTCAGTTGGTTTTACAGACGGTTTTCGGAATTGAAAACCGTCTGTAAACCGACTGTCAACCTTTTACATTGATTTAAATAGAAAATCCATGCGGCAGTCCACACTACATGGATTTACCACTGGGCGTTTTTTGTCACCACCAGCATTCCTAAAAACTTAGAACATGTTCATTCTTCAGCCTGGTTTTCGGGCAAAACATGAACATGTGGGTGCGAACCGTGGACAAAAGCCGTCCCCCCTACGTGTCAAAAAAAGACTAAATATTTGTCTGTGCTGTGTAAATGCACTGTGGTGAGACATCCCCTTTAAAACATAGTTTAACAAAAATATATTTACACTTTGGCATAGATAGATAATAGAGTGGCATTATGTAAGCATGTGTCAATCTCTTAATGAGAGTTCTTAATGACAGTTTTACTGATGTGATTAAAACTCTCAATCCTTGAGCAAATATAAAGGTCAAACTTTCCATGTTCTTATTAGAACTAATATTTGTGATCTGTATACTTTGCTTCAAGCTAGTCAAAGCAAATATGTTATAATCAGTGGCTCACTGAACACCGTTTGATCTCGTATATGTCAATACATTGCTGTTGACAATGAACAAAGCAGATCCTTACAATTCCCAGGTGTGCTATATATTTCAGTTGATCTCTATAGAGTATATTCACAAGCAGCAGATTTGTTAAAAAATTACAGCCTGTCAAAATAATATGGCTCTTCGCACCCCCTCCACCTCCTCACCCCCGCCTTCAAAGACCAATTATTTTTTATTTTTCCATCTCTATAGACATACAGGGCCACGTCGGGGCACACCTTTTCACCAGTTTTCCGGCGAAATTTGCGCTTGATTTATGTCGGCGCTGGGGCGCGCTCATACATAACATGTACAGTCCGCTGCGCCTCGCCAGTGTGTGGGACGCAGTGCGGGGACTTGGGCGCAGTACGGCGCTGCACCTAAGATTCGCCGTCCGAGGAGGTGTGCTCATACATGCCGTGTAAAGTCTGCAGCGCCTCGCCAGTGTGTGTTGCGCAGTGCAGGGCTTAGGCGCAGAAGGGACTGCGCCTCACATGTATTCCGATTCGAGACAGGCTGGAAAACAGCGAAAAATCATTAAACATGTCCGTGCGGAGTATGAATAAAAAAAGGCGTCAAACATTCTCTGAAAATGAGCTCAAACCTACTAAAAAAATACATAAATAAAATCACTTTCCAAAGATCCAGAACGGCGCTATATCGGGAATTTGGATTTTTGAAATTGCCGGGAAATACAGTAATTCAAATTCGGTAAGCTATTCTCATTGGTCGGCAGACACCGGCCAATCCGTCTAGGAGCGACGGTGAACCATTAAAAACTATGGAGAAGTTTGATCCAATCAAAATCAAAGGCGGGACAGTTCAAAATACAGTAAAAATACAGAAAAGAGCTGATTCGTTGAACTAGCGAGGGCTTGGCTATCTTGGCCAATCAGAATAGGAGCGACAGGGAACCATTAAAACCTATGGAGAAGTTTGGACCAATCAAAATAAAAGGCGGGACAGTTCAAAATACAGTAAAAATACAGAAAAGAGCTGATTGGTTGAGCTAGCGGGGGCTTTGCTATCCCAGCCAATCAGAGCGCGAGCTACTTGTCCCATTGTAGTCTATGGAGAGATCGGGGCAATGAAATCTCGGCACTTTTAAACCTTTTGCCACATTTCTGGATTCAAACATAAAAATATAACATTTTTATTTTTTTGTAAAGACTCAACAACAAGTGGGACACAATTGTGAAGTGGAACGAAATTTATTGGATATTTTAAACTTTTGTAAAAAAATAAAAAAACTGAAAATTGGGGTGTGCAAAATTATTGGGCCCCCCTTAAGTTTAATACAATTGTATGCCACCTTTTGCTGTGATTACAGCTGCAAGTCGCTTGAGGTATGTCCTAAAAGTTTCCACATCGAGAGACTGAAATTTCTTGCCCATTCTTCCTTGGTGCACCCCTGGAGCTCAGGGAGGGGGAATGGAGAGCGTTTGTGAACAGCAGTTTTCACTTTTTCCCACAGATTCCTTGATTGATCGGGTCTGGACTTTGACTTGGCCATTCTAACACCTGGATACGTTTATTTGTGAACCATTCCATTGTAGATTTTTCTTATGTTTGGGATCATGCTTGTTGGAAGATAAATCTCCGCCCCAGTCTCAGGTTTTTTTGCAGACTTCAACAGGTTTTCTTCCAGAAAAGGTCCTGTATTTGGCTCCACCATCTTCCCATCAATTTTAACCATTTCCCTGTCCCTGCTGAAGAAAAGCTGGCCCAAACCAGATGCTCACCACCAGTTTGACAGTGGGGATGGTGTGTGTTTCAGGGGGATGAGCTGTGTTTCTTTTACGCCCAACATATAATTTTGCATTGTGGCCAAAAAAGTTGGATTTTGGTTTCATCTGAGCAGAGCCCCTTCTTCCACATGTTTGTTGTCTCCCAGGTGGCTTGTGGCAAACTTTAAATGAGACTTTTTATGGATATCTTGAGAACGGCTTTCTTCTTGCCACTCTTCCATAAAGGCCAGATCTGTGCAGTGTAACGACTGATTGTTGTCCTATGGACAGACTCTCCCACCTCAGCTGTAGATCTCTGCAGTTCATCCAGAATGATCATGGGCCTCTTTGGGTGCATCTCTGATCAGTCTTCTCCCTTTTTTGAGATGAAAGTTTAGAGGGACGGCCGGGGCTTGGTAATTTGCAGTGGTCCCCTGATACTTCTTCCATTTCAATTTGATCGCTTCACATTGCTCCTTGGGATTTTAAAGTTTGGGAAATCTTTTTGTATCCAAATCCGGCTTTAAAATTCTCCACAACGGTATCACGGACCTGCCTGATGTGTTCCTTGGTCTTCATGATGCTCTTTGCGCTTTAAACAGAACCATGAGACTATCACAGAGGAGGAGCATTTATACAGTCATTTAGGACAACATTGGACCATTCAGAGATCCTCACTGAACTTCTGGAGTGAGTTTGCTGCACTGAAAGTAAAGGGGCTGAATAATATTGCACGCCCCACTTTTCCATTTTTTATTTTTTATGAAAAGTTTAAAATATCCAATAAATTTTGCTCCACTTCACAATTGTGTCCCACTTTTTCCTGATTCTACACAAAAAATTAAAATTTTATATCTTTATGTTTGAAGCCTGAAATGTGGCAAAAGTTTGAAAAGTTCAAGGGGGCCGAATACTTTTGCAAGGCACTGTATAAGGGCTTTTTGCAGGGCAAGATGTTTTAATGATGCCATTGATCGTACCATAGAATATACTGGGAAACCAAAAAAAAACTCTAAGTAGGGTGAAATGTGAAAAAAATTTACTTGTGCCATGTTTCAGGGGTTTTATTTTATATTCGGTATAAGTGATGTATTATCTAAATTTTGCAGGTTAATACAATTTCAGCAATACCAAATATGTAGAGTTTACGTTATGTTTTAGCACTTTTAAAAAAATACAAACATTCTCTATGTCTTAAATTTGCGCTGCAGCGCTGTTTTCTGTGATCAATAACGTTTTTGTTCTTCTAGCTATGGACCTGAGTGAGGGAATTTTTTTGCGGGCTGAAGTGTAGCTTTTATTGCTACCATTTTTGGATTGATGTGACTTTTTGATCACTTTTCATTCCAATTTATAGGGAACGTGCAATGACCAATTCCATTTGGATTTTTTTTCTTATACGGTATTCAGCGTACGGGATAAATAATGTTTTATTTTAATACATTAGAGTTTTACGGATGCAGCGGTACCAAATATGTGTAACTATTTTTATCATTTGGAAAATAGCTAGGTGTGTGATTTGAACGATTAGTATTTGTTATACTTTTAAAACTTTTTCTTTTTTTAATTTACTGAGTAAGCCCACTACATAGCTCCTTATCGACATTATGACATATACATACTCCCCCAAAAAAACATTCTCTGTTTTTAAATGTTGCGCTTCAGCACCATTTTCTGCGACCAATAACTTTTTGTTTTTCCATCTATGTACATACATTACCTTTAGGATACTTGACCACTAGGACGCACAATTGCTTGTACACCTTTCTGCATTATATGTATATAATGCAGAAGGGTGTTCTAAGATGTCGCTATAGGCAGGAATTAATAGGACCAGTAAGGCCATGTTCACGGCTTATTCTGTGACGGATTGGAGCCGTACTGCGCGCCGTATTTGCCCTTCAGTACGGCTCCTATCCATCCCAGTAACTATGGTAATCCACAGTTCTCATAGAGAACTATGGATTCCGTCTCTTCTCCCCGCTCGGCGAATCCGCCGCGGGGGGAGAAAGTGACATGCATATTATTTACGGCGCGTATGCGCCGTAAATAATGCATTGTCTATGGGGTCAGCGGGCAGCTCCCCCGCTGCGCTCCCGGCCCTTATTCAAGCCGTATTGCAGGCGGGATCCGTCCCGCAATTACGGCTTGAATAAGGTGTGTGATCTCGGCGTAACAAGACGGCTAAGGAAGCCTTTATTAGTATTTCAACGTGCAATGGCCTGAGGCAGATTTCTGAGATGTACATTGCTCCATTTCTCAGCATGACATGTCAATTCATTTACGACTCTCACTTTTCGCAGACGATGTTCTCCTTACACTATCAAACCCCCACATTACCTTGCCTAATCTGCATGCTCTCTTGGATGATTTCCAAAATATTTCAGGCTATAAAATCAACAGGTCAAAAACAGAAGCACTGCCTATAGGAATTCCTAGGGATAGACTTCTGGCTCTTAAATTAAATTACCGCAATCAATGGAGGAGACACCCCTTAAATATCTTTTTTGGTAAATTTAAAAAGAAAAACATACCCCCCCCAATTAAACGCCCATAACCCCCCTAAAATGTTTTACGGGAAATTAACGACCTGCTTTGAAAATTTGGAAAGAAAATGCCTCTGTCCTTGACGGGAAATAGGGCTGTCAATTTTTCCTCTATTGCCCAAATTTGTTATACTTATTTGAGACACCCCCCGGGTTTGCGGTCCCTCTTGGTTAAACTCAAGGCCGTCGAGGGCCCTTCCCTTTCTAGGTTTAAGGGGAACCTTAAGAGACATAATTGAAAGGGATCTGTCAAAAGGGAAGTAAAACACAGAGGGGGAAACGGGCATCCCCAAAAAATATCAAAAAATTCCGGGGCAACACACCTGAAAAGGGAACCCTCTTGTCAAATCTATTTGCTTTCCACCCCTGATAGAGATTGAGAAGTTGTGGATTAAACCAGTTCAACCCAACTCTTTTTCTTTTGGGCACAGAATCCTGCTCCCCCCACGGCTCATTGCTGGGGCCCAAGGGCCCTTTTACTAAAAATATCGGCGCAAATTTTCGGGGAATTTTGGGGCTCGCCTGCGGCTCACCCAAAGGGTCCTTTTTAAATTTAAACCCCCCTCTCGAAATTGCAATTTGAGGAAGTCAATGAAACCATGGTTTTTACAAAAAACAATTCGGATAGCCAAAATTAGTAGACAATATTCCTTAAAAATTTATTACCTTCCCCAAACACTAAAAGCCCAAATTTCAACTACCAAAACACCTGTACTCCCCCTTAAAATAAAAATTTAAACATTGTTTTGCAGTAAACCCAAACATTCGACCACAGTCTCTAACCAACAAGTTTTTGAAGTTTTTGTGTGGGTTTAAAACCCGCACAACAAAGGGAAAAATTTTCGGGATATACCCCCAGTATACTAAGGGGCCCAAAAACCCAAAAAAAACCAGTAAAAAGCATAACAATAGGGCCCATTTGGGAAAGATTTTATGGGAAGGGAAATTTCAAAGGGAGGTTTTGGGAAAACAAATTTGCTCGATTTGCTAGGACCTCATTATTTAACTAGCAGAAAAAAATTTTAAAAAAATAATAAACCCAAAGGTACCCAAAACACCCTTCTTTTATTCATTTTTTAAAACCCCCCAAGGATCCCCGAAAATATGTTTGGGGATGTGGAGCCCCGGACCGGAAAAAAAAACCACATTTACCATATTTTTTGGACGGTCCGCTTATCAATTTTTTTTTGGGCTCAAACATGAAACATGCTCAAAAAATGACAGGATTTCAGTCCCTAAGGGATCCCTATTCTGTCTGTTCAACACTTCCCAACAGTTAATAAAAAGTGTTGACTTGGGACCACATTGACACACTAATGCTCGATCCAACTCATTGGGAAACAAAAAAACCCCTCCGACTATACAAGATGTTTGGCCAATTAAATACGTCAGGAGCATGGAACCCCTTTACCCCCCCTACATAACTCTTTGGGAGAGTTTTGAGAAAATATGGGCAGCCTTGGATGTATACAAAATAACCAAAATTTTGTAAAGTGGTTTTTAAAACTACAATAGACTGAAACCCTTTTTCTACTAAAGCCATGGGATTCATTGATGCAATTTTTTTTTCCCCTTTCCTTATGGTCCATCTTGTTTTTCCTTTTGAAAGTGTAAGTTGCCTTACAACACCCATTTGGGGCTCTTTATTTTAATATCATGCCTTGTAACCACATACTTTTGGAACATGATGACACTTATTTGTGGAAAGCAAATTCTACGATAATACTATTACCATTTTCTTCATGTCTATTTCCACTAGAAAAAAAAAAAGAAAAAAAAAAGGTAACAAAAAATCCCGAATTTGCATTTTATTTTAAATTTTGTGCTTACAAAATCCTTAAAAAACAACAGTTTTTCAAAACATTTACGACACTATGGTACTCAAAATTAACCAAAGTCATCATCGTCACAGCATGAAAATTTTAAATTTACCCCCACTCAATGAGTGCTTTAGGGACCATTATTTGAAGGGTGGGCTGTTTAATTTCCGCTGACACCCTGCTCAGCGACACCATTTAGTTTCTCACACAGCGATTTGTGGCGCGTTTTCACAGATGTATTTGTGATAAGACGACAGAAAAAACTTTTTACCATACCCCAAAGGGTACAAATTTAAGTTAATGTACAAGTTTTGGGCTTTACTTTCTTCAGCTTAGAAGCTGTAGGGGCGGCGGGGGGGTCGCTGTGGGACACTGTGGGTGTCTTTTAGGGAGTAGCGGGGGGTTTCAGTTTAGGGAGCAGCGTGGGTGCAGCTGTAGGGAGCTGCGGTGGGTGTCAGCTGTAGGGACACTTTTGGGGGTCAGCTGTAGGAACGGTGGTGCATTTTTTAGGGGGCACGGGGGGGTGCAGCGAGGGAGCAGCGGTGGTTTTCAGCTGAAGGGGGCACGGGGGTGTCACTGAGGGGGCACGTGGGGGTCAGCTGTAGGGGGGCACGGTGGGTGTCAGTTTAGGAGCAGGTGGGGTCACTGTAGGGAACGGTGGTGTCAGCTTAGGAGAGCGGTGGTGTCACTTAGGGAGGGAGCGGTGGGTGTCCGCTGTAGGGAGCAGCGTTGGGTGTCAGCTGTAGGGAGCAGCGGTGGGTGTCAGCTGTAGGGAGCAGCGGTGGGTGTCAGCAGTAGGAAGTAGTGGTGGGTGTCAGCTGTAGGGAGTAGCGGTGGGTGTCAGCTGTAGGGAGCAGCGGTGGGTGTCAGCTGTAGGGAGCAGCGATGGGTGTCAGCTATAGGGAGTAGTGGTGGGTGTCAGCTGTAGGGAGCAGTGGTGGGTGTCAGCAGTAGGAAGTAGTGGTGGGTGTCAGCTGAAAATAACAGCCAGCACTTGCTTTTTCTTAGCGACAGTAGGATGTACCCATATGTCCATTGCCACTAAGGTTTTAAAGAGTATATTACATATATAATATGGGTACATATCCAATTCGCTAAAAATAGGTTGTTGTTTGATGCTGTGTTTATATTTTTCAATTGTGTTAATTGATGGTTCCATAAACAGGTAAAAACAGTCAAAACAGAACTTACAGAGGACGAAATACGACTGCTCCAGTATGTGATGGAAGCATATAACAGGCATCGACTGCCTCAGGACCTGGCTACAAAACTAGTGGTAAGTATAGGTATGTGATATAGGTAAAAAAAGATTTGACTGAAACACAACGGGCCTCATTGACAAAAATTGTTTAACAGTAGGACTGTCCTTGTTGCCCATAGCAACCAATTGCTCAGCTTTCATTTCTTAAACTGCTCGGGAAAAATGAACCTGAGCTCTGGTTGGTTGCTATGGGCAACAGAGACAGTTTCACACTTACAAAGTTTTGATAAACGAGGCCTATTATCTTTTGATTGGTCTCCTCTAATAAATGGAGTATGTAACATTTCCTAGATGTGCTATTGTTAAAGAGGTTGTCTCACTACATTGATTCCTCTTACCTCAGTCCTGTTTTCTCAGTTTCATTTTTAATTCAGGGGCGTTTACTGGCTTTACTGTCTCCTATTGGCCTGCAGTGATGAGCTGCTGAGGACCCCAGGTCTGTAGCTATAGAGACCAGCACTGGCAGCCTATCAGGAGAGATCGAACAGGTCTGTAGCTATAGTGACCTGAGGAGCTGATGCAGCCCATACATTATCTAGGAATAGGTAGGACACTGTTAATGGTCATATATTGTAAAGTGACTTGTTTTTGCAAGATCTTTAATATAAAAAGCAATCCTTGTAATGAGACAACCCCTTTAAGGCATCCGATTAAGGGTATATTTACATGGAAGATTTTCAGCGCCTGGAAACAACACCAGTAAGCACAGTTTTTGGATGCGGATTTGAAGCGTCGTTTAGAATCGGATTTCAGCATTCATATACGTTGTAAGGATTCATTGCTGAATCCTTTTCAAGATTTCACGTCATTTCTTTTTCAGTGCAGAAAATCAACATTATGTGCACTGTGACACTGTTTTTCCATTGAAAACGCAAGTGTCCAAAACAGCTGTGTGAACATACCCTGATAGTTCTAATATATATTTATAAGCACCATTGAGCAGCTGTCCAAAGATGTGACAGCCTCTTCTTTTCTCATCTTTACTAGAAGTGGAGGGGCATTTTCCTGTTTTTGCCCTGCATTGACATTAGACAGAATATTGCCAAAACAAAATAATCTTCTCACTTTGAAAATTCCTTATTCAGTTTCATTTCACATTACATATACTCCAATCAGATAATTGTAAAAATCCCTCATAAAAACAAAGTAAATAATACACTAGGAAGTTTGTAAACTGCCTACTTACAGTATAATGTTCACAATAGGTAGCCCGATGAGAAGAATTCATAATTGGGTCCAAACATTTAGCATATTCAATGTCTTAATGCTATCTTTATTGTACATCCAGATTTTCCAACTGTGTTTAGTCAGCACTCTCATTTGGAAAGGTGATAAAGGGTGCCAAGCCAAGGATGGTCCAACTTATATACCATTAAGGTTAGATAGACAATGTATAGAAACAGTCGACACTCCAGACAATAGTAACTAGTAGTTGTTCCAATTTTTCACTTAATAAAACTCATAACCACTGTATGTTAATGTACCAACATTTTGGGCCGATGCTCTATCTTCAGGCATATGAAGGAAGGAAGGAAGCCATCTAGTAGACTACTGTGTATTCCTGGCACTTCTCTTCTACTGGCTCCCATTATTAACCACCTTTAGGCTGCGTTTACATGGCAAAGTCCAAATAATGGTCAGGAAATCCCGAATGGTATTTAGTCTTTTTTTGGCACGCAAGGAGGCAGCTTTTGTCTGCGATTTGCAGATTCAAGCCCTCCCGCTTCACACCCACATGTTCATGTTCCGCCCGAAAACCGTTGTCCGGAACGCCGGTGGTGTAAAAAACCATCCAGCAGAAAATCCGTCCAGTGGGCACTGCTTCACGGATTTTCTATTAATGTCAATCTAAAAGGTTGACAGTCGGTTTACAGACGGCTTTCAAATCTGAAAACCGTCTGTAAAACCTGTCGTGGGGACAAGCCCTTACAGTACAGTACTAACCACTAAGGACAGAGTTTCGTTCCTTCATAAGCCTGAAAATGGTCACCTGCCCAAAACATTGCTACATTAAATACTGGTGTAAAATACTGACCAAAATGCACATGAAAGTGGACCTAGGCTCCATTCATGTTTTTGGCCTCTGTCAATGATATTTGTCAGGATACCGTGACAAATTTAAAGGGGTTGTCTCACTACAAGGACTGCTTTTTGTGTTAAAGATCTTGCAAAAACAAGTCAATTTGAAATATATGTCCACCTATTACTAGATATCCCCTCTTGTACGGGCTGCATCAGCTCCTCAGGTCGCTATAGCTACAGACCTGTTCAATCTCTGCTGATTGACTGCCAGCACTGGTTGCTATAGCTACAGACCTGGCTTCTACTGCAGCCTAGTAGAAGCCAGTAAACACGCCCCTGAATTCAAAATGAAGCCAAGAAAACAGGACTGAGGTAAGATGAATTGATTTAGTGAGACAACCCCTTTAACAAACAATATGACATAGAAGACGCAATAAAAATCTGACATAACCATTACATTCGCTACTGTCTGGAGTGGAAACCATTTCTACACATGCAGATTTTCCCCATGTATGTTAATGTAGAAACATTTCGGACCGATGCTGTTCTTCAGGCTTATGAAGGAAGGAAGCCGTCTACTTGACCACTGTGTATTCCTGGCACTTCTCATGTAGTGGCTACTGTTATTAACCACCTTGACAGTACAATACTAGCAACATAGGACAGGGTTTCTTTCCTTCATAAGCCTGAAGAAAGTCAACTGCCCAAAACATTGCTACATTAACATACAATATGATACAATGGATATGAATTCTATTATAACATAGAAGACGCAATACAAATCTGACATAACCACTACATTCGCTACTGTCTGATGTGGAAAACATTTCTACACATGCAGATTTTCCAATTTCTAAATTCAGTTGTCAAATGTTGGGAAGATGTCTGCTCGCTTGTGGCCAGATTGCCAGCTTTCACAAATGTGCACACTGCCACTTGAACATCTTTCTCTGATCCATTCCCATGTCATAAAAAAATAGGAATAAAGCAAGAAATGTTATTCATTTTGCATGGATCTGCTTAAGAGTCTGCATAAACCTGCTCTCTCCATAGATATGAATCACCTCATATTTTATTCAAAAAAGTGAGTAACTATGTGCACACCTTGGTTGGTATGAATAGTTGTTGACAACTGTTTTGTAATTCGAATGTTTGCTTATAGGATAGTAATATTAGCCCACACAATATACAGATTCATCAAAGGTGAGGTTTACATTTTCCAAAAATGGCAGAAAAAAAAGATGTGGCAAAATGTATATACATGACAGGAAAGTAAACAGCTATCGCACTGCACTAATTTTCTGAAAGAACTGACTATTTTATATTAATCATTCGTTACTAAATCATATAAGGCAGATTTTTTTTTTTTTAAACATGGAAATGCTATTATCGAAAAGATTTTAGAGATTAAAATATACTAGAAAGAATTTGAATACCATAAACAGATGAATTAATAATTAGATTCAGATGATAGCCACTATTTATTTCCTTGAAGTTTAACCCCTTCCTTACATTAGACATATCATCACGTGTTCCCACAAATAGACGTATGGGTAGGTCCAAGAGATTGTTGGGATTTACTACACATCTAAAGAGAATGACAAAGGGAGGGGGTTCACTATGTCTCCACAGGCACCATGCTGAGCAATGATGGTGTGCGGATGGTCTCCATGACAACCCGGAAGCCTAACACATGCTTCCAGGTTGTCTATGACATCTATAATGTCACCACACCCGGTCATGCCTATGGTGATGACAGTTCTAATTGAGTGCAGTATATTCATGTACTGCACTGTATTACAACAGTGATCTAATGATGGCTCAGTGTACCTCCCTATTGGCACAAGTAAAAAAAGAGTAAAGTTAAGAAAAAAGTGTAAAAAAAAGAAAGTAAATATAAAGAAAACATACACAAAAAGTAAAACAGGCACGCCATCTTTTAGCCATTAAGAATGCCAATCAAAGATCAATAAACTACACATGTGACCATGCATGCATAATGACCAAACCTAGACGTGTTGTTTAACCCACATGATGAGTGGTGTACAAAGAAAGAGAGACAAAACAGTGGCAAAATTGAAATTTCTGTTCATCCTGTTGCACATTAAATGGAATAAAAAGCGATAAAAAAGTCACACACCCCACAATGGTACCAATAAAAACATCAGTTTGTCAAGCAAAAGAAAAGCCCTCACACAGCACCGTATATGGAAAAATAAAAATGCTATGGCTATTAGAATATAGTGATGCATAAATATTGTTTCAAAACAATAAAAAACACTCTTTTTTCTAGTAGCACAAGTTAAAATAAAACAATATAAATTGGTTATCACTGTAACCGTGTCTCCCCACAGAGTAAAACTAATATGTGATGTATACTGCACAGTGAGCATTGTAAAATTTCTTCATTTTGCATGTGAAAAACACATTAAAAGGTGATCAAAATGTCATGAGTACCTCAAAATGAAACCAATAAAAATGTCAACTCATCCAGCAAAAAAGGCACTATACATCTCTGTATACAAAATAATAAAAAAAGTTTTTTATTATTTAAATAAGGGTATGTCCCCCCGGCACGGGTTTTCGGCCGGTTTTTCAGCCGGTTTGCGGTTTTTTCAGACCGCCTGAAAAACCGGCCGAAAATGAACACAATTGTACTCTATGGAAAACCCGTGCAGCAGTCCCCACTGCACGGGTATTCTGCCCGCCGGTTTTGCCGCCGGCGGTCCGGCGGCAAAACACTGAGCAAGCACCATCTTCCGTCCGAAAACCGGATGGAATCTGTGCTTCTCAATGGGAGGGGGGAGGGCTCTTTTCCGCTCATCACGGAGAAAAGCCGTCCCCCCCCACGGCCGTGGAGACGGGTGCAAAACAGGACAAATAACGGCCGGCAAACAGGCCGGTATTTGTCCTATGCCGTGGGGATACGCCCTAAGTGTTTGAGTTTACATCTCATTTAAAAAATGCAACTAGGAGTGCTATATGTTGTTCATCCCACCTCCCAAAATCCATGATAAAAAGCGATTAAGGTGTCATATGAACCCCAAAATGGTACCAATGAAATCGTCAACCGTCATCCCGCAAAAAAACAGCCCTTAATAAGCTCCAGACACAGAAAAAAGTTATGGCGGTCAGAATATAACTACATAAAAATGCAATTTTTCATAAAAGCTTTTCTGGTAAAAGTAGTAAAACATAAAAACTGAAATTGTTGTACTTGTACTGACTTGCATAATAAAGTTATCATGTCATTTTTACGGCAAGACAAACACTTTAAAAAATGAAACCCAAAAAACAATGGCGGCATTCCTGTTTTATTCTTTTCCATTTTCATGGCCCAATGTTAAAAAAACTGTGAAACACCTTTGGGCCCAAAATGCACAATACACAGTAAATGAGTTCCCCCGTAAGGGGGGGTGTTGATACTAAAATAAGGTGTTTTCTGGAAGGTTTCACATTTTCTTATACTTTGACAGCTTTGCGAATGCAACATGGCACCCACCAAAATCTGCACTCCAAAAGCCATATGCACGCCCTCCCTTGTATGCCATGTGCCCAAACAGCTGTTTCTACCCACATATAAGGTATTGCCATACTTTGAAGAAATTATGTAACAAATTTTTGGTGTGCTGTTTTTCCAGGATTCATTGTTAAAATGAAACATTTTCAGTTAAAACTGCATATTATTGGGAAAAATATTTTTTTTCATTTCCAAAGCCTATTGCTAAAAAAAAATTGTGAAAAAAAAACTGTGGGGTCGATTTACTCACTACACCCATGGATATATTCCTTAGGGGTCTAAATTCCAAAATGAAGTTTTTAACGGTGTTAATTAAATTTTAGCACCTTAAGGTGTCCGCAGACTTGAGATGGTGCCTAATGAAAATGAGACCTCAAAGTCCTGTATGTATTTCCATTCTGAGGCTTGTGGTTGAGTCAAATAGTGCACTAGGGCCACATATGGGATATCTCTAAAAATGGCAAAATTGGGGGAATCGATGTTGAGTTATGTTCCCTCGGTAACATTTACTGTGTTCCAGTGAGTAATGGATACAAATTTTAAATTTGCATACAAAATTAAATTTTGACATTTCACTTTGCTTTAATTACTGTGAAACACCTAGAGGGTTAACAAACTTCTTAAATGCTGTTTTGAATACTTTAAAGCATGCAGTTTCTTAGATTAAGTCTTTTATGGAGGTGTATATATAAGACAACCTCTTTAAAGTGTTACTATCATCAATTATCCCAACTTAAATTGGGCAAGGAAAAATGTCCACATTGAGCAATACAGTTTCCGAGGACACTTTGCAGTGCCGATAAATTTTGTGCACAAGTCCTGTTAATTAAAATGCTTGAACCCCAATGGGTGGTTGTGGACCGGAATTTCTCGACACCCAATCGAAATGTTGGGTGGTAGAATAACATTATACATACATGTTAATAATCCTGATGTAAGTATTTAGCTTATATCATAGCTTTATCTGCTATTTTTTGATTATCTTTTAGTTTTTTCATTTTGTATAAAATATATGGTTTATCCTATATAACATACAAACTATATGTTTTGCTATTATGCAGTTTTTGTTCAGTTCCATTGATTATAGGGTAATTAGGATGGATGTGAGGGGGGTGAATTAGCAGTTGCTTTACTATAGCATTTGGTATATTGATTAAGAGTCTTTAATGGCACTAATTATAATGTTAATGTCAGCCAACCACAGGGAGTGTTTAACCCAAAGTTTGTCTTTCAGTTTCCCAGAACAACTGCATAGTTTTTTTATTCTGTTATATGTAACACACCGCCATTCCACAGCTTTAAGTGCTTTTTAGGGTGTGTTGCAACATTTCATGAAGGTCACAAAGATAATGATCAAAGATCAGTCTATAAACTAGATGCATATCAGACATGGTGTACTTAGGGTAGGGACACTATAAATGTGTCAATTCGGCATGAATGTCATTCTGTGATAAGATCTGCAATCACAATGTGATCTACAGATAATTCAGCCTCAAGGAGAGCTTATTTCAAGGTTTTCAGAGTTGATTGCAATCAAATTTTAACATATTTCTCAATTTAAAATAATATATTACTGAAATAAACATTTTGTTTTCTTGTAGGACAACCTTAGCTCTGATGACAACTTTGTGTTCCTGACCACTATGGCTACAAGTCACGTCCAGATCTTAGTAGAGTTTACAAAAAAGATACCAGGTATTCAAGTGAAAAGAATTCTATGCTTATGCCAATCACTTTTTATAAAGTGATCTCTGGGGGTATCCAATTGATTCTCGACCTCTAGAGATTATCTGTAAACTGTCGGGAATTGTAACAAGTGCCCAATTCTTCTGCAGCTCCATCATAGGAAAACTAAAGCATAATATAATGCCTATTGGCATCAATGGCCTGTCTATATACTGCACATGACTGCTGAGATCTCCAGAAATGTATGCCTTGTTGCTGCTATCCATTATAGCTATTTAATAGATTACTTTTTTGATGCAGTATTCACTAATAAATGTATTTTAACATGCGTATTTTAAACTAGAGAACCCTTTAACTCCTAAGTGGTAGCCAATATGCCTTTCTACGATGGGCTGTATTCCAACCCATATGTTGGATGAGAAATAAGCCAGGAATGACAGCCAGGCTTGTTCTTCAACAGACGAGGTTGGACGAACCTCCAATCCTATACATGCTGTGGGTGGTTCTACAGCACTAACTGACATTTCAGCTCCTAGCCGTGCCTATTAAAGGGACATTGGTGATGCAGGGGTTTTCAAAATAAATGACACTCTCCAAGCAGGAAGTATGGCTATAAAGTGAGCTAGCATAGCTTTATTTGTCATGAGAAGAAGATCCTTTGAGGGGGATGATGAGCAGGAGTATTTAGTACTATTACCAGAAATATTTTCATGTATTTCCATATGAAACTGCATTGCATAGTGAGAGAAGAAAGTATATGCTTCCAAGATGAACTGTGTGATGTGATTCTTCTAAAATCACATTATTTGTTTATTTACATACAAAGATAACAGTGTGACTCATCGGCTATGTGCTCAGCAAACCTGACATGAT
Organism: Phyllomedusa bahiana; assembly: GCA_025379985.1. Classification (NCBI taxonomy): domain Eukaryota; kingdom Metazoa; phylum Chordata; class Amphibia; order Anura; family Hylidae; genus Phyllomedusa; species Phyllomedusa bahiana. The sequence goes on along the minus strand of JAODAL010000374.1, from coordinate 246,986 downwards.
CATAAATGGCTACTGAGCGCTCCATATTTAGTAACAAAGGCAAGAGCATAGACTTAGAAGCACATTCCCATTCTGCTAATGGACAGGGAGTGGTCTTGCTAATATTGCTAGAGCACGGAGGTGGTTGCTAACCTAGAAAACCATCTGCAAACAAGCAGAATGGTTAACCTGCTATATCTTTAAAAAAGAGCAAAGTCAGAACAATTTGATAAAAATGTTTATTTAACTTTGCCTATATGTTTCAATTTAATCACTGAGATGGGAATAACCATTTAAGTATCTTATATTATTTCCTAATTATTTACTCCCTGCGCAATTTCTTTTTTAGAATGTCCTATGTAGTTTTAAAATGGACGAGTTCATGCCTTGTTAAAAGTTATTTTTTTGTTAAATCCATCCATTATAGCTATGTTCACAGTATTTCTTTAGTGTTCATCTAAAATATATTTTGGGAGGATTTCCCAATGTATATCTCCAACAGATGGTACTGTATAGGCATACATTGGCAACTATCGCCTATAGGCCACCATTGTTAGAAAAATATGAATAGAGTATGATCTTTTTAATAACTTGGTTTGTATGAAATAGTGCAGTCTGCTAAGCTATCACATATTTAAGGTAAAAATACAGCATATATCAGTCAAAAGAGGTAAAAAAAGACGGTTCATCAGGTAAATTGGGATTGATATGTTTGACAGATGTGCGAGGAGCTTTCTTGCTGCAAAATGCAAGAAAGATGAAAAATCCATTGTAAAATGCAGCAATTAATCTGAATATGTCAATGGTTTGTAAGCCATTTCAGAATAGCTGTGAAACAAACATTTACTGTAAATAAAAAATATTTCAAAAAGAACTAATTAGTTCAACGCTGCTGTAAGTTTAATGCTGCTGAGAACATTGTGATGATGCACACAAGACAGAACCATGTCATAAAGTATAATATACCATTTTGAACTGTATCTTGTAAGTATGTGTTATATGGGTTATTCCACCTGGCGAACACTTTATTAGTGGGGTAAAAGTTCAAAAGAAAGTCCTTGTGCTGGAACGGCTTATAGGCCTTTTGATTTTGCACTGCAAATGTGGTAGTACTTATGGTATATACGTCCATCGCTGAGCTTACCTGACTGAAAAACGCATTTGTGATGTCACAGCAGTTACCTGACTAAAATGGTTGTGATTTCACAGATGTCCACCTGACAAACTCTTGTGAGGTCACAGCAGCTTCCTTAATTGAAACTGACTTGTGCAGGCAGAACAGGTTACATGACTGAAGCCAGCTTGTGATGTCACAGCAGCTTACCTAATAGAAATCTATTTGTAATGTCATAGTAGCTTACCTGACAGCAAGACAATTACGATGTCATGGCTCCTTATCTGACCGAAACCCACTTGTGATATCACAGCAGTTTAAAGGGGTATTCTTATGACATTGATTAGCTTTTAACATGTAGGCAGAGGTAAGAAAACAAAACAAAAACTATTATGAAATACATTGCTGTTCTGATTTTGCTGCTTTTCAGAGCTAAAGCAGTTCTTATCCTTCTGCCCTGTTATTTAAACCCTTCCATTACCAATGTCCCTTTAACAGGAATGTCTTGCAACAGCAGAGCTGATATGCCAATCGCTGTTGTAAAACTACTCACAGCCTGAACAGGAAGTTTGGTCCTGAAATGGACTGTGAAGAGAAGGTTCTGTGAAACAGATTAGAAAAGCCCTTTAACTTAATAGTTTTTATGTCAAAGCATTTTATGTAAGTGATGCCTACATGTGCTTTCTCAATAGACTATTCAATATCAGAGGACCCCTGTGCATGAACAGTAAATGGGCTTTTTAATTTCCACCTATTATTTCATGACAGTAGATTGCCAGCCATCGACTGCTTATGGCTTGCGTTAAATTCCTCACAGCTGTATCGAGCCACCAACTTGTGAGGCAGGATAGGAGGGAGCTTGTACTGTTTTTGTACTGCTAATTTGATTACAATTATGGTACACCCACTCCAGTGCTTACATACTTGTGCTGCCATAGCTCATGTCACTGAAACAGTCAAAGTACTTGACAAGAACAGTTGTGATGTCACAACCATTACCTGACTGAAACAATTGTGATGTTTCAGCAGTAACCCTACTGTTAGGTTAAGTGATATCAAAATAGTTACTTAAAGGGGTTTTGCCATGAAGTAATATTGACGTGGGACGCTTGCAAATGAAATAACAAACATTTTTACCATTCATTATTATTAAAAATTCTGCACCGTTTTTGTCTAGCTGATCCTGTAGTGATCCATTGTTTACAGCTCATCTCCAGGGGATACGACCAGGGCTGAGAGATCCTCAGTCCTGGTCGCACATGCTCAGACATCACTTCACCTCTCAGGCAGCTAATGATTGTTCAAACCCCAGGTGCTGTCATTCTACTCCCGTCCTCTGTACTCCTTAGTAATTAGTCAAACAGTGCAAATAAATAAAAAAGAAACATCAATCTGTATATTGATAAAGAGGAAAAAAAACACGTGTTTGGTTCCTGCAGGGATTTGAACCTAGGACCCTTGTGTCTTGAGGCAAAAACTTTAGCTCTCAGCTATGCACAATGTTTTACACAAACAGACCTTTCTTTGACTAGAGAGAGGAAATGCCTGGTGATGTCATCCTGCTGGGTCACATGATATGCCATTCAAACAAATCACACACGCCCCCTATTGAGCACACAGAGCTGAAGAGCTGGATGCAGGAGGTATGAAATGAGATTGTGGCAAAACCCCTTTAAAGGGGTTGTCTCACTGCAAGGATTGCTTTTTATGTTAAAGATCTCGCAAAACAAGTCACTTTGCCATATGTTTCCATTAACAGTGTCCGACCTATTCCTAGATATCCCCTCTTGTATGGGCTGCATCAGCTTCTCAAGTTGCTATAGCTACAGACCTGTTTGATCTCTCGTGATAGGCTGCCAGCACTGGTCTCTATAGCTACAGACCTGGCTTCTACTGCAGCCTAGTAGAAGCTAGTAAACACGCCCCTGAATTCAAAGTGAAACCAAGAAAACAGGACTGAGGTAAGAAGAATCAATGTAGTGAGACAACCCCTTTAAAGGGGTGTTCCCACCATAGACTTTAATGGCATATCACTAGAATATGCCATCAAAGCCTGATAGGTGCAGCTCACATGGTTCAGAATGAAGAGGTAGCTACCATTGTGCACAACTTTTCATTCTGCTCTATGGGGGCATGGGCATAATTCTAGCCATAGCAGCTTCTATGGGACCCAGAGTTTTAGCGGGCCCATTCAGGTTAAATAACATTATACCTTATTGTCATAAATAACCAGTTGGAGGCTTTCTGCTATCTAGCACTACTATGAGGGATTTGTGATATATGGCAATATTATGAACCGAAACTTTCAGGGACTTTCATGAGACTCTATGGCAGAAAATTAAAGGTGTCACCTCAAACATCTGCCATGGACTTTGCAACAGATTTTTGAAGAAAATATCCATCATTTAAACATACCTTTATAGGAAATAATGCAATGGTTCATCCACTTGGGGCATTAAGTAGTTAGAAACAGCAAACAATCATTTATCAAAGTCTCTTTTTTTAGGGTTTCAAACATTAGATCATGAAGATCAGATTGCTCTGCTAAAAGGCTCTGCAGTTGAAGCAATGTTCCTCCGCTCAGCTGAGCTTTTTAATAAAAAGCTCCTTGATGGACACACGGACATCCTTGAAGAGAAAATTCGAAATAGTGGTAAGTTTAGCCCCCGAAATTAGTCCCTACTCAAACAGTTTACAAGGTTCTGCTCCACTCACTGGTACTTTTGTTTATGTTGATACAGTAGATTGACTTAATTGTTCTGCTAATAAATCCAAAGAGCACATCAAGCAATTTGTTATGTCTCCCAGCTTTCTATCTGGAGCTGATATTATTGTGTTTGTTTCTATGCCTTTGTATGTGCTTGTATTCTTTGTGAAACATACATTTCTATTTGCATATCAATGCCCTGAAATTTGTGCTTCAGATCTTTTCAAATTCAAATGCTTTCATAGATTTGCTAATTAATCTAATTATAATTCGAAGGACCGACCATGGAATGAAAATGAATACAATCTAGATAACCACATATATTCAATAAAAAGGCACAAACTATCATTTAGCACTTTACATGAATTAATACAGAATTCGTTCCTAGAAAATGACCCGTTTCTTTTTTTTTTTACAGGGAAAGACAAGTTTTTAAGTTACCCAAAAGAATTATAGGTTGGACAGTAATAAAGTCCTAATGTTCCAACTGTGCAAAAAATGCAACAGACAGCCTTGAGTAAAAGAGTCCGATTTTACCTCCATCGATCCAAGAAATCCAATATCTTGGATAAATGTAAGTTTTTAAGTTAAACATTTTTTTTATTTTCCTTTGGTATTTTTTTACTTCCGATGGCCTCTGAGAAATCACAATATCTAGCAAAAATGACTATTGAGCATATGCTGTGTAGCCTGGATGCAGGATCAGTAGCTATCTTAATATCATCATGGGGATTTTAACAAAAAGTAATGCCTCTATGACAAAGCTGGAGACAGATAAAATAGAAAAGATCACTGACAATATATGACAGGTATAGGTCAGCTCCTCCCTTTCCAAACATGGCGTCCTCCGCATATGCCACAGGGCATGCTTGCATTGCTTTTGCATGCTTTTATATTTTATTTTTAAGGCTTATGCCTGAAATGTTGGTTAGTCTGATAAAAATACTATATTTAAGAATAACATAAACTACAATTCCATAATATACTCATATTATAGTTATTCTGCATATGAGAAGGAAATATTTAATTAAAAAATAGTCTCATGACTTCTAACCTGAGCCCCAAAGACTCTACCCACAGAATATGGGTTAAAATTAAGGGCGATATGTATGAAGCTCGCCGGGTTGTGGCGCGCTTTTCCGCTAGTTTTCCGGCGAAATCTGCGCCTGATTTATGTCGGGGCCGGGGCACGTTCATACATCCTATGTAAAGTCCGCCGCGCCTCGCCAGTGTGTTAGGCGCAGTGCGGGACTTAGGCGCAATGCGGCGCTGCGCCTGAGATTCGCCGTTGGCGGTAGTGCGGTCATCCATGCAGGGAAAAGTCCGCCGGGCCTCGCCAGTGTGTGGGGTGCAGTGCCGCGACTTGGGCGCAGTGCCGCGCTGCATCTACGATTCGCCGTCCGAGGAGGTGCGCTCGTACATGCGGGGAAAAGTTCCCTGCGCCTCGCCAGTGTGTGGGGCACAGTGCCGGGACATGGGCGCAGTGCAGGACTTAGGCGCCATGCGGGACCGCGCCGAAAATCTGTTCCGATGCGAGACAGGCTGGAGAACAGCGAGAAATCATTCCACATGTCAGTGCGGAGAATGAATCAAAAATCGCCTTTATAAAGGCGTTAAACATTCTCAGAAAAAGAGCTGAAACCATAAAAATAAAAAATACATAAAACAAAATCACTTTCCAATATCCTAATTCAAGAATTAGGATATTGGAAATTAACGGGAAATACAGTAATTCAAATTCTGAAAGCTATTCTCATTGGTCGGCAGAAACCGGCCAATCAGAATAGGAGCGACATTGAACCATTAAAACCTATGGAGAACTATTGACCAATCAAAATCAAAGGCAGGACAGTTCAAAATACAGTAAAAAATGCAGAAAAGAGCTGATTGGTTGAGCTAGTGGGGGCTTGGCTAGCTCAGCCAATCAGAATAGGAGCGACAAGGACCCATTAAAACCTATGGAGAACTATTGACCAATCAGAATCAAAGGCGGGACAGTTCAAAATACAGTAAAAATGCAGAATAGAGCTGATTGGTTGAACGAGCGGGGGCTTGGCTATCCCAGCCAATCATAGCACGAGCTACTTCTCCCATTGTAGTCTATGGAGAGATCGGCGCCATGCAATCTCGGCTCTCAGCGGCGCGAGGCATGGAGTATGACTAAAAAACTCATTTTTATTAAGTGTAAATCATTATCAGATAAAGAGCTGAAACCTTCTATAAAAATAAAGCAGTTAAATCCCTAACAACGCATTTGTCGCTGGGACCGGCGCTACATAAGGAATTGCAATAGAGAGAATTGCCGGGAAATACAGTAATTCAAATTGTTTAAGCTCTTCTCATTGGTCGGCAAAAACCAGCCAATCAGAATAGGAGCGACAGTGTCTCATTAAAACCTATGGAGAACTATTGACCAATCAGAATAGGAGCGACAAAGACCCATTATATCCTATGGAGAAGTTTTGACCAATAAAAATCCAAGGCGGGACAGTTCAAAATACAGTAAAAAATACAGAAAAGAGCTGATTGGCTGAGCTAGCGGGGGGGCTTGGCTATCCCAGCCAATCAGAGCGCGAGCTACTTCTCCCATTGTAGTCTATGGAGAGAGCGGCGCACTGAAATCTCGGCGCTCAGCACCGTGCGGCATGAAGTATTAATAAAAAAAATCATTTTGATTAAGTGTAAAACATTATCACATAAAGAGCTAAAACCTTCTGTAAAAATAAATCAGTTAAAACCCCGAAAACGCGTTTGTCGCCGAGACCAGCGTTACATAGGGAATTGCAATAGAGAGAATCGCCCGGAAATACAGTAATTCAAATTGTTTAAGCTCTTCTGATTGGTCGGCATAAACCAGCCAATCAGAATAGCGAAATGGAACTAGGAATGACCTCGATATATAAACCTATGGAGAAAAATTGACCAATCATATTCAAAGGCGGGACAGTTCAAAATACAGTAAAAAAAGGGAGAAACGAGCTGATTGGTTGAGCTAGCGGGGGCTTGTCCAGCTTAGCCAATCAGAGCGCGAGCTATACTTTTTCATATAGAGTTCTATGGGGAAAAGAAATTCCGAGCGAGCTCTGTGATTGGCTAAGTTAAAAGAGGTGCCGTTATTTGGACCAATTAGAGAGCGAGCGACGCTCCTATTGGTTTTCTAATGCAATCTGAAATAAAACTTTACATGGCCAAATCAAATGATAAGACTACAGAAGTTGTCCCGATGTTTTTTATAAAATGATAATAATATGGGGTAACGAAAAAAAAATATTAATTCCATAAAATCATGTTTATTTCTTTCTTTTCGTTACCCATACAATTGATGGTGTAACGAAAATAAAGAAATAAACATGATTTTATTGAATTAATATTTTTTTTCGTTACCCCCATATTTTTATTCATTTTATATACACATCGGGACAACTTCTGTAGTCTTATAATTTGATTTCGGCCATGTACAGTTTTATTTCAGATTGCATTAGAAAACCCATAGGAGCGTCGCTCGCTCTCCCATTGGTCCAAATAACGGCGCCTCTTTTAACTTAGCCAATCACAGAGCTCGCCTGGAATTTCTTTTCCCCATAGAACTCTATGAGAAAGTAGCTCGCGCTATGGGTCCCTGTCGCTCCTATTCTGATTGGCCTCCATAGGATATAATGGGCCACTGTCGCTCCTATTCTGATTGGCTGGTTTATGCCGACCAATCAGAAGAGCTTAAAAAATTTGAATTACTGTATTTCCCGGCGATTCTCTATATTGCAATTCCCTATGTAGCGCCGGTCTTGGCGACAAACGCGTTGTTGGGGATTTTAACTGATTTATTTTACAGAAGGTTTTAGCTCTTTATGTGATAATGTTTTACACTTAATCAAAAATTTTTTTTTATTCATGCCGCATGGCGCTGAGCCCCGAGATTGCATTGCGCCCATCTCTCCATAGACTACAATGGGAGAAGTAGCTCGCGCTCTGATTGGCTGGGATAGCCAAGCACCCGCAGCATTAACCAATCTGCTCTTTTCTGCCTTTTTACTGTATTTTGAACTGTCCCGCCTTTGATTTTGTTGGTTCAAAAATTCTCCATAGGCTATAATGGGTCTTTGTCGCTCCTATTCTGATTGGCTGAGCTAGCCAAGCCCCCGCTAGCTCAACCAATCAGCTCTTTTCTGCATTTTACTGTATTTTGAACTGTCCCGCCGTTGATTCTGATTGGTCAATAGTTCTCCATAGGCTTTAATGGTTCACTGTCGCTCCTATTCTGATTGGCCAGTTTCTGCCGACCAATGAGAATAGCTTTCAGAATTTGAATTACTGTATTTCCCGGCAATTTCCAATCCGAAATTTTTTGATATTGCGCTGTTCTAGATTTTTGGAAAGTGATTTTTTTTTTTATTATGTTTATTTTTGAGGTTCAGCTCTTTTCTGACACTGTTTCCGCCTTTATAAAGGCGATTTTTTCGGAATCATACTCCTGCTGCACGGAGCGGAGCGCCAAGATTTCTGTCGCGATCTTCTATGCTTCCTCACATGTTCCGATCCTGCTTCACTTCGCCGCCGCCGGAGCATTTAGACCAAAATAAACCAGGTCTGGCTGCCGGAGCTGCCGAGCACTGCACTGCACCTCGCTTTGCCGACTCGCGATCGTACATGCCTCGGAGTTTTCGAGCGCGCCGCGTTCCGCCCCGGAACGCCTACACCGCGCCCATTGCCCGCCCCTTCATGCGGGACGCAGCTGAAAATGGCGAATGCTGCACCTAACACTGCATCCGTGCGTCCGACAGAGGGATTCGGGCTGGGAGGCGCAGTATACGCCAAAAAACAGGCGTAAAGCCCGATCATACATGTGGCCCTAAGTGTTAATCTGTAATCTGCTAACAGACTGATATGGTAAAGATGGAAAATAAAACTCTGCAATCATCGTCAGGGCATTCATACATATGAAAGTAGATTAGTTATGGAATCAAATCTAAGAACATTATGGTATGTTATTAGAATGTGTTGTACCATTACAACTGATGGGTTTCAGCATCTGAGACCCCTGCCGATCCTTAAAACAAAGAGAAAATCTCCTTTCTGCTCTATTATTGTACTATTACAAATTGATTTAATAGTATTGTTACGAACGTCGTTGCAACCTGCATGTCGGACTGCGAGCGCACTCGTGTTGCTCTGCCGGCTACCTCTGCTCCCCCCTACTCACCGCGCCATGTTCCGGCTTTCCATGCGCATCTTTGCTTGCTGGCGTGCATGTCCCTGCTCCCTAGAGCATGCGTGCACCAGCTTATTGTCATTTAAAGGGCCAGCGCACCAATAATTGGCTAGTTGCTGGCTGCTGACCCTATATCACTTAATTTGCCCCCTGATGGATCTATAGTGCCCTTATTGTTAGAGAAAGCAGTTTCAGAGTGTTCCTGATCTACCGTGTATTTGACCCTTTGCCTTCCTCCACTGACCTTGTTTGCCTGCTGCCTGCCCTGACCTTTCTGTCTGTTTCCAAACTTAAGTTTACCAACCAATTCTGTACCACACTGCACCTCGACCGTCACTGCGAGCAAATTGCGTCAAGGGTAGCAACCTGGTGGTCTCCCTGGCAGGTTGGACTTGATGCGGGTTCTGGTGAATAATGGGAGGCTGCTTAGACTCCGCTACCTGATGGCTTATACCACCACTTGCTGTGGTCCAGAGGATCCATTCTATCCAGCCGTTACTGTTAAATCCAGCCATGGATCCCACCACGGTGCCCCTGCTAAGTATTTGGGATATCACGATGGCTGTAGCCCAGCAGTCGCAACAAATTGGCCAGCATGCCCAGTAAGTCAACCAGCTGACCGCCATGATGCACCAACTCCTTGCGGTTCAGCAACCGCCAGCACCTCCAGCTGCAACTTCTCCACCTATGGTTCCTTTGGTGTCTTTGCCTCCACGCCCATCCTGTCTAGGCTCGCCCCTGATAAACCCTTCTTCCTTGAAGCGGATGCCTCATTTGTGGGAGCAGGTATGGTCCTCACACAGAAAACCCCCAAATGCAAAACTATTTACTTTTTTTTCTAAGACTTTCTCCCCTGCTGAAAGAAATTATAGGGGTTCGAGAACTGCTGGTCATTTAGTTGGCTTTAGAAGAATGGCGCCATTTACTTGGGACTTCTCACCCGGTCAACATATTCACCGACCATACAAACCTGCTGTACCTTCAAATGGCACAGTGCCTAAATCCTCAGTAAGCCAGGTGGTCCAGCTTCTTCTCCAGATTTGATTTCCTGATTCACTTCCATCCGGCTAACAAGAATATCAAGGCTGAAGCTCTTCCCCTTGCTTCTGATGTCGCTGGCCTAGAATCTGACCCTCGGCATATTGTTCTTGCTAAATGTCTGTTTACGGCAGCGCCCCTCAATCTCCAATATGTTCCCCCGGGGAAAACTATTGTGCATCCTGCTCTAAGAAAAAGAACCAGGCATCCTGGATTTCAAAAATCCTGTTTACTCATATCTTAGCATTACTGTTCGCCTAATCTTGGTCAAGATGTCAAGGACTTTGTTCTTTCGTGTACCACATGTGCCCACAACAATACTCAACATCTCAAACCTGCTGGCCTGTTGCAACCTTTGCCTTTACCAGAGTGTCCTTGGACTCATATAGCCATGGACGTCATTACTGACTGTCACAGACGCCTCTGCGACACCCGTCCCGGGTCGCAGGCGCGTCCGTGCCCCGTTGCCGTGCGGCGCCCCGTCCCGCACGCCGGGTCGTAGGTCCGCTCGCTCCCCTGCCGGTGCCCACTTACCCGGCCACGCTCCTGCTCCGTCCGTTTCTGTCCCGCGGCGCGCGCGGCCCCGCTCCCTAGGGCGCGCGTGCGCCGGCAGTTTTAATTTTAAAGGGACAGTGCACCAGTAATTGGTCATTACCGGATCCTGCTCCTACTTAAGCCGGCCTCTTCCTGGTGACCCTGCTGGATCTCTAGTGCCCATTGCCTATTGTGAAAGCATTCCAGAAGCATTGTCCTGATTACCGTGTACCGAACCGCTTGCCTACGTTTATTGACCACGAATCTTTGCCACCTGCCCTGACCTTTCTGCCTGTCCCCGACTACGTGCCTGCCTGACGAATCTGTACCTCGCCTACCCTTGGCCGCCACCGCAAGCAGGTTCCGCCAGTGGAAGTGACCTGGTACACACCCGGTGAAAACCGGGACCTACTTAGATTACGCTCCCTGGTGTGGGCTTCCACCATCGCTTGCGGTGGTCCAGCGGATCCACTACCGCAGACCGTTACACTGACCTACCACCCACCTCGAATAATTCCCTCATTTGGGTGGTTACGAACTGGTTCTCGAAGATGTCCCACTTAGTGCCTTTCTTCTGTCTCCCCTCAGCTCTTCAGCTTGCGGGCCACTTCTTCTGACATATTTTCCACCTGCATGGACTGCCCCTGCACATAGTTGTAGACCGGAGGGTCCAATTTCTTTGTTCTCGTCTCCAGATCAAATTAGATTTCTCTTCAGCCTACCATCCCTAACCCAACATTCAAATGGAAAGAGTAAATCAAGTTCTGGGATATTATTTATATAATTTTGTCTCAACATGTCAGGATGACTGGACCAACCTGCTACCTGGGTAGAATTCTCCTACAACCATCGGGATTCCGACTCGGCCAGAGCATCTCCCTTCTATATCATCTATGGCCAACACCCTCATTCTCACCTCCTTCTGTCTGCCTTTTCGGAAGTTTCTGCCGTGAATGCCCAAGTAAGAGACCTCATGGCCATTTGGCAAGAGACCCAACAGTCGCTACTTCTAGCCTCCCTTGCATGAAGTTACAGGTGGACAAGAATAGAAGACCACCTCTGACCTTCTCCCTTGGGGATAAGGTATGGCAGTCCGCCAAATACATATGCCTGAAGATCCCCACTTATAAGCTGGGTCCGTGGTGCCTGGGTCCATTTGAAGTTCTTCAGTACATCAATCTGGTGGCCTACAAGCTCTGCCTGCCTCCTTCTATGCACATCTCGAACTCTTTCCACATCTCCCTCCTCAAGCCATTGATCCTCAACGGCTTCTCCCAAAGGGACGTTTCTCCATCCCCTGAAGCCAACTCCTTGGATGTCTTTGAGGTAAAGGAGATTCTGGCTATGAAGGCCATTAGGGGGAAATAATATTTTGTCATTGACTTAAAGAGGTTCAGGCCAGAAGAAAGGTTTTGGGAAACAGAGGTCAACATTCTTGACCAGGATCTTGTTGAGATATTTCTTCAGGCAAAAAAGAGAGGGAGGCCTAATGGGGGGGGGGGGGGGGGGTTACTGTTGCGAGTGACGCTGCAACTCGCATGTCAGGCCGTGAGTGCACTTGTGTCCCTCTTCTGGCTACCCCTACTCACGTACTCACCTTTCTATGCTCCTGCTTCCCTGCGTGTCTCTGCTTGCCGGCACGCATCTCTGCTCCCTAGGGCGGCGTGCCAGCTCAGTGAAATTTAGTGCTGGTAATTGGCTAATCCCATGATCGTTTCCTTTGCTCCCTGCTGGATTTATAGTACCCTTAACCTTAGAGAAAACAGTTCCAAAGTGTTCCTGATCTACCATGTATTTGACCCTTTGCCTTCGTCCACTGACCCCGTTTGCCTGCTGCCTGCCCTGACCTTTCTGTCTGTCCCCGACCACAAGTTTGCCTGACAATTCTGTCCAACCTGACTTGCGGTGGGCTCTGGTGAATACCGGGAGGCTACTTAGACTGACAGATGTGACTTATACCACTGATTGCGGTGGTCTAGAGAATCCACACTACCCAGCTGTTCCAAGTATGTTACAGGGAAGGCATGGATGCAGGAGCTTTACCTACACCATCCACAATGGTAATACAAATGGGCTTCCACTGCAATGGCTGGAATCAGAGTTGACTCCAGTATTAGCCACTTACCCCCAGATGCCACAGGCAGTAATGACAGTGGCATCTAAGTGGTTGACAAAAGGAGGGACTCACGCAGTGCCCATTTGCTCCCCATAAGGCAATTGCAGAGTGCCGTTATATTAGTATGGTAGCCAGAGGGCTAAAAATGGGCCCTGAGTCTACCATGTACTGAGGCAGGGTCTAATAGGATGTGTAAAACTGACATGCATATTACACTGCAATACTGAGTGTGTGTATATGTATATATAAAGTTTTGTTTCTCTATAATCATACTAATCCACGAAAAAAAGTTATCCTGTTATCTATACCACAACCCCCCTAAAATGTAATAAAAGGGTATTACAGTATCATATGTAGCATGAAGTAATGGTCCCATAAAGTGTTTTCATTGCACATAAAGTAATTTAAAAAAAAAAAAAAATAAATTTGGTTTCTCCATAAATGTAAAAACCCATAAAAGTAATCATGATTAAACCACAATGGGAACACGGTGAAAATAAAATCCTAAAAAATGGCAAAATTGATGATTTAATATTCCCCTTCCCCTGCAAAAAAACCCCTGTTTTTAAGACTTTATGGATGACATGTATGATTTTTGACGCTCAGATGGCATTTTTTTGCTCACATTAGTAGCATAGAATGTGCCTGAATCTATGAACCTGTTCTACTGCGGGACATAGATTTAGCGCTTTCTAGCTACAAAGCAACATCTCTGGCTCAGGTAAACCACTTTTAAAGTGGTCTACATTTTCCAGCAGTAATGCGCCTGGATTTGCCAATAAGCAGTCATAAATGTGTAGCTTTGTACGGTTGTAGAGCAACACGCCTCCAGGACTCCCCTGCCATGGGTGCTCTGTAATGCGCCTGATATTGCAGTGCGCCTGGTTAAAAATATAGCGAACAGGGCTGTGCCAGTTTTTGGGCTGAAAAAATGACAGACTTCAAAGTGGTGCCAGTAAAAAATACAGCAAACAAGCCCTTATTGGTCTATCCTTCTGTGAGTGGCAGATCTCTCCCTATCCATTCCAGTGTATTTGTTTCAACCTGTAGTAGTAAGTTGTCTATGCATATAGTGCCATCTAGTGGATGATCATGAAACAACGCAGTTTGGTCATGATACAAATAATACCGTACATGACATTCATACTAGGAGTAGGTACTATAAATTATGTATTCATAGCCAACAACGGAGAGACTATACTTTCCAAATGCAATGCTTGCTATAAACGTCACTCTAACATTCAGGATGTGTTTAAAAATAGGAGACATCTTTGGCTACTTCTTGACTTATTAACTCTTGACTTGACTTATTAACTGCAGAAATATGGTTGTGTATACTAAAATCATGATACAATCAGACAGTCAAAAACAGACATAGCCGTTCTGAAAAGTCTCATGTGTGATATGCATCTTAATTATACAAATGCGAGATGAGACCCGTTAGGACGTGTTAGATTTGTTACAAAAAATGTAGTCATCTGAAAGGGGATTTCAGAAATCTATGTGCGTGATGCAGAAATAACAGCATTTAAATGACATGGATTTGGCACTTGAAGAAAAGTTTACAACAAATCTGCCACAGTTCCAAGTGTATTTATTAATGTGTAAAAATCACTATACAAAAAGGACAGCAGCTTACATCCATCAGTCACTGCTGCAACCACTAACTGGCTGCAATGGTCATTAGAAATTGCCCGACGTCATTGCTTGGAAGTGACCAACTCTGAGTGGTCAAATATAATGAATATAATGTAGTTAACCGCACTTGCACGATGCAATTAAAGAATCTAATGGAATATATGCAGAATCAAAGCAAAATTTCTTTAAATGTTTTCGGTCCGTATAAGACCTTTTTCAAACAGTTGCCTTTGGCATATATTGGAATATATAGAAATCCAACCGCAGCTTGAATTTCACCATGGTGATCTCAGAGCACCTCTACCGAGCTGAAGTCAGATTTCTATATATTCCCATATACACCAAAGGCAACTGTTTGAAAAAGGTCTTATACAGACAGAAAACATTTAAAGAAATTTTGCTTTTATTTTGTATATATTCCAATAAAGATTCTTCACTTGCATCATCCATGTGTGGTTGACCACATTATATTTGACTCTACGGATTGAACTATCCTTCAACCAAGCACTGGTACTGGAATATTTAACTGGGGTGCCAAGCAACAAAATATAACATCAGCTCCGAACGGTGACACAAGCAATAGCATGTGACCACTGCAGCAGTGATGATCTGACTGACAGGACTGAAAGAATAGAAGACCTGGACGGAGGTGAGTAGGGAGGTAAGTACGGGTTTTGTCTTTTGTTATTTTTTTGTCACAGCCTCAGCAGCACTAATTCATTTTAATACCTTAAGGGTTCTTTCACACAGTGCGTTTTTTGGTGCATTTTTTGTATGCATTTTTTGTGCAGAAAGGCACAGCAATTAATGCTGTACACTTCTGCACAAAAAAACGCATCAAAAAACACATAAAAAACGCACACAAAAAAACGCACTGTTTGAAAGCAACATAAGCTCGAGGCCTGAAAGGTCCTTAAAGTCCTGATGACGGCTTAATTTTTTTATGCCCCCCTGCATTTTAAAAGCCATAACTTTTTTTTATTTTTTGAGAAACACAGTTGCATGAAGACTCGTTTTATGTGGGAAATGTATTAGTTTGCAGCATAGTTTGAGGATAGATATAACTTACTGTGTAATTTTTGGGGGGTTTTTTGTGGCGTGAATATTAAATAAGCATTTTTCTGTATTTGTTTTCTTAAATTAATTCTAATGGTTATTACAGTCACAAGGATACCTAATGTGTAGGTTTATCTTTCATGTGTAATGTATGCACATTTTTTTTGTTAAATATTTATTTTTATTTTATTATTTTTCCACATACTTCTTTATATTTTTAACTTTTTTAAATCCCATTAACAAATTATTATTATTATTATTATTATTATTATTACTACTACTACTACTACACTTTATTAATGTATTAGCAAACTCCTAAATTTTTTCTTACATTCGTGTCATATGAACGGTACTTACTTACAAAAACAGCCCTGGGGTTCTCAGGTTTTGTACGACTTCCCAGCCTTCATCGGCTTCTGGGAATCCTGATAGGGCAGGATGATCATGCCATGGTCACGGATCAAGGATTTTAATGACAGGGATCAGAGGCTTCCTTCAATTCAGATAGCCAAATGAAAAGAAGTCAAACAAAATACAAATTTTAACAATAGATCTGTGACCATACAAGACTGATTGTCAAAGGATCATGACTGATTAACTAATGATCGTCCTTTAAAATGGTAATTTTTGTGATACCTTTTTTATTATGTGTTTTTTTCTGGCTATAAAATGAATACATTGTTCCGATGTTCAATTTTTTAAAATCTGGGAAAACTGGAATGTTGAAGAAGGAATATGTTTTTAGTAGCAATAGGACCCTTTTCACCAGGTATGTTGTCTTTATGTGATTAAAACATATTAGGAATACTGTAGAAATCTAAGTTCCATATCATGTTGTAGAGAGTACACAATATAAACTTGTTGCCAAAAGTTTAAAATTTTTTTTTTAAATTAATTTCTTTTTGGGTATTTTTGTGTGGCAGGATCAATACAGCTTTTCAGCGCTCTGAATGTAAATTTTGGGTTACCCTGAGAAGATGGTCATAGTTTTATCTGTCGCTAGCCACCAGAACCTACCCTGCAGTAGTAATTTACTAACTTCCACTAGTTTTAGAAGTGATCCATTTAAAGCAGTGTTATTTTATATTCTGATGTGCTCTGTTTCAGCTGGTAAAGAGATTAACGTTGATCTCATTACAGTAGCACCTCTAAGAGGGTATCATATATTAATCCTTCCCCCACTGATGATGAGTACCAGTAGGCCTTTTTAGCGGATTAGTTCAACCCTTTGGATGCCGTGTCAATCCAGATAAATGAGAAACGGTGCCACGCACTGTTCCTCACTCTGATTTGGGGGCCCCGGCATCCCAGATTTGGAATGCCCAATTTTTAACATAAAAAGGGTTCCATAGTCCCGTTTGGTTCTGGTTTCATCACTGTATACCCTTCTGCATCGTTTATAAAATGCAGAAAGGTGTACAGACAATTGCGTCTCCAAGTGGTCAAGTACCTTAGGCAAAAACGGTCAGAGACACCGGTGTGAAGCACTGACAGAAAAGGTAGAGATGAAGTCAGACAATCCAAGGTTAGGGTGGGCAGCACAGGTTCACAATAGGTAGCCGGGGTCAGGAGCAGATAGATCAGACAGGATGATTGTAACAAGCCCGGATCTGTAACGATCAATCAAGAACCAATCACACCTTTGCTAGCCACTATGCCACACAGAACTAGAAACCTATGGGTGCTTTCACACAGCGCAATTTTGGTGCAGTTTTAACTGCACTCCAATTAAACTGCCTTTATTACCTGCAAGCTTCTTTCCATTGTCTAAATTGTTCAGAAAGGTGTTTCAAGTAAGTAATCAATTCCTGTGTTTGATGTCATGTGGATTACAAACACACTAATTGATTACTCACTTTCCAAACAGTTTAGATAAGTGAAAGAAGTTTGCTGGTAATTAAGGCTATGTCTACACTGCACAGAAAAACGTCCGTTTTTTCAGTGTTTTTCGTTTTCTAAAAACGCTGGAAAAACGACTGTAATCATCTCCCATAGACTTCTATTGTAAAACCCTCCTGCTGTCTACACTGAGCTTCTTTTTTTCTGCTCGTTTTTTTTCACTGGTTGTATTTGCAACATGTCTAAAAAACGCCAGAAACAGGGCAGAAAATTTACTACAGGAGTCTAGGGAAAGCGCCGGACGTCTTTTGGCGCGTTATTTGGCGCGTTTTCGCGGCGTTTTTGCGCATTTTCAATGAAAACCCTCCCAGGAGACCCAAGTCCACCTATAGTGGGTGTAACAAAGGTTATTCATTATCAAATCTGTGTCTTATGTGTCCTTTTTTGTACCTTTTGTAATCAAATGATCATGCTTTGGTCGCTAACGATTTTTGCGCAATTCATATTTTTTTCGCTAAAAATACGTTATTTACAGATTTTGGCGTCAGAATCTGTTTTTTTTACAGATTTTTAATTTCTAAACTCCTTTTTTTAAACATATTTTGGTGCTAATAAAGTTATTTGCTACTGATGATGAAAATAAGTTTTTTACGGATTTTGCCGCTAGAATCCGTTTTTTACGGATTTTGGCACTAAAATAATTTTTTTTTACAGATTTTGGCGCTAATAACGCTGTCTCGCGCTGATCGCTAAAAATACGTTTATTTTACGGATTTGGCGCAAGAATCGTTTTTTTTTACGTATTTTTCGGCACTAAATAACTTTTTTAACTGATTTTGGCGCTAATAAAGTTATCTCGCGCTGATGCAAAAATACGTTTTTTACGCATTTTGGCATCAAAATATGCGCTTTTTTTTTTACGTTTTTTGGCACTAAAATAATTTTTTTTACTGATTTTGCCGCTAATAACGTTATCTTGCTTCTGACGCCAAAAATAAATTTTTTACGGATTTTGGCGCAAGAATCCATTTTTTTATGGCTTTTAGGGCAAAAATCCGTATCTTTACAGATTTTGGCGCTAATAAAGTGATCTAGCTTTTGACGCAAATAAATACATTTTTTACGGATTTCGGCGCCAGAATCCGATTTTTGACGGGTTTGGGGGCTTAGTTCAATTTCTTTAAAAATTTTGGCGCTAATAAACTGATCTCGCTTCTAACACTAAAAATATTTTTTTTTTACGGAATTTGGCGCAATAATGCGTTTTTTGGGAGTTTGGCGCTAAAATTCTTTTCTTTACAGATTTTGATGCTAATACAGTTATCTTGCTGTTATGGAAAGATAATGTGGATTTTTGTGGATTTTGGTGCAAGAATCTGGTGAAAAAATTTAATAAAGCAGTAGCATGCAGCAGCAGAAACACAAAGGACAATGTACTCACAATGGCTACAGTGATCTAAAGGAAGTGACTACTTAGCATGTTAACTCCGCCTGTAGGGTGGAGTTTACATCCAATGGCTTAATTTGTGCATACATTAAAAAGCAGAGCAAAAACGCTTCAAAAAAAAATTAAAAAAAACGCACCAAAAAACAGACGTTTTTTCAGCTGCTTTTGACAGGCAGTGGACAGAAAACTCAGTTTCATGAACGTTTTAGTAATTCGTTTTCAGGTCGTTTTTTGTCCACTGCAGTGTAGACATAGCCAAAGACAGTTTAATTGGAGCACAGTTAAAACTGCACCAAAACTGCTCTGTGTGAAAGCACCTTAAGCCCAAGGTGTAGAGGGAGGCCTTACCTTTTATACCCACTGGCAGCAGGGGATAGGCTGGCGGAGCAAAAACACTAACGGACACTGTGGCTTTAAATATCTGGAGAGTCTGGCCGTACCACCCTATAGACTACCTAGCATCAGCAGGGCTGAAAGTGTAGTAGCAAAGAGAGAGAAGCAGCCTCAGTGAGATGACCTGATATAGGGAAGAGGCGCGTGGTGAATAGGTTGACACCTGCTGACCGTGCGAGTCACATGTGTGACATACAGAGTCTAGGCATTGTGAAATCAGAGCTGTTATGCGTGCGTGTTTGGGTCCTATGGAACATAAGGCAGGTGGCTTTGATGTTATGGCTGTTTGTCTGCAATGGACAAACAGCTGATGCAATTCATAATTGCTGTGGCAGCCAACCTTCTTTTCCTACAACCACTGCCAACCCTGGCTTGAGATTAATCTTTAGTTTGAAGGGTTCATTAAACAAAATAGCCCGGTGTTATGAGAATTTATCTCTCCTTGCTATGACTCTTAAGAACATAGCTTCATTACCGAACTAAAGCATATCCGCTAACAGAAGCGAATGTATAAAACTCGTCTCTCTTTTTCTTAGATCTTGGCCATGACATGCTTCATTACCGAATTTAAAAATACCCGCTAACAAAGGAAGTATAAAACTCGTCTTTCTTCTTGTCTTAGACTTGTGCCAAATACAGATTTTCTATGGGAAAAAATCAAGGGTTCATTACCGCAAAGCAAAATGCCTGACGGTTTTTTACGCCGGTTTTTTAGTTTTTTTTGGGCATTTTAGGGAGACGGCTTTTGTCCGCAGTTTGGGGACTCAAGCCATCCCCCTTCACACCCACATGATCTGCCTGAAAACCAGGCGGAAGAATGAACAGTTTCTAAGTTTTTAGGAATGCCGGTGGTGTCAAAAACCATCCGGCGGAAAATCTGTGCAGTGGGGACTGCTGCACGGATTTTCTATTTAAATCAATGTAAAAGGTTAGACTACGCCGGACCAGCATTGGACCCATTTCTTTAATAAAATGGTCAACAAGGGATAGTGTCAGAAAGTGGTTATTTATTATTTATTTATGTTTTCCAGTTCTGCCTGTTTTTTTTCAATGTTTTTTTTCCAGCACTAGTAATTAAGACATCTGACCATTACTATCACTGGGGCTTTGTGTCAGCCAGTGGTGTCTCTTGTCACCCAAGGCTGACACTAACTCCTCTCACTATTACCTCTGTACCCAATGCACCAGGGGTACTAGGAAAAGCCAGGTTAACTGTCAGAAGCAGACGCTCTAATGTGAAGGTCCACTTATGGCATGGCTGCGGGCTGGTATTTTTAGTGTAGGAAGGACACATATCCATGGAACTTTCCATTCTGATAGTATCGGTCTACAGCCGCTGGTTACCTTGCCTGATTATGAAAAAGAGGGGAGAACCTATGTCATTTTTTTTCTTACACAAATAATAAAAAACCCTGCCGAACCCTGACATCTGACAGGGGGAAACGCGTTGGCTTGGTATAGGAAATGGTATATATGACTTGGATTGTTAAACTTCTATCCAAATATTATATTTAGGATATCTACATTATATGGAGAGGATTAGTATTTTTCTTTGGATTGAATGGTGATTCATTACTATGGTGGAGTGCTCTTAGGATATATCTGAAGTACGACAGGGTTTCTGTTTAGGCTGTTAAGAGTCACTAGTTTCTCTATCTAAGGTCGGGTCTAGCCCGTTTACTGTTTAGACCTGGTTGTATGTGCAAATAATAAAAAGCACACTATATCGGGTCCCCACCTTTCTTCATAACCAGCCAAGGTAAAACCAGCAGCTGCAGGCTGATACTATCAGGATGGGAAGTTCCATGGATGTAAGTCCTTTCCACTCTAAAAATACCAGCCCGTAGCCGCCCCAGAAGCAGATCTTCACATTAGCGTTTCCACTTCTGACAGTTGCCTGGCTCTTTCTAGTGCCCCTGGTGTATTGGGTACAGAGGAAACAGTAAGAGGGGGTTAGTGTCAGCCTTGTGGTGACAAAAATCACCTCTGGCTGACACCAAGCTCCAGTGATAGTAATGGAGAAGCATCTGTCAGACACCTCCATTACCAACACTGGACAAAAATGTAATCCCCCTTCCCACCCCAGAACTGAAAAAAACACTTTATTAAAAAAAAAAACCCACTCCCCAACAAAATCCGTCATTGACCATTTTATTAAAGAATTGGCTCTAATGTTGGTCTGACTTATTTCAAGAAACCCAACATGGTCCAAAGGAGAACACCTGTAGAAAAGTAAAAACACTAAAAAAGCATGTTAGTACTAAACTCAGCTACCTGCACCCCCTGAAGGTCATGGTTGTGGCTGATCTTCTGCGGGTGCAGGGGACGGAGTTCAGGCCACACAATATGACCCTGGGAATACAGACCACAGCACAATCTCTGGGGAAGTTGGTCCTCTGTCTTCCCCTAGAAGATTGTGCCTGAAAACTATGGCCCGTACCTCCTCTCCTGCCCCTCCCCTCCACCATTGTGTTATGCGACCTAGTGGTGACAAAAAATACAGCCCCCCCAAAATACAACCCCATGCACCTTCACCTTCCCCTATCCCCGGATAGCCTCCTCACCTCCACCTATCATTCCATGAACTCTCACCTCCACTCATAACTCCATAGCCCTATCACCACACGATCATTCCATAACCCATCACCTACACCTATCACCCCATTGCCCCTTACCTCCGCCTATCATTGCCTGACCCCTCCCATCCACCCATCACCCCATTTGTACAGAACAGATAGGGAGGTGCTAGAAAATTGAGTAGTTTAAGATGTTTGGGTCATCATGGCGGTCTGGACCGGATGGAGAAGAGAAGGGAAAGCAAACAACTCCAATCATTGAATACGTCCCTTTGGAGTGTGGATGTAGCTGTACTGTAATCACTTATATGTACATCTGGTATCTACAACTACATGGTTACTGTATGGCGGAAATATTGGTAGTAATATAATGGTTTGAACTGAGAAACAGTATGGCATAAAATTCAGTCACTATGTGAGGGTGATATGTGGTCATGCTGTTGCGGTATTATTTGGTCTTTGCATAGCTGTATCGTTAATAATATTGGTGCAGTAACAGAATGGTGATAATATTTGCAGCTTGTACAGCAGTATTATATGGCAGTCAAGGACTGAGGATAAGAAAATTGTGGGCAAGCATCACCTATAGGCACTAACATATAAAATTATTAAGTCACTTTAAGGGTTTGTTCACACAGATTCTGTGCAGAAATTCATATGGCCCTTTTTTTCCTGTGCAATAAGAATCTACTCTACAGATAACAAAAGTCACCTGTTGAAGTAGATTCCACACAGAAATCATGGCAGTTAGCCACATATGGGTCAAGACCATTAAATGGAGTTAATCTATGACAAATAATAATACTGCCGAAGTTGTCCCGATGTGTGAATTTTATTAAAATATTTAATTTTTTTTCCGTTACCCCCATATTATTATTCATTTTATATACACATCGGGACAACTTCTGTATCTTATCATTTGATTTCGCCAGTACAGTTTTATTCCAGATTGCAATAGAAAACCCCATAGGAGGCGTCGCTCGCTCTCCCATTTGTCCAAATAACCGCAGCCTCTTTAACTAGCCAAATCACAAACAATCTCGCTCTGCATTTCTTTTCCCCATAGAACCTAAGAGAAATAGCTTAGCGCTCTGATTGCTAAGCTGGACAGTCCCCCGCCGCTTCAACGCATCAAGCCTTTCTGCCTTTTTACTGTATTTTTGAACTGTTCCCGTCTTGAATATGATTGGTCAAAATTCTCTCCATAGGTTAGAATGGGTCCTGTCGCTCCTATATCTGATTGTCAATTTCTTCTCCATAGGTTCAGAATGGGCCACTGTCCCCTCCCTATTCCTGATTGCTGGTTTATGCCGACCAATCAGAAGACTTAAACAATTTTATACTGTATTTCCCCGGCAATTCTCTCTATTGCATTTCCCTTATGTAGCGCCGGTCTCGCGACAAAACGCTTGTTAGGGATTATGAGTGATTTATTTTTAGAGAAAGTTTCAGCTCTTTATCTGATAATGTGTAACACTTGAATAAAAATGATTTTTTTTATTCATACTCCATGCGCACGGCGCTGAAGTCACCGAGACATTGCATTGCGCCCGATCTCCCTCCATGAGACTACAATGAAAAGTAGCTCTTCCGCATCTTGATTGGCTGAGATAAGCCAAGCCCCCCCGATAGTTCAGGCCAAACCAGCTCTTTTCTTATTTTCTGTCTTTTGAACGCCCGCATTGATGTTTGATTGGTCAAAACTTCTCCATAGAGAAATAATCGGGTCTGTGTCGCTCCTATCTGATGTCTATTCTCCTCCAAAGCTTATAATGGAGGTCTTTTCGCTCTATTCCCTGATGTCAATTCTTCCTCCATAGTTTATAATGGTCTTTGTCGCCCAATTCTGATTGGCTGGTGTATGCCCGACCAAAGAGAATAGCTTACAGAATTTGAATTACGTATTTCACGGCAATTCTCTCTACTGTCTATCCGATGTATCGCCGGTCTCGGCGACAAAACGCGTTGTTCGGTATTGAATTGAATTATGTTTATAGAATGTTTGAGCTCTTTTTCAGAGGATATTTTACAACTAATAAAAAATATTTTTTTATTCATTTCGTCCATGCCCCACGGCGCTGAGAGCCGAGATTGCATTGGCGCCATCTCTCCATAGACTAACAATGGGAAAAGTAGCATCGCGCTCTGATTGCTGGAAGCCAAGCCCCCCGCTAGCTCACCATTCAGCTATTGATCAGCATTTTTACTGTATTTGAACTGTCCCGCCTTTGATTTTTATTGGTTCAAATATTCTTCCATAGGCTATAATGGGTCCCCTGATCGCTCTTTCTTATTTAGCCAGGATAGCCAAGTCTCCCGCTAGATCAGCCAATGCAGCTCTTTCTGCATTTTTTACTGTATTTTTGAACTGTCCCCGCCTTTAATTTCTGATTGGTCAATAGTTCTCCATAGGTTTTAATGGTTCACTGCGCTCCCTATTCTGAATGCGGCCGGTTTCTGCCGACCAATGAAATAGCTAGCAGAATTTGAATTATGCTAGTTTCCCGGCAATTTCCAAGATCCTAATTCTTGATATTGCTCCGTTCTAGATTTTTAGAAAGTGATTTTTTTTTTTAAATATTTTTTATTTTTGAGGTTGAGCTCTTTTGTGATAATGTTTTCCGCCTTTTTTTGGAATCATACTCCATGCTGCACGGAGCGGAGCGGCCGAAGATTTCTCTTGCGATCTTCAGTAATGCTTCCTCGCAAGTTCCGTTCTCGCTTCACTACTTCGCTCCGCCGAGCATTTAGACCAAATTAAACTAGTCCCTGCTCGAGTTGTCCGAGCGCTGCATTGGTGCGCGCTTTGGCGAGCCCGCGATCGTAACATGCCTCGGTGGTTTTCGAGCGCCGCCGCGTCCCGCCCCGGAACGGGCCTACATCGCGCCCCACACCGCGCCAAATTTGCCCGCCCTTATCATGCGGGCGCAGCTGAAAGTGGCAAACGCTGCGCCTAACACTGCATCCCCTGCTTCCGACAGGGGATTTCAGGCCAGGGGGGTAGGAAGCAGT
The DNA here is from genome assembly GCA_025379985.1 of Phyllomedusa bahiana. Lineage (NCBI taxonomy): Eukaryota > Metazoa > Chordata > Amphibia > Anura > Hylidae > Phyllomedusa > Phyllomedusa bahiana. The sequence continues at coordinate 222,331 of JAODAL010000374.1, read as the reverse complement.
TACTGCCCAAAAACAGGCGAAAAGCCCGATCATACATGTCGCCCTATAGCTCTGTACATACTGGTATCAAAGCTCCAATTCTTATTGGAACTATGATGGATCTATTTTTACACTTTGGCTTACAACGAGGTCTTTAGAGGGTGCTGGTATTTTTAACATCAGGAATACTGCTACAGGCATCATATGTAGATTCTCTTTGACTGTTATTCAGTAGAGTTCAGAATGCAACACATTTCTAACATTTCATATATCTGTAAGCTGACATTTATATTCCTTTCCTTTTCACAATTGTCTGCAGATCGACAATACATCAAAGACAAGGAGTCTGTGGAAAAACTTCAAGAGAGCTTCCTGCATATTCTAGAAAAGCTATGCAAGCAATATCACCCTAACAACCCTCAACACTTTGCGCGACTTTTGGGGCGGCTCACTGAGTTAAGGACATTCAGCCACCACCATACAGACATGGTAATGTCATGGAGAGTCAGAGATCACAAATTTACACCCCTGCTGTGTGAAATCTGGGATGTCCAATAACAAAGAAATTTCTATTCAAAAACTGCAATTTCATCTAGTTTTTTAATGTAATATATTTCCTCTATAAACTACACATGATCATTTTAATGGGATATAAATATATTTAAATACTAAGGAGTAATTACCATTGATGTTGTATTTGTATATATCTTGTGTCTTCGTACGACTCTTTTCTTTTTTTAAAAAACAATATTTGAAATGAAAACAGAATATATGGACCCCTTCACTCAGGTGATATCATTTACATAATGAATTACTATGCTATGTTTATTTTCTTGGAAATGGAGAAATGATGAGTTCATCTGTCTACAGACTCCTTCAGCAGAGCATGAATTGTTGGTGGCTACAACCAAGTTTTGGTCCTCTGATTAGTGTCAGAATTTCCCCATGAGAACAAAAACTAAATCTAATAAATTTGACTCATAACAAATTATCAATTTATTTTGTTATCATTTGGACTCATTTTGTTTAACATCCCGTCCCTCACTGTTTATTTGCTGCCATGAAGAATCTGTAATTTAGACTTATAACTAGTACTGCGGTTTGGAATTGGGTTGCTATCAAACTTCACACGAATATAAGCGATTTGATTTGTGTAGGCCTGAATTTTCTTAAAATTTACCTAAAAAATTGACAGAACTTACTCTTCAACAATGCTCTGGTGTAGCTCCAGGCCTTAGGTCACCTCCACTTCGGCATCACTTCCGGTCCAATGGCCGTCATCACTTCCAGTTTCACTAAGTTACCCCTACATTTTGAGGACTTGACGTGACATTGGACGTAATACCCGACGCCACTTCGACTTTCCATAGCTTAGGGGTAACCTAGGGAAACCAGATGTGACATTGGATGATTACACTGAAAAAGACAACATTGCAATAGCTACTCAGAGCCTGGAGTAGTGCTGAAAGGTGAGGAATTTGCTGTCGAACCAAACGGGGCCCTAGTTCAGCAAAACTATTTACAACTATGTTGTAGAAGGAAGAGATCAATTTTTAGGATCTGTTCTCTTAGGTCAGCTCATTTTCATAAGCCTTATTAAAGTTAATGGATATCAGAATAAGGTTCCCTGCTCCAAAGTAGATTACAGTCATGGTACTCCACCCAATTGAATGAATGTCATGTAAACCTCTGACTATGTTCTGTTTAGAAGCTTTAGTACCATAAAATTATTTCTCTTATGCTGTTCAAAACTCCCCAATTGTGCTAGAAAGCACTGGTAGACATTATGGAGCACATTTAGTAATCCTAATACTTAACAGTCTCTTGACAGTGGATGACAGTGGATGACAGTGGCTCAGGCTGTAAAATGATAAATTTGATGCATCTTTAGACACTGTCATCCACCTTTGTGCCATCAATTGGTTGGTATATTTTATGCCAATATTTTGAGCCCAAATTTTGGCACTCCACCTGCATTTCAAACTTTGCTTCCTTTCCTCTAAGCTATGTACCTTGTTTAAAAAAAGTGTTGCTAGGCAGTACACAATGTTTTTCACACAATTTGTTGTGCATTTGGAATAGTAAATCTGTCTCATACGTCTATTAATATGTGTAAGCTATGGTATATTGTTAGAGTAATCATCAGGCTGGATGACATCACAGTGTAGGTAGTAATAACTGGCCCTAACTGCACTAGTAAAGTATTTTCAAACCCAGGAATGAAACAATAAAACAAATCTATCGGGAGGCGGTACCGGAAGTCAATGGAGTAGGACGCAGGCTGAAGGAGCTCCCGCACTGACCCGCTGTAAAGCGCAGAACCCGGCCGGTATCAGCACCCTCGATGGGTAAAAGGAGCTTCCAGCAGCAGGTGAAGACCTCGGGCACACACCGGACGCCCCTTGTAGCGCCGACACCGTTGGACGTCTTCCTTCTCCGCGGCCCGCCACGTGGGAGGCACTCGGGGCCCTTGGCGCCATCTCAGCCTACCTCCCGCACGCCTAAGAAGCGGAGCGCCGACATCCGAGCAGCGGTAGAGGACGGAGACACACCGGCTCGCCCTGTTACCAGAGCCCACAGAGCTGCCCAGGAGCACGCAGGCGTCCCTGCAGTCTCAGGAGGCAACACAGCGCCGGAACAGGTACGGGCCACGGCAGGCGGCCCCTCCCCCTCCCTGCCTCAGCCATTATATAGCAGCATGGCTGCCAAGCTATCTATACAGCCCCAGGAGAGGCTTATGAACCTACACTCTGCTGATAGTGTGTCACAGGCCCCGCTCCATGCAGGAGGAGAGCCCCTGGACTTGGGGTCTACCCCTCACTCCCCCACTAGGGACTCTGATAGCATGGCCCAATCGTGGCTAGGATCATCTATTTGCTCATCTGCCCCTCAGAGCCCTCATGAGGCAAGCAGCCATCAAGGGAGTGCAGCCGCACAGCACTTTCCTACTAAAGAGGACTGGCGAACCTTGATTACAGAGGTCAAACAGGCCTGCAGGGAGGAGATCTCCAGTATTAGACAGGACATTAAACAAATTGCTTCCAGAGTAGAGATGCTAGAGGAAGACCACGATAATACCCGAAAATATACCGAGCAGATACACCCTGCACTATTAGATCAAATTTCTATGGTCAACGGCATGGCACGCCATTTGGAAGACCTCGATAATCGAGGCCGCAGATGCAATATCCGAATTAGAGGCCTTCCGGAGGCTCAAGGAGAGGAGGATGTGTACTCTGTTCTGGACTCAAGTTTTCACCGCATTATGGGAAAGCTGCCCCGCCCCGGTCCCTATAACTGTATAGGGGCCCACATAGCGCTAAGGCCTCAATCCGCCACATCGCGTTCCCGAGGGACATTATATGTTGTACTCTTCGTCCACGATTAACAGAAAAGAGGCGATCATGGAGAAAGCTAGGAGGTTGGGCCATATTCAATTCCAGGGATCAAGCATCCAGCTATTTCAGGATTTGTCCTGGCACACCCTTCAAAAGCGCCGTCACCTTAAACCGCTCACCGCCATCCTCAAGGAGAAACACATCCCATATAGGTGGCTCTTCCCTTTTGCGCTGAATGCGCGCTCTGAAGGGCGCTCAGCTACCCTTAAGACACTGCAGGACCTTCCTAATTTCTGCAAAGCGTTGCAGATTCCTATCCCGGAAATAGAGGACTGGGAGCTACCTGCTCTACCACCACCCCCGCCGCCGGTGTGGCAGGCTGTCTCATCTGCCAAAGGACGCTCTCCAAGGGGGTCCCCCCCCGGCTCATAAAGCCAGGCGCAGCCCTCCACGCTGAGACGGATCTGGACTCACGGCTAGGCCTGATTCTAGTATTAGCAAGGCTGGGTTCATCAATCGCTACTATTGAATAGGTTAGCGGTTAAGCGGGAGCTGTTCTTTCATTGAGATCTTTTGTGGTTCCTTCACATTGCACCTTTATGGTGTTGGTTAGTGGCTTGCGTGGCCTCTCCTGTTTGCACCCCGAGCAGGTGTGTGACTTTTTGACTGGTACTGGGGGAGGTGACCCTTGGGGTTTATTGCCCAGAGAGTCCCTTCAGGGGCCTTTTTTCTTCTTTCTGGGCCATCCCCGGAGCCTCACAAACCAGAGACGCCACTCAAACTAGGGGAGCTTTTTGTTGCTTTTCTCTCCATTTACTCCTTCTCTGAGCTGTTTAGCTCTCTGGTTTATTAGTTTGCCAGCTATTTTGCTGCTTAGAATTGTTGTTTGTATTTGTGGTGTCTGTGTTTCCCCCTGAGCCTGTGTCTACCCCCCTAGTGTCTGCCCCCCTTACCCGCACCCCCACACCAACTTACCTTTCTCCAACAGCTCCGAGGGTACCGCGTACGTGTCCACACTTCCCACGCCGAATTTAAGGTTGCCCCCGACAAGTAGGCACTATGGTTCGGTGCATGACACTGAACGTAAAGGGACTGAACTCTGATGTGAAGAGGCGTCTAGCACTTCAGGAATGTAAAAACTTAAAGGACAGACATTGTCTTCCTACAGGAGACTCACTTCAACTCCAAGGGATCCTTTAATTTTGCAAAGCGATACTTCCCGACAGTTTTCTCAGCATTTAATGAGCAAAAGAAAGCTGGAGTGGCCATTCTGATAGCCAACTCCTGCCCCCTGCAGACCATCTCGTCTCAAGTTGACCCGGCGGGCAGATATGTCATCCTGCAAGCTACCCTTTATGGCAAGCCTGTTGTGCTATGCAATCTTTATGCCCCTAACACCTCACAGGTGTCCTTTCTGAATAGAGTCCTTCGTAAACTTTCTAAGCTCTCTCCCTCTGCCCTCCTACTGGGTGGCGACTTTAACCTAAACTTTTCTGACACTATGGATAGGACTTCCCTCAAAGGAAACTCCCCAGCTCAGTGTAGATTATCTAAGGCCTTCCGAAAAGTGATTAGGGCACACTCCCTCTTTGACCTGTGGAGAATAGAGCATTCCAAGGACAGAGAATTCACCTTTTACTCTAACCCACATAAGACCCATTCCAGGCTGGATTATTTCTTTGGCAATATCCTAACTCTCCGACTGTTGAAAGGCTCTAATATTGAGCCGATCACATGGTCGGATCATGCCCCAGTCATGGTCGAGCTTGACTACAAGGAATCCCCCTGGCGCTCGTGTCACTGGAGATTAAACGAGTCCCTGATAAAAAACCAGATACATAGTCAAAAATTACGGGAGACGCTGACCTCCTATTTTGAGCTTTCTCTTCCCTTTGGGAGGCTCATAAAGCCGTATTTCGGGGCCATTGCATTGCGCTAGGCTCTAGACTTAAAAAAGACAGCAGAGAAAGGACCCTGGTTCTCCACACCCTCCTGAAGGGACTCGAGAGAAGGATGACCGTGCACCCTAGTATCGCGACTCTGAGACGTATAGTAGCAACTCGGCAGGATCTAAGGGATATAGCCACCCGTAAAGTGGAAAAGCTCCTAGTATATTCGAAGCAGCGATTCTATAATTTTGGCAACAAGGCCCATACGATCTTAGCCAGGCAGCTGAAAGAAAGGTCTGTAAATCGAACCCCCCCCATCTGCGCTTTTCGCGATCGCACAGGACATATTGCTCTACGACCACAAAATGATGGCCGATATTTTCTTAGATTACTTCTCTAATTGTACTCCCTTCCCCCTAGAGCGGGCCCCAAATGATATCCAAAGCAAATTTAAAGATATTTTTGCAAAAGGTGCACCCTCCCTTCCCTCCCATCCAAGCCCATGATCTCCCTCACGCCCCTATTGAAGCAGAGAAACTTGCAGAAGGCCTGAACAACTCCCCTCGGGGAAGAACCCGGACCCGATGGACTTCCATAACCAATACTATAAAGTGTACTCTGATACTCTTGCTCCTCATATGCTTCAGCTATTTAACTCCTTTCTGCGGGGTTCCCCTATTCCAGATTCCATGACCCTCTCTCACATCTCCCTCATTCACAAACCAGGAAAGGACCCGGCGGACAGTGGCCACTACCGGCCGCATCGACCTTAAACTCTGATCTGAAGTTTACACGAAGATTCCCGGCCAACAGATTAAACACGTGTCTCCCGTCCCTCGTTACCAGGACCAGTGGATTTGGTCCCATTTCGACAGGTGGACCAATAACCAGGCGACCAGCAACCATGAAAGGATGTACCAATCTCCCCAAAAATAATCAAGCACTTATATCCTAAGCCTTGACGCAGAAAGGCCTTTGACAGCTAAGCTGGCCCTTTCATGTTTAACATTATCTGCCTTTGGTTTCTCGGACGCCTTCATGACTGCGATCGGAGGCCTTTATACCTCACCCTCAGCAACAATAAAAATGACTCATTGCACCTCTGAAAGGTTTCAGATAAAGAACGGAACGAGACAGGGTTGTCCCTTGTCCCCTCTCTTATTTGCTCTGTGCATAGAGCCACTAGCGGCTGCGATAAGAGCTAATCCGGACATAAGAGGGATCGCAGTAAGGGACAAGGAGTTCAAGCTGTGTCTGTTCGCAGATGACATCCTTTTGACCCTCACAGCCCCACATAGTAGCCTCCCCTCCCTCCACTCTCTATTAAACACCTTTGGAAAGGTATCAGGTTACAAAGTCAACTCCTCCAAGTCAGAAGCCCTCCCCATTAATCTACCCTCTACAGTATCGGATTCCCTTAAAAGCAATTTCCCCTATACGTGGAGAGAACAATCTCTAAAATATCTGGGAACTCAAATAACTAGTAGATATGAGACCCTGTATAAGGCTAACTTTCCCCCACTCTTTAGGGACCTGAAGGGCCTACTCCTGAAGTGGAACTCCCTCCCGATCTCTTTCTTCGGCAGGATTAACTCCGTTAAGATGAATATTCTTCCTAAACTCCTTTATCTCTTTGAGGCTCTCCCCGTGGCGGTCCCCCTGGCTGAACTGAGATCGCTCCAAGCAGCAATACTAAATTTTATATGGGCACAGGGGCGCCACAGAGTATCAAAAGAGGTGCTGATGACCAGCAAGCAGAGGGGAGGCCTGGCGGTGCCAAACGTGTTGAACTACTACTTGGCCACCCATCTGAGGCGCATACCCGCATGGTCCTCGCTGAGGGCCTACTCTAAGTGGGCGGTGATAGAGAAGCTATGGCTGGCTCCCACACACCCCAATGCATTCCTGTGGCACTCTCGTCCCCTCCCAGATATGGGATCGCTGTTGGGCCCTATCAGTTTTACGTTGAAGATTTGGAAATATTGCCAATCTAAATTTTCACTTGCCTCTAGGGCCTCGCCCATGGCCTCCTTTTTATGTACCCCCCTGTTGCCGGGGAGCTCGTCGGGACTCTTTGCTCGACCATGGCTGGGGCATGACTTGTTCAGATTTGTGGACATCACGGAGGGACGTGAGAGGACATTGATTCCTTTCCAAACTCTACAAACTAAATATGACCTTCCATCCCGGTCAAACTTCCACTATCTTCAAATCAGCCACCTCCTTTTTTCAATCTACGGTACAAATAAACTGTCACCGCCCACTCAATTTGAGATGATATGCAAGGCTGGGGTGTCCACGAAGGGGCTCATATCCACAATATACGCAATCTTACAGGATCCCCCTCCTGACAAGGAAATAAGGCATAGGTACATGGCGAAGTGGGAGTCATATCTTGGCAAGACACTCCCCTATGCGACCTGGCAGACTGTTGGGGAGGCTGCGGCGAAGTCCTCCACGTGTATCACCCACAGGGAGAATCTATACAAAATCTTGCTATTCTGGTATCATACCCCAGACATCTTGCATAAATGGGACCCACAGATCCCAAACTTATGTTGGCGATGTAACCAAGCAGTAGGCACGCTTCCGCATATTTTCTGGGATTGCCCGATGCTTTCTCCCTTTTGGGCCCACGTGGGGAACTTCCTTGCTGACCTTCTCGGTATGCGAATACCTGTGGACCCACTTACCTATCTACTTAATGTTCCGGTATCGGGTTTGGCTAGACCCAAGGGGGCCCTAATTAGACATGTTCTTACCGCTGCAAGGTGCTTGATCGCAGGAAAGTGGAGGCAGACATCTCCCCCCTCTAGCGCTGAACTATACCAAAGAATTAGGGAAGTTCGCCGAATGGAATATTTATCAGCAACCCTGAATGATAGGTTGGACCTCTTCGATAAAGTATGGGCGACTTGGGATGTGTTCTCCATGACTTACCCTATGTGAGCAGGTTTCCATAGGCCACAACTCCTTACCCTCCACCTCCCCCCTCCCCCCCCCCCCTTCCCCTCCATTTTCGTTCTATCCCCCCTTGTGTTGTCCGCGTCTTGTATAATTATATTTGTGATTATTTCTTCCTGATGACTGAGCTTGCGAAGTTTATTGGTTTCTGGGTATACCATTGCTTGCTCCTTTATGATAGGAATTTCTGAGATAAAAGAGCTGCCCTAGCTCACCACTCTCAGGATGTTCTCCAATGCATAATTTGTTCCTGTTTATGCAACTGTTATACAATAAGATGCATGTCAAGATGTCTTGATGTTTCATTTTGGAAAAGTTTAATAAAACCATACAGTTAAAAAAAAAACAAAAAAAAAACAAAAACAAATCTATCAGTCCATTTATGCTGGTTTTATGAAAAATGTGGAGGTTCAGCACTATTTGTAAATTCTCATCCCTACCTGCAACCTCCTATTGAATGGTACCTGCAGGGATTATCCCATCTCACACATTGATGACATATTGAAAGGATATGCCATCTATGTGAGATTGCTGTAGGTCCCACCTACAGTTCAATGAATGGAGAATGATCACACAAGCATAATCACTTCTTTAGTCTGAAACAGGTACTTTGGTTCTCGAGATGAGATATGTGCCCTACATATCGATGGCATATCCTATCAATGTGTGAGATGGGGAAAGACCTGCAAGACACATTTACTAACGTTTTCTACCACTAAAGTCCCACAGGGCTGTACAGTTGGATCCAGGTGTGGCTATTGAGGCTGCTTCCTTTTGTCCCCATATGTTGTAAAAGTTAACTTAATTTGGACCATCCAATTTTTTGCACCCTTCCAACAGAAGTTAAAGGGATTCTCCATAAGGAGCTGCATGAAAAGTCTATTTTGATGGGCCACAGTGTCAGGCATCACTCCATATATTTAGTGAAAAACATATATTGTAGACCAGACCTAACGTCCAAAATTTGTAGTTACAGATTGAAATGCAACAAATCACTTCCACCTTAACATCATCAGCATCTCCAAGTCAATAAGTCAATTTTTTTTAAAACTAGTACATATAAGAAATAAAGCGCAACACTCCAGCTAACGAAGAGTCTATCTCGAGCAATAATATAATAACTGTACAGTGTGCATGAATATATGTAATGGGTACCCAAGTGAATCAGTCACCAATCACTATACATAAAATGTGACCTGATAACTATCACTTTAGTCCATCACCTCACAGGTCCACAAAGTTAAGGTAATCTTTTTATGTATAATGATTAGTGATGGATTCCCCTGTGTTATACCCTTAACATACGTACATTGTATCATTATATTTTATAGCTTAAGACAGAATCTTTAGGGTATGTTCACACGGCGTGTTGAATCCGTTTTTGGATCCGTTTTTCATTACATAAAAAATGCATTGAAAACTGCATCCAAACTGCATCCAAACTGCATCCAAAAAACGTATCCAAAAACGCATCTGCAAATGCGTTTTTCAGATATATTTTTCAATGCGTTTTCTTTCAAATCACAGACATTCAAATTTTAATCCAATGTGTTTACTGATGCGAAAAGCGCATCCAAAACGTACCCAACGTATCCAACACGTACCCAAAAGTGTGTTACGTTTTTGGATCCGTTTTTCAGGCTCCAAAAACGCACTCCATTGTTTCCTATTGGGATTTCACTTGCGTAAAACGCTAGTAGAATTGACATGACAATTCTTCAAACGGATCCGAAAAACACATTGAAAAGACGCAAGTAAATACACATCGGCGATCACTCACTACATTGAAACTAATGTAAATCACACTGCACATTGTTGGATGCGTTTTTTGGGTCCGTTTTGAGTCCGAAAAGCAGATCCAAAAACGGTTCTGAAAAACACAGTGTGAACATACCATAATGAACCAAAATGTTTTATTTGTTATATGTACTAGTAGTTTTATTAAATACAAGAAAGAGTGGTCTGCCCGAAATGCGTCAGAGGATAGGTACCATGCACTTTTACTAGTTTGTAATAAACTTTATATTTTTAACCAATGTGATGCTGGAGGTCAAGACGTTATATTGGATTCATTAGTGACTACATCCCAGATCCGACAGGATTCCCTGCTGTGCATCATAGGACATCCTTGGGGACTAATACTTCTCCCAACATATCTTTTTTTTTATTTTAATAAATATTCTGAGATGCTGATCCCTCAAAGATTACTTCTTGTTTACATATTTTGGTTAGTATTTTGCATCAGTATTTAAGGCCATGTTGGATTTGCGCTTCAGTACGGCTCCAATCCGTCCCTGTCATTATGGTAATCCACAGTTCTCATAGAGAACTGTGGATTCCGTCGCTCCTCCCCGCTCTGCAAATCCGCCGCGGGGGGAGAAAGTGACATGCACACTATTTACGGCGCGTACGCGCCATAAATAATGCATTATCTATGGGGCCAGCGAGCAGCTCCCCCGCCCCGCCCCCCGCCCATAATCAAACCCTAAAAGCGGGCGAAAACCCGCCCGCCAAAACGGCTTAAATAAGCCCTGTGAACACGGCCAAAAGGCCAAAAACAGAAGTGAAACATAATATATGCAGAGAAACTGTATTACGGCTCTCTCCTGGTTTGGCTTACAAATACTGATGCAAAATACTGACCAAAAGACACAAGATTGAGGCCCAGGGTCTATTCACACATTGTGGCCACATCACAATTTTGCAGCAGTTTATGCATAATTGCTGTGTGCGATTTAGCAAAAATAATGTGTGACCATATTGTGTTAATATACCTTTGTTTGAGATACATGATTCATAGCAGTAGAGTTGATTTTTAGGGCCACACTACATCGACTGCATATGTCTAAAAATTACCCTTGCCCACTGCCTCTTGCTGTCTATTTTTCGTTGTCTTCCTTCCTAAAAAGCAGCCCGCCTTCCATTTCCCTTGCTCTTGTGGGCTAGTTTGACCCTTATTATCTGTATGTCTAGATCACCTGTTCAGATCCATGAATAAACAGCTCCCCTACGCCACCGTGCTGTCAGTATCTGCACATAACACTTCTATGTTCTCACTGCCATTTGGTTATATTATAATTTTTGCAATAATGACCAAACTCTGTTGGCATTTTCTGGCATAACCCCATCAGCCTCTGGCCTTCTGTAAAAAGCATCGTATGCCTCTTTTCTTGTCCACATTTTTTAATGGGTGGCTGTGCAGCAGGCTTTTCTCTGGCACACAAAGCTCAGTCTCATGGATTTGAACAGTTATGAGACTCATTTCAAAGCATATAATAATGTCTGTTAAGGCTTCATTATGACTGCTACAAAAACTTGTGTGAAGCTGAAATCTTTACATCTCAGTAATAGTTGCATGTCAGCACGTGTTTTTATGCATATTATCATTTTCTAACATACATATACTTGTGGTATTTTTTCATCACCGTGTTCATTTGTGTTCTACCTGATGCTTTAGAAACAGTTCTAAGTTGTCCAAAGTTACACTCAGCCACTGAATACATAGATTGCCAGAAAATAAAACAATGATTTTCCCTTCTCCCCTTTGTACTTGTGTTTATTCCTCCTCATCGAAAAAAAATCTTCATAAATAATATTACAGGGTTTGACAACAAAAAAATGAACATTCTGAAATATTTGAACTGCCAAAATAATCCATAATAGATGTTTATCTCTGTACTGTAACACTATCATACTTCAAAACATTACTGGGCAAGGTTCTTCCTTTTCTAGTTATCTTTGAATGACTCAATTTAGAACCATATAATAAAAAAAAAATAATGTAGGAATTAAGGTCTTGTTCATACATTGCCATTTTGGTGTATATAAAATTCTCTCTCTTTTAGAATCTACTCTTTAAACCTGCAATGTGTGAACAAGGCAGCATTTGGAAAGGGCAACAACTACATTTAGCACTAAAAAATACTTTCCCTAAAAAAAATTTAGCCATAAAAGAACAGTTCAGCGTACCTTACAGCATTTGGAACACCAAAGCAGAAGGCTGGTCACTGCTCTTGTCCTAACGAAGTTGCATCAGCAAAAGTGGCTTTCATTTTCATGGCAGTATCAGTGCTGGATCTTTGCTGATTTGCAAAGGGTTTTCTTCTCCAACAAGTCATGTTTACTCCTTCATCGAACTGATGAATGTTGGTGTGTCAGGCTAGAAATGTCAAAGTACAAACACTCTGCAACCATTGCTGAAAGAACACAAGCTGAAGATTGGGGAATGTTTTTGTGGTATTCTCTGAACCCACTAGTCCACGGGGAAGACACTATCAACCAATTTTAATAGGAACCCATTCTTGCAGATCACATACACTCATACATGCTAATTGCTTTCCTGCGGTGGACTGGATCTTCCAGCAAGGCAATGGGGCAAGTCACATGGTTATAAATGTTCAACATCGGTTGGAGGAGCATGACCAAGACTTCCAAGTATTACCCTGACTTCCTAACTACCGAGACTCAAACTTAATTGAGTATCTGTGGGACCACCTTGAATGTTGTGTTCCCTCTATGGATCCTCCCCACACACACTCCAGCAGCTCTGGGATGCAGTCAGCATGGCTCCAGAAGAACCCCTTTAATTGATGAATTATCCAATCTATTTTTGTATAAAAATGTAGATATCAGTTATAATACAAAGTTTGAATTATTGGTAACAAAACAAACTTACTTTCCTAACCTATGATTGCTTCAGTCTTTTATGTACCTTGCATCAAAACCATTTTTTTCACAATATAGCTAAAGGAGACATTTCTGTCAGAGAATCAAAATACTATCATACCACACAAGCCAGGAAAACTAAGATTTACTTACCAAAATCTTTATTTCCCTGAGTCAAAAGGCATCACAAAATGGGTTAATTTCCTCCTCATCCCAGCTAGTACAGAAGAAAAAAACGAGTATCAGGTTCAAATAATTCAAGCCTTAATTAGGTCCACCTCACCCATATAAGCTCTCCTCAGACAGTGAACAGACCTGTTTTGTTTTTTTTAAAGCAGTACAGACATTATTTATAAGGCTGGGATCCCTGTGCTGCCTTTGGACTCAGGGAAATAAATATTTCGGTAAGTAAATCTTAGTTTTCCCCTTCGTCCTCAGGCAGCACACAATGGAATTTCCAAAAGCAGTACAAAACACAGGGGTGGGGGACAGTATGCAAAATATGCATTCTCTAAAGTACTCAGACTTATGCCAAAGTTTGTAGAGAATACTAAGCAGCTACTTGGCAAATTTAATCTAGTAAAGGTTTAATTTTATTTGGCAATAAGGATGCTATTGAACACAAGGTGTTGGCTCATTTTTCTTTAGCCAATGACCATGCTTCTTGATCATTACACAGAAGTATTGCTATAGGACCAGTGTCAAATGCTATGCTGACTTTGTTTTCTGTAAGAGGCCCTTGTAAGTGAAGAAACAGACTTCCAGATTCTCGTAATATTGATTATAAGATAAGTTTACCGTTTCCTGAGGTTAACAAAGGATGAGCAGTTCGATCCAAAGGAAGAATCTAGAAGAAAAAACTGATAAGATTCCACGGTTAATACTGTACTCAGATGCCACATTGAAGGACTCCAGCATATCCTAAATAGTTAAAACATACTAGACAGCACCGCCAACTCAAGCGGTCCACCCAACAGCACTTCTGGGTGAATAAACCAACCAAACTGAAAGAGCCGCTATCGGCACCCTGCCCGTTTGTGGGACTTAGGTTCCAGACCAGCGAGACGTGCACTCTTACTTTTGTCTTTATTGTTGCTGACTATTATTATTACATGAACCGAAAACTAGACAGATATTCGGATATCATTCTTGGGAAGATAAAGCTAGTAATTTCTTTCCCTGGGGTCTTCAAAGAACCACCTGACAGGAGGGTAAATGGAGAAAATATCCTCTCATATATAGTAATATCCTAGAAGTTCAATTCATGAGCATTTGTGTTGGCGCCCTTCTCACCACCTTGTCACAGGAGGTGCGCAACTGGAAGGAGAGAGATGGGATTCTATAGAAATCGAGCTGATGATGTGGTAAACTCCAGAGCTGAGGCTCCACCAATGTGCAGAAGGTTATTAGGCATTGCCTAAGATAGACCCTTGCCAGACAGCTTTGCCTGACACATGGCAGGCTATGGATTCTCCTGATCTGGATGTAGAGGGACATAGATTAGAAGATCTCTTCATATGAGCAGTTTATAGAATATTTTCTGCAATAACACTGACATGAGAGGACATTAGTCTCTTTCCAGTTAAAATTGGAAAAATTATCATGGCCCTGAGTTTAATTTATATACTCCTGAGATTTTAAGAAATAGAGGGACCAGACATAAGACCCATAATTGTAACCTCTTCCAGCTAATGAAGAGACTATGCCAAGACTCATCTTATTTAGCCAGGGACCACACTTCTATACTCCAGCACCACCTCTAGAGGTCTAGAGAGGAGATGCTAGAAGACTAGGGCAACGCCCTAAACCTGACTTAAAACTGAAGTGTACTCCTTGATTCAGACTACATTCAGTGAGATTCAGGAAATTTTACCAGTAGAAGAAGCCCCTTATGTACTAGTTGAGCTTTCTAAAAACTGCACCTGTAGTTCCTCACCTTGTAGCAGCCTTACACCATAAGCTGAGGTCTCATACCTTTCTGTTCGAGTTGAAGAAGGTGGCCCGATGGTCTATTGAAAAACAATAACCCTATAGTTTGTAACAAAAATGTGAAATAAGAACTGAGCGAATAGCTTGTTGACCATTGAGGAAAGGGGACGAGTCTTAGGAGGAGACCACCTTATCTAAATTCAATGTGGAGTTAACAAGGGTTTCTCAATCTTGACAGGAGAAATCTATGTTTAACATTGGAGAGATTTTCTCAATTCAGGTGGGACCGACCTGGCCACCAACTGATATCTTTCCTTGCGAGGGAAAATAATTGCATCCATCTAAAACAGAATAACCTTGTTAAGTACCCTGAGAATGTCCTGCTGAAAGGACCCGAGTAGAAAACTGGTTAGAGCTCCTACCAGAATGGAAGCAGACGGCCCTAAGACACTATGGTTATAATAGAAGATTATACCTAGAACTCAACCTGTTTTTTTTTGGCGGGGGTTTTTTATTCTCTCCCCTTCTTCCTTTGCTCTTGACAATTAGCAAAAACCTCTGTGGAAAGGGATGGATTTGAAAATCTGTGGTGCTGAAGAAGCTGAGAAGTGCTTGATGTGATGACACAGCTTTTGAGTTAGGAAATTGTCTCCAATCTGATTTCTGCTAGAACCACAATAATTCTAGTGAAGTATAGTGAGTACAACCTAAGGCCCCATTCACACGGCTTATTCACGCCGGATTTGCGAGCCGGGGGCGGGAGCGCGGCGGGGGAGCAGCCCGCCGGCCCCATAGACAATGCATTATCTACGGCGTGTCCGCGCCGTAAATAATGTGCATGTCACTTTCTCCCCGGCCGGCGGATTCGCCGAGCGGGGAGGAGCGACGGAATCCACTGTTCTCTATGAGAGCAGTGGATTACCGTAATTACTGCGATGGATTGGCGCCGTACTGCATCGCAAATCCGGCGCGGAGTACGGCGCCAATCCGCGGATAAATAAGCCGTGTGAACACGGCCTAAGAGGAAGGAAAGTCCTTTAGAATGGTGGAAATATTTGTTTTTTTATCTCCACTTGAGAACTTCTCTGTGAATTGGAGAACATATATTAGATAGTGGCGGACCAGACCTTTGTACATGAGGAATTATCTGATACCAAACTCCCCTTCAACAGCAATTGAATACATGAAGTTGAACCAGTCCTCAAGAGACACTTGGTTGGATGTCTGAGCCTTAGAGACTGAAGGGACATCTGAGGCACGTTATAGAAAAAATTAATATAAGAATTTGTTACTTCTCAACTAATACCAGTTTAGAATCCATATATTGGGAGATTTCTTCTGGACCAGAGTGACCTTCCCTTTTGGAATTAAAGACTTTTTATTTTTATTACTTATTTTATGCATTTATTTATCTCTTTTATTTATTTATCTTCCTCTTCTTCTTAAGTCATGGAACCATTCCTTTTGGAATTAAAGACTTTTTATTTTTATTACTTATTTTATGTTTTATTTATCTTTTTATTTTTTATTTTCCCTTTCTTTTTTTAAAAGTCATGGAACCCATCTGAAAGGGCCCCAAAAAACTTGGTAGGGAAAAATGAGGGAGGATTATAGAAGGGGTTTTAAGAAGCTTTTGCTGTGACCATCCTTTGCCCATAAAGTCTTCTGGATGAAGCAGATAGTGCGATAGCTCTCATATGGCTTTATGATTTCTACAGGAAATACACATCAATAACTGAGGCAGGCCCCAGGTTAGTGATATTCCACTATTATGCCAGATTCAAAGCTCTGGCAATGAGGAGAAAATGGCAATGAAGCCCAACAGGCTACTGCAGAAGGAAAATAACTGACTCATGCAATACCCAGCATTCTCATTCATTTGGTCTTTTAGAAATGAGTCTGCACCTGAAGTAAACGTCTTTTACTGGTATACTTTTTTTTTTTCAAATTCAACCGTATTTATTGAACATGGTATAAAGTTACACGAGTCAAACATTGCAGACAGCTCACAATAGACAGAGTCATAACAAATATTGGATAAAGTAGCGAGAAGAAAAACAAGGGTTGTCGTTATGAGACATGCTTTTCAACACTAGAAGCCGACATTGCTATAAATGAGACTGTGTTCACCGGCTACAGCAGCATATCATAAACTTCAAATAAAAAGTTCTGAGTCACAACAATCATGTATGTATTTGGCAATGCACTGACCTCGAGTATTAACTTCTTGGTTTTTAGTGAAAAATAAACCGAAAGGTAAGGAAAGAACAGGCTGGGTGGCTGTCTCGTCAGCTGCACTCGGCCCCTCCCAGCAGGCGAAAGATTGAGACAGGGCATACGCTGTCCCGTCAACCTCTCCTCACATCTCACCTCCCACCAACCCCCCTCTATCAAATTGGAACCGAGCCTCTCAGGAGCAGGTCGAGTAAGACTCTGACCCACAAAAGACAATCCAGTCCTCCCAAATACGCAAATATTGGCTATGACGTGTTGGAGAGTCGCTCCTGAACTCCTCCAATCGCTGGAGAACATGCACCTCCCGGATCCAATCCGTCACAGTGAGGGGCACTATGGAGAGCCAGAGTTCTTGGGATAACTATCTTGGCCGCGAGGAGTGGGAAAAGTCAGAGATGGACTTAAGGAGGGAGATGGGCAGAGGGATGTCAAATAAGAGCAGGGTCCCCAGGATCATTTTGAAGCGTGACCCCTGTGATTTGGTAATAGCACGAATCCCCCCTCCCAAAAAGGCTTGGAAAAGACTGGCAACCCCACCAAATATGGGACATGGAACCCCTCTCACCACTAAAAACCCCCAAACCCCACTGCCGAAGGAGGAGGAGAAAGCATTAAGCAGTGCTTGGCAACTCAATAGCATCTGGTGAATGATTTATAATTTGGGTTCGTGGGCCCTGGAAGATATCTAAGATTTATATGCAAATTGAAACGCCTTGGACCAATCATCGTCCGAGAGTATTCTATCAATCTCCCTCTCCCAACTAAGCTGGAAAGGAAGGTTAACAGATGGGCGAGAGCTGAGCACAAGTTTGTATAGGCCTGATAGGGTCCTTTTTTTCAGAATATCTTCCAAGGCACCACAACTCAAAGCTGGTAAGTGGCCTATGCACCACAAAGGTGCGCTTCCATTTAGAGTATAAACTACCTAGCTGGTAATAGTGAAGTCTCGCCGGTCCCCCGGGGTTGGTATCATCGGGACACAAAGCTTCATAGTCCCTCAAGGCGTTCGAGGCAATGACCCGGTCGAGGACTGAGGAAGCAGCCCCAGCCCCCATCATCCGAGCTAGGGCTGTAGCGAGGTGGCCAGGGACGTCTGGATTGCCTAAGATCGGGGTACATGGGCCGCCCGCTGTAAACAGGCCTCTGCTCACTGCGTAGGACCTAAGAGCAAGGTCCGAAGTTTGGGCAATTAGCGGGACCTGCAAGAGCTGTCTTCTTGATAGCAATAAGGGTGGCAACCAAGGGGAGCTGCGTAGGACCCCATACTGCAGAGTCTCATGGTGGCCCCCAGGGGTTTGCTGGGTGCGTCCTTGAAGCCATCAAAGTTCTCCTGCCACCCGCAGCCGGATAGTAGCCTGGAAGTCTGGCAGTGCAAGGCCCCCTCCGCCTTGGGCCTGATCAAGGGTGGACTCCGCTATTCTGTGTCTGCCTCCTGCCCACACAAACCGGGCCACTGTTTTACAAAGGGCTTTAAAGAGGATCTCGGGAGCAGGATAGGAATCGCCTGGAACAGATACAATAACCTGGGCAAGATATTCATCTTTAAAATATTAATACGTCCCACCCAGGAGAAATCCTTCCTATCCCACTTCAGAAGGTCCTGTTTAAACCTAAAGATCAGGGGAGCAAAGTTTCAGGTTAAAAAATTCTCTCTGGGTTCAAAGGGCACGTGAACCCCCAGGTACCTAAAGGAAGAATCCTCCCAGGAGAGGGGAAAAGCACATTCAGGGGGACAGGTCGGGCTCGCGGAATTGGAAGCCCATAGCGGAGTCTTTGCCATGTTTATTTTAAATTTACTAATCGGCTATATTTTTCCAAAGCTTCCAGGGCCGCGGGAAGAGAAGAGGCAGGGTTACCGAGATATAAAAGCAGGTCGTCAGAAAAGGGCCGAGCTTTGAAGAGCGATCTCGTATCTGTATCCCCTGAACTCTAGGTCTTTTCCGCAGCGCCTGAACCAGGTGTTCCATAGCCAGAAGTATAGTATAGGAGAGGGGAGGGACACCCCTGCCGGGTGCCATTTCTGATGGATAGGGAGCCGAAAAGACCCCATTAACTCGCACTGTGCTTGGGGGAAGTCATACAGGGCCAATCACTCTCCCTATCAAAAACTGGGCCCAGACCCAATGCCTTCAGTACGCCGTTTAAGAAAGGCCACGCAACCCTGTCGAAGGCCTTCTCAGCGCCCAAAGACAGGAGAAGGACTGGATGTTGCGGGAGCTTTACATGGTGGATCAGTGAGAATGTCTTCAGTGTGTTGTCTCTCGCCTCCCTGGCAGGGACGAAGCCCACCTGATCCGGGTGGACAATACTGTCAAGGAGCGGGCTGATTCTAATCACCAATAACTTAGCAAAGAGCTTGGCATCCGAGTTAATCAGGGAAATAGGGCGGTAATTCTGGCATCGCGAGGGATCCTTACCCTCCTTTGGGATTACCACGATATGCACCCTCAAAAAAAGCTGGGTCAAAGGCGGATCCCTCAGATGCAGCATTAAACCCGCCCGAAGAAGAGGAATAGTTAGTTCCGGGTGGAGTGTTTTGTAAAACAGCGCCGCATATCCATCCAGCCCCGGGCTCTTGCCAGAGGGCAGCGCTTTTATCACTGCAGTCAGCTCCTCTTCAGTGAACGGTCCCTCGAGGGAGGCGAGAGAGTCTTCCGGGAGGGGAGGGAGGGCAGTTCTGGTCAGATAGGACTGTAGCGAGGTTGCCTGTGCATCCGTCGAAGGGAGGTTATAGAGTTGGGAGTAGTATTCGTGAAAAACTTTTAGGATGTCGTCCGTTAAGTGGGCAACCTGCCCCGACGAGGTTTTGATATGGGGGACGAATAAAGCGGCCCTTCTATCCCTTAGTGCACGGGCCAGAAACCTCCCCGGCTTTTTTGCAACAGGTGTATGAATGAGCGGGAAAGCAAAGTTGTCTATACCTTTTGTGCCTATGCTCCATGACTGCAGGATGTCGTGAACGAGTCTGAACGACCGCCCTCAGATCCGTTCCAGACCTCTTGCCCTTATGGGCCGTTTTCCAGAGAAGCAAGCTGTGTTAGAAGGCCCCGAAGCTTGGCCGCAGCCTCCTTATTTAGACGGGAGCCGTGCTTAATCAGCACCCCTCTAAGGGTGCCCTTCACTTTCCTCCCACTGAATTTGAGGGGAGGTAGGGTCGTTTCAGGGTGGGCGGTAAAGGGAAGGTGTCCGTTGTGTGCTGCAGATCTCGCAGACAAAGAGAATCTGACAAGAGCGTTCCGTTCAGTCTCCACGAAAAAACTTGCTTGGCATGGTGCGGTAGGGCCAGGTCACAGTGAATTGGGGCATGGTCGGAGTGAAGGATACTGCCTATAGAGGTTGACACCACACAACGGAGAAGGGAATGCTGTGGAAGAAAATATTCGATACGTGTATAGGAATTGTGCGGGAAGGAATAGGGAAAGTTATAGTCCGATCTTGCGGGTGCATTATCCGCCAAAACGTCGACTAAAAATGCATATCATGCAATAGCTTTTTAATTTTATTTAGGGTGTGGAAAGGCACCGACGACCGGCCTAGGGAGGTGTCCAATGTGGGATTCAGCGCCAAATTCAAGTCGTCCCCGAGCGCTATCTGGCCCTGGGCGAAATTCGGTAGAGCTTCCAGCGTCTTAGACAGGATTGACAATTGCCCCGTATTAGGTGTGTAAATGTTTGCTAGCGTGTAAACCTGCCCTTGTAGGGCAATTTTCACAAACAGGACCCTAGCGTCGGCGTTTCCCCCTAGGAGTCTATAATCGTGACAGGTAGTGTTTTATGGAAGGAAAATGGCTACCCCTGCACCTTAGATCAGAGCTACTGTTGTGGCACCAGGCAGGGAAGTACCTATTATGATAGGACTGAATATGCGAGGAGAGGAGATGAGTCTCTTGGAGAAAAACAATATGTGACTTCTGCTTGTGGAGATGATATAAAACCTGAGAGCGTTTTTCGGGGGAGTTAAATCCCTTCACGTTAAGGGACGTAAGACGAATACTCGTCATGTAGAGTCCAAGGTAGTGGATTGTGTGCATCTCCCCCCATAGTCAAAAAGTGCAGTGTTCCATCAAGCCAGCCAGCGAGCCAAAATCAAACAACTAGTAAACAACACATAATAAAAGGAAAACAGCCTAACAGAAAAAGGCCAAGCAAAATAATAAGGCAGATATCTAATGCAAAAGCCCAGGGGTGACCCGGGGGCCAAGTCTACAAAGGGGGTTTCGCCATAGTACGAGCAAAAGAGAGAAAGGCAGGGGGAAGGGCCAAAGGGGAGAGCAAAAGGATTGCATTGTCACGAAAGGAAAGAGCGCAGAAATGCTCCCTCCGGAGGCACTTGAAGAAGTATACGGATGGGGAGAACCCCCCCGACTCCCCCTCCAAAGGACCCAAAGCCAGCTAGAGTCCCAATGAAGACTCGCAGAACCGGGCAAGAGAGAGCCCGCCAGCATGGGGGGGGGGCGGGGGAGCCACCCCCAGCCGAGGCTAGGACCAGCAAACTAAGCAAAATGCACAATGGTGGAAATTCATCAGATTGAAGGCAGAAAACATCATACTATTATTTTGCTAAAAGACGTCAGGTTTTTGGCCGAGGAAGATGGTGTGCAAAAAAAGTGGGGGTGTGAGCACCAGGAAAGGTGAAAACCTTACACTAGTGAGATTAGACCTGGCTAGGACAAGACCCATCCTAGAGAAAGTCCCGGATCATCAGCAGGTAGATCCTCAACGGTGTTGCCTGCTCCTTGGTGGTTGACTGTCCGCACTACCTCGCCGGCGACGGGATCTCTGGGGCAGCGAGGTAACTAGCTGGGTACGCAACCTCTGATTGTCCTGCAGATGCAGTGGGACAGCAGGCGGATCCACGGAAATTGCTGAGGGCCAGTCCGGAAGCACCACCTCTGGTAAATCCAAGGAGGAGGCAAAAGAGGGCAAGTCCTCAATGGAGCGGAAGGTGAGGGTTCCTCCCTGGTGATTAACCTGGAGTGAAAAGGGGAATCCCCACCTTACGGTTTGTTTCTGGCTTGGAGGGCAGAAAAGGAGGGGCTTGAGCGCCGCCCTCATACGCAGGGTACGTCCGCGACAAGTCGGGGGAATAAAAATCAGTTGTGGCCCTCGAACTCAATGTTCTGCATAAGTCGGGCTTTTGCGCATCAGTTCTTCCTTAACAATGAAGCGGGGGGATCCTGCAGATGACATCCCGCGGGCGGGCGGGATCCCCACTCTGCGGGCGAAGTGCTCTATGAGCCCTAAAATTCAATAAAGTCTCTTCGGGACGCCCAGGATATAGTTTAAACCCTTTGTTTAGAGTGGTAAATAAGCTCGCCCGGTTTTACAGATTCAGGTAAGCCCCCGTTTCCTGACATTGTTACGGCGGGCTGCGATTTCTCCAGGTCCTCCAAGTGAGAGGAGAGCTGAAGTTGTTGCTTGGCTTGTTCCTGGGGAGGATTGCAAACGAGGAAACCAGGGTATTCGCGACCCCTTTAGCTTTTCAGCTGGCGAACTCGGACTTGAAGGTCTGCGACATTAGATTGCACTGGACGCAGCTCCTGTCTCCAGGATTGCTGCATCTCCCTCGCCAACAGATGGAGATCCCGTTTTGACGGCAAGAAGGAGAGGAGGGCACGGAGCTCCGGGTGTGCCGCCAAGGTGTGAGCTGCATCCTCAGGGGGGAGCAGAGACGGCATCTGGGAGGAGATGCCTCCAGAGGCCCACGAAAAGAGGGGAGAAGGGATCCACAGGCGTCCTCTCGATACGGGGGACTGGGGCCCCCCGGTATTAGGAGTTGGGCTGGAGGCCCATGTTACAACATCTCGGCTGGCTGTCTTGGAGCCTGCGGGTGCGCCCAGGGGGACCACCGAGGTCAGGCGGCAGGGAGGACCCTACTATCCCGGGACCCACAGCTGGGAGCCCGGGACCCCAATCCTCGCCCAGGCCCCCGCACCCCCCAGCCGCAGCGGCCCCCCCAAATCCAACTCTTGGTTTTCCCCATCATTAGGGGGGTGGAAATGCGGATATTAGTCCTCCATTGGATCAGTAAAGTGGGTCACCCAGAGGAGCGGGGACAGTTCTAAGTGGAGAGTGACAGTCCCCCCTCAGGACCTCCAGGTCCCTGAAAGCAAACGGGCCGCGGTTTAGTGCCTTTTGTGGCCGATCAAAGTCCCAGGCCGTAGATGGGCTATACTCAGGCAATCTCTCCTCTGCCAGAGGGCCCAGGGGGCCCGAGTCCTCCAAGGGGGGCAGCACCTGGTCCTGTCCTCACGTGAGCAGCGGTGCGGCACTGAAAGGTCCGTGCTCAGTGGCCCTAGGGCCCGGTATTCGATCCCCGACCGCATCTTGGGATCTCTGCGCCCGTTATGGGAGGTGTTAAGGGGAAGTGGCCCATGGGTCATCTGCACGGCGGGAGGCGCAAGGTCCTGAGGCGGAAGGGGCGGGCTCCCGTTCTGCTGCGGTAGCTGCAGCTCCCGTTCCCGCCGGGGTGTCCTCAGGTGAGTCACAACGGGGGACCGCGAGCTCCCCTCTCGCACTGACGGGTGGCTGAGGCCTCGAGTCCTGCTTGTGGGCGCGGGGCATTCCTCCCTTAGGAGCGGCGCCGTTTGGGTCCGGCGCGCTGGGGAGCGGGGGTCATCGACATCCCGCAGCGGTGGGTCCGCTCTTGTCCGCTGTGGTCCTGACCGGAGACGATCCTCCCCTGTAGCTGCAGCTGTCGGGGCTGCCGCGGAAAGCCCCGTGGGGACGTTTCGTTCCGATCTGGGTGCACGGCAAGATGGCGCCGGGTGCTCTGAAGCACGGGAAGGAGGATCGTCCTCTCCTAAATGCTTAGAGGAGCGAAAAAGTTCTGGATGGAAAGGCCCTGCGGTTCCGGATCTGGTCCAGAGGCCGTGGGAGGTTTTTTATTCTTGTTTTTGCCCATTTTGAGGGTCTCTAGCCTCAGGAATCCCTTTTTTTTTTCCCGGAGGAGCCCCTGCCGGGGGCAGTCCTGCTTCTTACATGTAACCCCCGCCATATTTTTTTTTTTTTTTTTACTTATTTATTCATTTTTTTCTTTTTAAACGATATGATATATTGCTAGATATTGCTTTGAGGTGGAGATCATTTCTCAGAGAACCAGGGATCAAATTGTTTTGTTTTGAGACTTGCAAAAAAACTGCAGATTTTCCTCTGGATTTCCCCAGACTAGATAAACACTAATTTAATGATGGAAGCTGTGGATATATTCCAGAAGTAAAATTTGAGTATGAATTTTTTTTTTTCTTTTTACACACATGCTTTACTGACATGACCTACCAGTTACACAGTCAATATCGGGGCCCCACGCAATAAAGGTAACAGGGGAAAAAACATTGCCTTTTCCCTAAAAAAAAGTCAAAGTACGGGGGCCTAAGGGGCCGATTACCAAAGTCCATTTAGAGGCAATAGATAAATTATGCCACAATCCCTTAAACAAATTTAAGGGTTCTCCGCTGGGGACTCTGATATTAGGCTATGGGAAAGTCTGATAGTGAGAATGAAGCATTCCTGCATTGCTCCTTAGGGGAATGTAATCATTACACTTTAGTAATCATTAAACGGGGTGCCCGGTATAATGCACCAGAATCAGTCCCCCAGAAAAAGACCCTCTAAAACCTCTTTTCCTTAGCTAAAAGCTGAGATATCGGGCAGACACTTAGCAACAGTTTTAGGATTTAAAAATTTATAACAAGTTTTTTTTTCTAAATGGAGACCCCCCAATAAGAGCACCTGTGGGGTTTTAAAAACAAGCGGGTAACACAACCCCGGAATCTTTGTTTCGGTTAAACGAGTAAATTTCCCCCTGACTGATTCGTAAACCCTGAAGATTTTTGCAGTTGCATCACAACCAAATAAAATTTGATTATTTTTTCTGCTTAAAACAACACACTCCCCAAGGGGCAAATTTAAAAATATCAGTTCCCGGGCAGGACCCGGAAAAATTAGCACAGAACCTGCCCCCATTATTCCACTTCTTTCTCATGTTTTGTCTGTCCATCAGCATAAGATTTCGAAAATAAAATAATTTGCAGAAACCAATCTTCTAAACCCAGAAAGCAAAATCAGCATAAACCACAAAATTACCAAAAGCACCGATGGCTGAAAATCTTTTCCTAACTTTATACCTTTAAGTGTGCAGCAGGGCAGTGCACAGAAAAACAGAATACAAACGCGCCACCCCCGACCCAGGAGACATTAACAATACAGATCACACTGCTACACGGGCACTAAAGTGTGAGAGAACTCACTCCTCCCTTTTTCACCATGGGAGTACACACCCGGGCAGTGCACTAGAAACGCCTTTATGGCCTTCAGAGGAAGCCCCCTCTGATACGTGCCTCTCTCCGGGTGAATCCAATGTCGGGTATCAGCACGGGGGGAAGCACTCTGAGTAAAAACTGGAACGCGGGTAGAAACCACAGGCCATGGCCCCGCCCCAGAACCCCGGGATTCCAGGCCAATTAGGGAGATCATAGTGGGGGAATGAGGAGAAGCACCCCGAAACCTGGGTCTCCCCCACAACCCTGTAGTAAAAAATAAAACCTAAAAAATTGAATAGAAAAAAAAAAAATAAAAAAAAATTCCCCCTGGGAAAAGAAGAAAAAGCAGGCTGTTTACTTTGAGGAGACTTAATGGGGGAGGGACCAATTTAAACTTAATTATTTGAACCCGATACTCGTTTCTTTTTTTTTCTGTCCTAGTTGGGATGAGGAGGATATTAACTCATTGTGTGCTCCCTGAGGACGAAGGGGAAAGACATGTTAACTGTGAAGATGATGGTGAAAACACTGGTGGATCCAAATATCTTTTAAAAGAGACTGTTTGAGGTAGCTGCTCCTTTAGCAAGTGGTGAAAAACTTAAGCATATGCCAAAACTTGGGAAAAATGGAAAGGGACGGTTGTTTTCAACGCAGATCACAAATTGCACATGTTCTGAAAAAATTTTTAAAATTGAGGGATGTGTCAACAGGATTTTTTTCATATTTTGTTGCATTTAATTATCACAGTGGCCGAAGGCTCAAGATAAAAGTACGTGGGAACATACTCTACACCCATAAAAACTAAAGAATTATTTATTCTCTTTATTTTTACACTTTGCTCCATGTGCTTAGTGTCAAAATCAGGATCTAAAAACAATGCCTTTAGAAAATTTTCCCTGATTTGTACTGATACAAAACCTTTTCTGACACTATAGCAGCTCAAAAAATTAGAATATCATAAAAAATTTAATGTGTCAGCAATTTAAGTAAAAAAAGAGAACCCCTTCTGCTGTATAGGCTCATTACACACAGAGCGATATATTTCGAGCAATTATTTCTTTTAATTTGGATGATTACAGGTAATGAAAACCCAAAATTCAGTATATACGAAAATTAAATATGATAAACCAATAAAAAAAAAATGTTGGCCTACTGAAATGTATGTACAGTATATGCACTTTTTACTTTGTTGGGGGCCTCCTTTTGTGTGAATTGCTGCATCAATGTGGCATAGAGGTATTCGGCTTATGGCACTGTTCAAATGTTATGGAAAATCAGGTTTCCCTTTATAGCACCTTCACTTGGTTCTTGTTGGGTTTTTGGGGTCTCTCATCATAGATTCTCAGGGGTTTAGGTCAGGTGATTTTATGGCCAACAAGCACAGGATACTGAAAATTATCAAAAAAGGGATTATACTTTTTGGGGAGTGTGGACAGGGGCCAGGTCCTAAGGAAAATGAGATCACATCTCCTAAAGTTTGTAGCAGGGAAGCATGAAGTGCTCAAAAAAATTTTCCCGGTAGACTACGCCTGACCCTTTTTCTTGATTTAAAAACAGGGACCAACACCAGCAGATGAATGGCTCCCCCAACCATCACTGACTGTGTAAACTTCACACTGGACCTCAAGCAGCTTGAACTGTATGCCACTCTTCCTCCAAACTCTGGGACCTCGATTTCCAAACAAAATGCTAAATGTTCTTTCATCTAAAAATAGCACTGCAGTCCTTTTTTTCCTTAACCCAGGTGAGATACTTCTGATGGTGTCTCTGGGTCATAAGTAGCTTGACACAAGGAATGTTACAGTTGTATCCCATGTCCTGGATATGTCTGTGTGTGGTGGAAGCACAGACTCCAGCCACGGTCCACTCCTTGTTACTCTCTCCCAGATTCTTTAGTGACATTTTCTTGAAAATCCATTCAAGGCTGCGGTTATCCCTGTTGCTTGTGCACCAATTTTTACCACACTTTTTCCTTCCACACAACTTTCCATTATCATTCTTTTATACAGCACTCTGTGAGCTGCCAAATTCTTTAGCAGTGACCCTTTGTGGCTTACCCTCCTTTGGAGGGTGTCAATAACTGTCTTCTGGACAACTGTCAAGTCAGCAGTCTTCCCCATGATTGTGTAGCCTACTGAACCAGACTAAGGGACCATTTAAAGACTCAGGAAACCTTTGCGTGTTGCATCATGAGTCAACAATATTGACCTTTCTCACATTAATTAATCTCTTATTTTCTGATATCTTGATTCTTGGGTTTTCATAAGCTATAAGCCATAATCATCCACATTAAAAGAAATAAGCGCTAAAAATATATTGCTCTGTGTGTAATGAGTCTATATAATATAAGGATTTTTTGAGATGCACTAGTACAGTATAAGTGTCCTGTATGGAACTGTAAAGCCTCATTCAGGTAATGCTATGGCCTCTGTTGGTGGTATAAAAAGTACCTATCACCAAAATGTTTACATTTTCTATGAAAGGCAAATGTTAAAAACTTTTCCAGTTTAACTTAGGACATAAACCTGTTCAAACGCCCATGTCAGGTCTTGAGAACGGTATGCAAATAAGCTGACTTCGGATGAAAGTCCACTCCAGGGAAACACACATGATTCCCAGCATCCCTTGCTCCCATTACATCACACGCAATGCACAATGGGAGACTCAGTCCTCACGATTCTTAGCTTCAAGCCCTATTGCTTGCACTGTTTATCACTCTGCTCCTTCAAGGCTGCGCAGGGGAGATAGATTGCAACAGCAGCCGCCAACTTATTATTAAAAAATAGTAATTTAGTAGTATAGGCATATTGCCAGCATGCCTGTACTCCCTGCCCTGCAGAAAACACAAAGTTACATAGTTTGTATAACATTATTCATTAATAAACAGCCGGCAGCCACATCCATGTGTCTACTTTGTCCAGCGGCGATTGAGCTGATCTCTGCACATTGTTAGGGGAATATAATACACTATTGATTAATATACTGTATTATCACTAGTGTGCTGTGCTGTATCTAAGCAATGCATAAGCACAGCGCAGCAGACTAGTGATAATGTGGATATAAAACATTATTAATATACTATACATCTCTATTACTTACTAAAAAAACCTCTGTCTACAATCCCCACAATATAACAGATGAGCGGCAGTAACAATAAGGTGTCAGAGGCAGGGTGGATAAAAATCAATGTTTTTTTTAAAAAAAATCAGATTTTTTTTATTTAAATGGGGATTTTTTTTTTTTTAAAAATGGATTTTTTTTTCAATAAACTGCTTTTAGGAAAATTTTTAAACAAAAAGGGTTTTTTCCACATGAGATAAAGCTGATTGTTTAACCAGTAGAAAAAAGGGCTGTATTTTGAACATTCCAAGCCAGCTCTTCCGGGTTTCTGTGGGATAGTGGGCAGTTTCTTTTATTATCACGACGCTGTTTTCTTACGCAGTTTTCCAAAAAAAGAATTGGACTCCGCAGAGGTCCCAGCCTCTTTTTCACAGAAAAATGTTCAAACATAACAAGGTTGAGAAAAAGACCTTAATCCTATTGTTCAAAACCATGAATACGAAAAAAAACCCCCTTAGTGCCAAGCCCAAAAAGTTGACAATATGTTTTTTGATTTGTTTTGGGGTGGGGAAAAAGATCTGCAAAAAACAAGGGAAAAATGTGAATCTAAGTGTAGGGGAGGAAGGGAAAACAGACAAGAAAAAAGAAAGGAAACTTTGGCACAATATGCAGCATAGCCCCAGACAAATTGGATCCTGTTTGTGTGTACGATCTGAGGTTTTTTACTTTTTTTCCTTTTTAAGGGAGCAGGCCGTAAAAGAGCCCAGTTTGGGAAAAATTTTTTAAAGAAGCTCCCTTCGCCTTCGGTAAGGCAGGCATGCGTGCAAAAAAGCAAAACATCAACAAAGAGATGCAAGGCTGGGGGGGCGCGAATGAGGGGGCATCATGAAGTGCGGTGATGAAAATGACCAAAAAACACTTTGAACAGGCAGCATTTCAGGTTGGTAAACATTTTTATTGAATCGTGAAAGGCACGAGGTGCGTTATTGTGGTCAAACCGTGCACCGAGGTTTTGATCTTGGTGAATAAAGCCTGAACCGTACTCAGTATCGAAGGACTGGCATTGTTTGTTAGTATGACTGCTGGAACAGTCGATCTGGGTCGGTTTATGGAAAATTTCAAAGGCAGGGTGGGTGATTGCCCCCGGGCATCCGGGCCCTGTTTTGAGGGCCTACTTAAGGCAGGAAGTTTGGAGGATGGGTGTGGTGGTGGTTTCTCAGTCAGAAGTTGCCTGGCTGGGACAAAGCGAGGAAGTTCGAGGCTGCACCCTTCCGTCCACTGGATACCACATACCCTGATCTAGGTGGGGGAAAAACCTAAGAACTGCTGGAATTACAGAGACTGTGATTTTATCTACACGGACTGTGTATTTTGTTTTTGTGTTGGCTGAAGTTAAGCCCGTATGCTTTTCTTTTCCTTGGCTGTTTAATCGGGGGGGCTGAATAAAGGCCAAGAGACTTAAAAACATAAAATGTAAAACAGTGTTTTTTTGCTACCGGTGAGCTACATCCCCACAAGTGGTGGAGGATGCGGGCACAGATCCGCTTTTGTATGTCCGGGGTCAAAGCAGCACAGAGCCAAGCTACAACTGCGAATATGGAGGAGCTGTTTAAAGCACTGGGGTTCAAGCGAATCTGCAGCAGCAGAAGCCAAGGGGCAGCAGAGAAAGCTCATGGGGAAGCCATGCAGGTGCAGAGACAAGCCACAGAACAGCAGCAGAGGGCTCATACTGAAGCCCTGCAGGCGCAGCAAGCTACGAACCAGCTGCTGATGCAACAGATGGCCATGTTAACGGATGCCATGCGGGCCCGGGAAACTCCAGCTCTGCCGTCGAAGGTAATGAGGGAGCTGTGTAAGGTGTTGAAAGTTACGCAGCTGCGCACTTCAGTCCTACCTTCCCAGACAGACGGTCTCGTTGAACGTTTAACAAGACCCGGAGGCCATGCTGAGGAAAGTGGGTTAGAGAAGGTGGGCGGATTGGACTGCCTTCTTTAACCATACTTCTGTTCTCAATTAGAGAGGTACCCAGTCCTCCACAGGGTTTTCTCACCCTTTGAGCTTTTGTATGGGAGACTCCTAGAGGACTTTAGATGTGGCCAAGGAAACTTGGGAGAGTGAGGTAAACCCTCATAGGAGCGTAGTGGAGCATGTGGCCCAACTGCAGGAGAGGATGTCCAGGGTGATGCCGATTGTCAAGGGGCTCTTCTTCAAGCACAAGAAGCGCAGGCCCCGAGTCTAAAATAGGTCCGCCAGGAAAAGGCATTTTAAAACCGGAGACAGGGTACTAGTATTTAGTAACCCACCATTGAAAGCAAATTTATCGCTAAGTGGCAGGGCCCTACGAGATAGTTGAAAAGGTGGGGGAGGTGAATTAAAAGGTCCACCAGCCAGGAAAGGGGAAAACCCTTTCAGATTTACCACGTAAATTTAAATAAAACTCTGGAAGGAGAGAGAGCCTCCTGAGGGTTCTTGCTTGGTGACCAAAACAGAGGCCGACATAGAAGCCGTAAAAATCTCAGAGACCCTGACCCCCTCCAAAAGCAACAATGTAGGGAACTGCTGCAGAGGAATTGAGACCTGTTCACCGAGTCCCTGGGCTGTACCCATGTGATAGAGCACGAGATCCTCACAGACCCCAATGTGAGAGTAAACCTGAAGCCCTATAGAGTCCCCGAGGCCCGCCGGGAGGTCATTTCCAAAGAGGTGCAGAAAATGCTAGAACTAGGGGTGATCGAGAGGTCCAAGAGTGGATGGTCCAGCCCCATAGTGCTAGTGCCAAAGCCAAACGGAGAATGGAGATTCTGCAACGATTATCGCAGACTCAAATGAAGTATCCACAGTGGATGCCTACCCTTTTCCCTGGGAGATAATTAATCGAGCAGTTTTGGTCCGGGGAGGTATATTAGCACACTTGACCTCACCAAGGGTATTGGCAGATCCCCCTCTCAAAGGAATCTAAAGAGAAGACTGCTATCTCTACTCCTGATGGGTTATTTCACTATGTCAGAATGCCTTTTGGGTTGCAGGGGGCCCCCGCACCTTTCAGAGGGCTATGGATCAAGTTGCTCGGCCCCCCATAGGAGATACACGGCGCCTACCTAATGACATTGTGATCTTTAGTCATGACTGGGAGAGCCATTCGGGAAAGTCCAGGCTGTGCTAGATGCCTTTAAAGGGAAAGGCGGGGTTTACGATAAACCCAACTAAGTGTGCCCTAGGGATGGAGGAAACCAGATACCTTGGGTACATAGTGGGGAGAGGGGAAATCAAGCCCCAAGGGGAATAAAGTAGAGGCGATCCAGAGTGGCCCCGCCCCCTCACCAAGAACAGGTCAGGGCGTTTCTTGGTATTGTGGGCTTTCTATAGAGGTTTGTCCCGAAGTTTAGCAGAAATAAACCGTTCCCTTGACTGACTTAACCAAGGCACGAAGTCAACGATTTATAAAATGGTCCCCTGAGCAGAGAGGGCTTTCCAGGAGCTCAAACAGGCCCCATGTAGGCAACCAGTGTTAGTAGCCCGGACTTCTCCCATGAAATTTGTGGTCCAAACAGATGCCTCTGAGGGGGGATTGGGAGCGTTTTGTCTCAGATAGAAATGGGGAAAAGCACCCGTGATCTACCTAAGTAGGGAAATTGTCCCCCGGCAGAACGAATTATGCCAAACATTGGAAAGAATGTCTGGCCATAAAGTTGGCAATTGGGTTCCTCAGGTACTACCCTGTTAGGAAGGAAATTCAGGCTAGTTCCGATCTTGCCCCCACCTCATGTGGATGCGGGAGAAGAAGGGGAATAATGCCGGTTACCCCCTGGTTTCTTTGCCTGCAGGATTTTGCATTCACAGTGAACATAGGCCGGGCAGGCAGCAGGAAACGGATGCCCTCTCAAGAGTGCACAGTCTGGTGGCAGACGGTGCCCAAACCCCCGCTTTGGGGCGAGGGGGGGGGGTTGTGAGAAGGCACGAGGTGCCGTTATGATGGTCGATACCTGTCACCGAGGTTTCTGATCTCGGTGAAGTAAAGCCGTTGCCGTACGTCCCGTTTCGATATGGTACTGGCATTTGTTTTTTTTAGTAATGATGCTGGATAGCAGTCGATCTGGGTCAGGCTTTACTGGAGCAATTCAAAGAGAGGGGGGGGTGGATTGCTCCCAGGCATCCAGGCCTGGTTTTTGAGGCCTACTTAAGGCAGGAAGTTTGGCGGATGGGTGTGGTGGTGGTTCTCAGTCAGAAGTTGCCTGACTGGGACAAGACGAGGAAGTTCGAGCTGCAGCCTTCCTTTCCCCTGATACCACATACCCTGATTAGGTGGGGAAACACCTAGAACTGCTGGCCTTACAGGACTGTGAGTTATTACACGGACTGTGTATTTGTTTTTGTGTTGGCTGAAGTTAGCCCCTATGCTTTCTTTTCCTTGGCTGTATAATCGGTGGCTGAATAAAGGCCAAGAGACTTAAAAAACGTACACTGTGAACAGTGTGTTTTTGCTACCGGTGAGCTACATCCCCACAAATCCTATTTCTAAAGACTGAACTGTCATGTGTGAGAAAAATTATATTTCTTATTATTATTGCATGTTACTGTCATTTGGTACAGTTATGATGAAGAAAAACATATTCCTTTTGGGGCAGGGGCAGTGATGTGTTGTGTACAATAAGCAGAAATTGTATAAACAATAAATAACAGCATTGACTTTTTTCGTTTAGGGGAATTCATGGATTCTGGAAACTATCCACCTCCAAGATCACCATCATCCTGTTCTACAGTTTCAGAGTTATCCATCCAGGATAGTGCTTCATTAGCAGCAGCATCATCATCAGACACCCACAGCCACATATCACCATCACCCAAAAGGAAGAAAAACCTTTACCTCCTGGAACCACCATAGATAGGTTTGTGATAAGAACTAGCAGATTAGAAAAAGAGTTGATTGATGAAAAAATTGCCCAGTTTATTTATGCAACGAACTCTTCTTTCCGTCTGACTGAGAACCCACATTTCATTAATATGGTTCAGTCACTGAGACCAGGATACAGTCCAAAGCAAAACTACTCAAAGTATAACACCTAGGATAAAATATAACTTTTAATCAATCTAGATAAAAATATACTAAACAAATACCTACTCTGCAAAACCCTATAAGAGATTACCCTAAAAGTACTAGAACTGCCTATCAAAAAATGGGAATAGTCGCCCCGATAAGGGCGTTCCCACCAGGAACCTAAACTATCTCGGCCCTACAAAACCCTAACTCAAAAAATACAAAGGAAGAATAAATCACCCAAAGGACAAGGACACATAAACACAAAACCTGACCCACAAGCCCAAAAAATAAGAAGTGTATATAAAGTGAATGGACAGTGTAACAACTAATATAATTAATGTTACCTAACAACCATTGAAGATATAAACCTATTCCCAATAAGGGTATAAACCTATTCCAACGCGTTTCCCCCCAGTTGTGGGGTTCATCAGGGAACAGAAACTACTTCCAGAAAGGAGAGAGATGCAAAAATACCTATAATGCAAGAAATATATATGCACAACTCACGTCCCTGTCAATGATGATTAGGGAAGAGGCAAGATGACCGAAATTTCCAATGAGGGTCCTTGATGCAACAGAAGGGGATCCCGCACATATGGTTGCCGAGATGATGGATAAGAAGGCAGCCTTCTTATCCATCATCTCGGCAACCATAGTGAGGGATCCCCTTCTGTTGCATCAAGGACCCTCATTGGAAATTTCGGTCATCTGCCTCTTCCTAA
The DNA here is from genome assembly GCA_025379985.1 of Phyllomedusa bahiana. Classification (NCBI taxonomy): domain Eukaryota; kingdom Metazoa; phylum Chordata; class Amphibia; order Anura; family Hylidae; genus Phyllomedusa; species Phyllomedusa bahiana. The sequence goes on along the minus strand of JAODAL010000374.1, from coordinate 188,252 downwards.
TCATCATTGACAGGGACGTGAGTTGTGCATATATATTTCTTACATTATAGGTATTTTTGCATCTCTCTCCTTTCTGGAAGTAGTTTCTGTTCCCCGATGAACCCCACAACTGGGGAAACGCGTTGGAATAGGTTTATACCCTTATTGGGAATAGGTTTATATCTTCAATGGTTTAGGTAACATTAATTATATTAGTTGTTACACTGTCCCTTCACTTTATATACAATTCTTATTTTTTGGCTTGTGGGTCGGGTATTGTGTTTAGGCCCTTGTCCTTTGGGTGATTTATTCTTCCTTTGTTTTTTTTGAGTTAGGTTTTGTAGGCCGAGATAGTTTAGGTTCCTGGTGGGAACGCCCTTATCGGGGCGACATCCCATTTTTGTAGGCTTTTCCAGTACTTTAGGGAAATCTTTTAAAAGGGTTTTGCAAGTAGGTATTTGTTTAGTAATTTTTATCAAATGATTAAAATTATATTTTATCCTAGGTGTTAACTTTGGATTTTTGCTTTTATATATTTTATACCCGGCTTCATTAAGGGTATTACTCTGGGCTTTCTCTACACCCAGTTATCCTATCCCTTTAAGTCTAGTATTTTTTTTCAGAAACAGTCCCCCCAGCAGATTTGTTAAAGGGGAAACTGCGGGTTTAAAAGTGAAAATGCAGAAAATGAGCAATTTTCAACAGCTCGGGAGGGTAAAATTGAAAAACCAAAGTATTGATGGGGTCGATAAGCCACAATGATCCTATTGTATGTCTTGATAACAACAGGGGGGTAAAACTTTTCCTTGCCCCAAACCAACTGATAGTCAGGAAATGCCCCCACAGCAGAATATTACAAGAAGTGGCAGAAAAAAGAAATAACACAGTGAAAAAAATTCAAAGTCTAGTACCATTTGGTCACTGCAATGTAAAACGATCAAGATGAAAGATTTAGAAGAGCAGGGGGGAATACAAAGCGCTAATAACATAGGTTGCAGTGCTAATTGCGCACCTTTTAGCCAAAGACTTAAGTGTTCCAGAAAAAAAGGCTAATTTGTTGAAAGCAAAATACTTCCCCGAAAAATTTTTTTGCTGCAGCGCTCGGAAAAGGATGGGGGAACCCAAGCAAACGCCCCCAAAAGAGTTAGATGGAACTCTGGGGTGACTGTTTGAGCATTTTAAAAAACGGCCCTATTTGATACACGGGAAAGAAATCGAGATAAAATAGAAGGGGCGTCACGGCCAAAATCCCAACATTGGGCAAGAGAAAGTTGAACATTTGCGAGCTTCCTGAAAAACCCTCTTCCCGCTTTAAACAAAAACAGAAAAAAAATGTTTTTTGCGGGGGCTGTTGGGAAATTTTGGGAAAGGAAAGAATAACACTTAAAAACAGAACTCCTGGACAGAAAAAAAATTTCAAGCATAAACAAACGAATGGGAAAGCACTGACTCCAGCTAATTTTTTTTGGGAAAATTGTCAATATCCAAACAGGGTCAAACCTAAGTGCTGAGGAAGAGGATAGAATACAGGGGGATCCAGCAATCATCCATCTTTAATGCCCAAAATAAAAAACTTTAGAAAGGGGGAACCATTCAAAAAAAATATATTTTTTTCTGAAGAAATTTTTAAGGAATACACCCGTAAAAAGGGGGGAAGTCACTTAAGCGCTTGGATTTAGGATGTTCATAATATTTCACTTTTAACACATAGCTTCTTCTGCAGGCGTTGAAAAAAATATTCTCTTCCTTTGGACCTTCATCTAAATTGAGAAATCGTTGGGCCCAAAAAAGCAGGAAAACTTTTTTTTTTTTCCAATTATAATAGGAAAAAAGAAAAAGATGATGATAAGATGACACAAGTGAGCTACAAGGACACAGGGAAAAAGTATTTAAAGTTTTTCAGTTCGGCTGGGCTGACGTCTAAGTTTCTTAAAAATATATATATTTTGTTTAGCCAAATTAGTTAACAAAATGGGTTTGTTTAAAACAAAAACTTTTTTCTGTAAGTTTTTTTTTTCAGTTGAATAAATTATTTAAAATGTTTTTTAAGGTCAGGTTTTTTTTCTCCCTTCCTAAGTACAACAAACATTTGGTGTCCAAAATGAATGATTTAAACCCCTTTAAAATGGGAAAAAAAAATAAAAAATTGATTCTAAAAATCTTTATCCCTTTTCATGTTAAAAAAGCAAAAACGTTAGGTAGAAAAATTTGATTTAAATCCCGATTTAAATCAACCTTTTCTGACAAATCCCCCGGCGGCCGCCGCTATAAAAGCCGCCGCCCCACCCCTCTTAGGGTCCTAACCGCTACCAGTGCAAGCTATCGGCTTTTGCGGCTTTGGACCTTGGCGACGGGGCTGGCGGGACAACTGTAGTGCGTCCGCCGGCGCCAAACAGTTAATGCTTTAGCGGAGCAGAGAGCCCGCGGAGTAATCTGGGCCCGACAGGATGTGCAACCAGGGGGGGGGTGCCCCCACCCGCCGCGCGCGGCCTGGTGACGTCACGCCGCTGAAGAAAGACCGGGGAGCACCGACAGGCGACAGCGGGGGGGGAGCGAGGTCAGGTAAGTGCTGTCATTGTATTACTTTTAATTAGCGCTATTCATGCTGGGGGTCATTATCTACGTTTATGTGCAGGGGGGGGCTGTTATCTATTGTTATATGTGCGGGGAGGGGGGCTGTTATCTATTGATGTGCAGGGAGGGGGGCTGTTATCTATTGTTATATGTGCAGGGAGGGGGGCTGTTATCTATTGTTATATGTGCAGGGAGGGGGACTGTTATCTATTGTTATATGTGCAGGGAGGGGGGCTGTTATCTATTGTTATATGTGCAGGGAGGGGGGCTGTTATCTATTGTTATATGTACAGGGAGGGGGCTATTATCTATTGTTATATGTGCAGGGAGGGGGGCCTGTTATCTATTGTTATATTGTGCGGGGAGGGGGGCTGTTATCTATTGTTATATTTTAACAGGGGGGCTATTTCTATTGTTATATGTGCAGGGAGGGGGCATTATCTATTGGTATATGTGCGGGGAGGGGGCAATTATCTATTGTTATATGTGCAGGTGGGGGCTATTATCTATTGTTATATGTGCAGGGAGGGGGGCTTTTATCTATTGTTAAAATGTGCGGGATGGGGGGGCTATTATCTATTGTTATATGTGCAGGGGGGGGGCTATTATCTATTGTTATATGTGCAGGAGGGGGGGCTATTATCTATTGTTATATGTGCAGGGGGGGGGGTGTTATCTATTGTTATATGTGCAGGGAAGGGGGCTAATTATCTATTGTTATATTTGCAGGGAGGGGGGCTATTATCTACTTATATACTTTGCAGGGAGGAGCTTATAATCTACCTAATATGTGCTGGGGGGGCCTATAAGCTATCTATATACCTGTGTCGGGGTATAGCTATTCTATAACCCTGCTGGGGGACCTAAACTGCCTATATACCTGCTGGGGGACCTAACCTGCCTATATACCTGCTGGGGGACCTAAACCTGCCTATATACCTGCTGGGGGACCTAAACCCTGCCTATATACCTGTGGGGGACCTAAACCTGCTATATACCTACTGGGGATCCATAATTCCCTATATACCTACTGGGGGATCCATAAACCTGCTATATACCTGCTGGGGGACTTTATAAACTACACACCTCCCTACTGGGAGATATATAAAGTATATAACCCCCTACTAGAGGACGTATAACTTACTGGGGGACCCTATTACCTTCATTTGGGGGACACATAATTTACTGCGTGTGAAAGTCGCTAAAAGTCTTTTAACCCGGGGTTGTTAAGGCCTGCTCAAGTCAGTTGATAAGAGTTAGCAATCGTAATCCGGGACTCCAGTCGGTTGTAAGCCAGTTGTTAAGGCCTCAAGTCGATTGTTAAGACCTTAGCAATCGACTCCGGGGACTATTACTGACTAGTGATTTAAATCGGGATTTAAATCGTGATTTAAATCAGTTAGATTTAAATCAAATCCACCCTGGTCAGAGGTGCCCCCCACTGCTCTTCTGTTCTATGTAGGGATTGTAACCATAGGTGTACTTGTTATTGATAGCGGTATATACTATGTTATTCAATAATGCACTATATCACCATTATCACCAACGTGCTGCATTGAGCACATTCAGTGCTGCACTGATTGGATACTTTGATGCAGCTGGCAGTTTTATGATTAGGGTATGTTCACACAGCTTTTTTGGGGGCGCATTTCGCCACGTATTTCGCAGCGTACTGCGCTTAATATGAGGGGAAATGCGGCCCATATTTACGGAAATCCATAGTTCTCATAGAGAACTATGGATTATGCCTCCTCTCTCCGCTCGTACAATACGATCGTATTGTACGCGCGGGGAGATAAGTGACATGTCTATTACTTGCGGTGAATATGCGCCGCTAGTAATGCATGTGAATGAGGCCAGCAGGCTGCCACCCCCCCGAACCGCGAGAGTACGTGCGTATTAGCGCGAGCTCCTGAAACACTCGATGTATTGCGTTGCATACTGTACGCGCCGCAGTACATCGTGTGAACATACCCTAATAAGAATACTACAAGGAGGTGTTAAAAGTCTATTTTACGCAGGACATGTAATAAAGGGATAATACCAGCTTATCTCTATTCTATGTCCAGCATAGGATACACCTTTAATACCTCTTTGTATTATTCTTTATAATCATAAAGCTGCTGACTGAATAGATTTATGTAACCTGATATATAGATAGGTATGGCAGCTTTATGATTTTAGTAGCACCTCAAACATTGGCCATTTATGGTGGGAGTGGGGCATTTCTAAGCAGAGCTAGTGGATGTGGTCTGCCTCCCAGCTCTGCACTGTACCCCTCACACTCTGCATCCAGAGATGACCATTCTATTGAAGATTTGATTACATACAAAGAGACCCAGAATGAAGAACGAGTGCCCCTAGTTGTAACCTACAACCCACAGCTGGAGATCCTACGAAAGATTGCCAAGGAACTTCAACCTGTGCTATATAGAGACAACAGACTGAAATAAATATTCCCAGTCCCCCCTCTCCTTTTTCTTTCGGCAACCACCAAACCTGCGGCGTATTATTGTTCGGAGTGCCCTGAATGCCCCAACTGAAAATGGCACCTCACCCTGCCTGCAGAACAGGTGCAAGACCTGCAGGCATCTCCACACCACTGACAGTGTATGTGTCCCAGAGTCACAGCAGGTGTACGGAATTAGGGGGACATTTTCCTGCAGGTCTTCCAATGTGGTGTATCTCATAATGTGTGTTTCAATGTCCCACCACAGGCGCTTCTATGTGGGGGAAAAAGGGCAGAAGACTCAGTCAGCGCATGAATTCACACGATTCACCATTAAAAACAGCAGAACAGATCTCCAGTGCCGCACATTTCCAAGAAGACCATTCTATATGAAGATTTGAAGACTGTGGTTTTAATGGGAAATTTTAAGATGCAGAGAGAGAGGAAGGAATGAGAATTTAAATTAATGCAAAAATTTAAAATTCTGCAAAATGGGTTAAATATCCATGCTAGTTTCATGTCACACTATGTGTGAACCATAATGGCCACAAATCACACCTGAGAGCAAAGAGAGCTTCTGTCACGCCTCACAAGTTTCCAGATTGTTTATTTCTTGACTTTTTGTAAATGACTTCTCTGCTAATATTGCATTTTGTTATTTTTAAAGATTTTAAGTTCCATTGAAGGTCCTTGTCTTTTGTGTATAAAAAGACTGTAAATTTTCAGTTTGTTGTAAACCACCATGTCTGAAGAAGGGAGCTAGTCCTCTCGAAAACTCACCATCAAATATACTCAGTTAGCCGGTATCGCCTAATTTCTTCACTCTTCTACTACTTTCTATGGCTAACACTGTACAACATTATACTACTAGGGTACAACATTATACTACTAGTAAACCTAAACAAAGTCAGCAGAGCGGCACATACTGGCCTCTCTTATCTGTTAGTAGACAGAGTGCAGGGAGATCAGGATGTGCTGAGCAGAGCGACTGCTTAACAGTGGCAGCTGCTATAAAGAAACAAATAAAGTGAAGTAATGTCACACTAGCCATATAATTAAAAATAAATAAAATAATGTGCAAATAATTGTGCATACATTACACATGCAAATAAAGCCCTACAGGTATTAGATATCCACATGACCGTAATAACCTGTAGAATTAACCTAACAAGTTATTAAGTGTGAAATATGAATGATGTAAAAAAAAAATGAAACAAACAAAAAAATGTGAAAAAAAATTGAAAAAAAAAATTCTGCAATTATTTATAAGTGAACTTAAGCTATTCCCCCATAAGTAAAACCCTCGTCTGGAATAAAACGAGGACCTCATACAACCAGCGTCATTGAAAAAATAAAAAAGTTACAACTGTTGAAACGCAAGGAGGCAAAAAATAACGAAATGTTCTGGTCATTAACTTTTCAGGCGTTCGGCTTCAGGGGTTAATAAAATATAATAAAAGGTTCGTTTTCGTGGAGTGTTTATTTAAATAATGTGGGTTTTTTAACCATTTCATTCTGGTGTTAGTAATGAAAGTCCTGACAGACACCGCTTGGTTTTTACTTTTTCTATCACTGCAGGACTGCCGAAACCCTCTCTTACTATTACCCAAGTACCCTACACACCAGGGGTACTGGGGAAGACCAGGTTGCCTTCAGAAACTGACCTTCTAACATGATGATCCGCTTCTGGGGCGGCTGTATGCGGGTATTTTTTGGGTTTGAAGGAACCACTTTCAGCTGCCCCAGAAGCCAATAATCACATTAGACAGTCCGCTTCTGGGGTTATCTAGCTCCTTCTAGTACCTATGTTGTGTTTTGTACTGGGGTAATAGTTAAAGGGGATTAGTGTCAGCCTTAGGGTGACAAAAGCCCGACATCAAACCCCAGCTGTCATATTAGAGACATCTATCAGACACCAGTATTACTAACAGCAGAATAAAATGGTAAAAAAAATCCACAGAATAACAAAAATATACTTTATTTAAATATGTTTAAACTGAGAAAAATCCCGATAGTTGACCCAACTACTATACGGTTCCAAATAGCGCAGAGACTCCAATGTTAATAGAAAAAAGTTAAATATCATGTTTATTGGCAGAAGTTACGCGTTACGTATAGTTTTTGTATGGTTCGTGCAATATACTAGAGATGACAGGGGCATTCAAATAGATATACGATGTATTCACTGTGACAGTTTAATGTCCATTTAATCTCAAAAGATTCTTTTGTTTTCAAGGAAGTGAAAAATTTTCTTTTATGTGTGATATTTAGGCACCATAATTCCTATTTACAATCGACTTGCACTCTATCACAGTTGATTCTTCTATTTATGAGCTTTTTAACATTTATTCCCAATTGAAAATCACTTGGAGATAATTACTTGTTAAATGTTGTTTTTAATAGCTGTGCCTTCTTCATTAGCACGACAGGTGAGCAGATGGCATTGGTGTGCCACCGTAACACACGAGGGTGCGCTCCCGAATCAGCTTTTCTTTCTCCTGTTATCTTTATGTAGATATTTTATTTAAATAAACACTCCCCAACAACATCCCTTTTAGTCCTTTTTATTAAGGAAATTGGTCTAACTCTGGTGTTACGTAGTCCAAGGGGAAAACCTGTAAAAATACATAATCACTAAGCAGGCTATCTAAAGGATATGGACAGCATAAGAGTATGAGGTGATAGTGAGAGGGGATTAATGTCAACATTGGGGTGACATAAAACAACACTGTCTGACACCAAGCCCCAGCATTATTAATAAAGGTGTGGCCCCAGCTAAGTGTGAATTAATACCAGACTATGTAGCCCCATGGAACTCCTTCCCTCTGGACTGACCCACTCTATTTCTCATTCACAGGTATGTTTCTACTATCAAAAGTCTAACTCCCATCGTCCATTGCTGTATGTTTCTATTATCAAAAGTCTAACTCCCATCGTCCATTGCTGTATGTTTCTCATTGTGTAGTACTACAACTCCTGTTGTGCATTGATGTATGTCTCTTTGATGTTTATCTCCAGTGTAGCCATATTTGTTATCATAATGCCATCTCCTATACCCCCATCCCATGCTGTGTCCATGGAGCCTTTGTAATTCCCCCTGTAATCTCGTTTCCTTTCCCCCCCCCCCCCACTCACTCTACTAATTAGGTAACACGACCCCGCCCACTTCTTGTTCACATCGTATTGTTCTGTTTGGGATTAAGCTTAGTATATAGTCACTCACACCCGTGGCCATTGGACACTTGTGCCCTGCGCCAAGTGTGGCCCCAGCTAAGTGTGAATTAATACCAGAATTAAACCAGGATTGAACAAGGATTGCAAGGTACCATCTACACTTTCTTTCCCACTAATAGCCTGCTAACCTGTCTAACACTATGCTTTTCTTTTCCCCCATTATTGCAATCTCCACTCTCCTCACACTTATTGCTTATCCCCAAACTCCCTCGCTGGATAATGAGCTCTACATCTCCCCCTGCATTCTACCCTCTCACCTGTCTGCTGCCACCAACCTCTTCCCCACTGTTATTGCCCTCCGTACCAAACAAACCCTGCAAAACTACAGTCTTTCCTTACTCCCACCTGCTCACCCTCTCACTGCTCCTTCTGGCTTCTGGGGACATATCCCCCAACCCAGGCCCTCCCAGCACATTCCCACCATCGTCTCTGCCTCTTTGAACAGATTCACCACTACAAATTCCGTTAACCCCTTCAACCTGAAACGCATCCCTTTGACCCCTGCTCCCCCTATCCCGCTCCTTGAAGCTCTCTGGAATGCACAGTCTGTATGTAATAAACTTTCCTACATACATGACTTGTTCATCCACGCAACTTACTCTTCCTTGGTCGGACAGAAACCTGGCCGACCCCCCCCTGACACTGTCTCCCTCCGCACTCTTCTCTTTAGGGGCCCCTCCAACTACCCACACTCCTCGCCCTGGTAACAAGCATGGCGGAGGTGTCGGCCTCCTCCTGTCTGACACCTGTTCCTTTGTCCCCACTCCACCTCTGCCTTCCCTCACACTCTCCTCCTTTGAGGTGCACTCTGTCCGCATTTACCCCCCCCTCCGACCTCCAAGTGGCTGTTATCTACTGACCGCCAGGCCCTGTCAGCACCTTTCTCGACCACTTTTCTTCCTGGCTTCTCCACTTTCTTTCCACCGACAGCCCCACTATCATCATGGGAGACTTCAATTCCCAATCGACAACCCCCACTCTGCTTCCAACAAACTCCTTTCACTCTGCTCCTCCTTTCGACTCTCCCAGTGGACTTCAGGAGCCACTCATAAAGAAGGGGACACACACTGGACCTCACCTTCACCCGCCTCTCCCCCCTATCTGACCGCTCCAACTCCCCCCACCCCACATCAGACCACAACCTGCTTACCTTCTCCACCATCACCACCCCACCTGCACCACCGGGCGAATATCCAGTACGACCCCCAAGGAACCGACAAAGCCCCCACCATCCCACTCTCTCTAACTCTCTTGCACCTCTTTCAACCATCCCCTCATTTAATGACCCAGACGCAGCCACCACTTTCTACAACCACAAAAACCCCACCACCCTTGACTCAGTCGCTCCTCTCACACACAACAGAACCCGCAAAGTCAACAGACAACCCTGGCACACAGACTCCACCAAACAACTGAGTCGAGCTTCCAGAATTGCAGAACGCCGCTGGAAGAAAACTCGCTCCCCCGATGACTTTGCCTTATACAAACAACACATACATACATTTAAATCTGCACTCACCTCAGCCAAACAGGATTTTTCACCACTCTCATATCCTCCCTGTCTCACAAACCCCCGACAATTATTCAAAAACCTTTAACTCTCTCCTCCGCCCACCAGCACCTCCTCCCCCATCCCTCCTTTCAGCTGACGACTTTGCCATTCACTCCTCCAAAGATCAACCACAAACAGAGAAAGCTTCAGCCCGCAGTCCCCCCCCACCCTCCTCTACTCTTGCAAACTCACTTCCCCCTTAACCTGCTTTCCCCCCTGTCATCACAGACAACCTTTCCTCTTTACTGTCCAAATCCAACCTCACTACCTGTAGTCTTGATCCACTGGCCCTCCCACCTCATCCCAGACCTCAGCGCTTCTATCATCCCCAGCCCTCACCCATCTCTTCAACCTATCGCTACCCTGGCATCTTTCCTTCCGCCTTTAAACATGCTACTATCACTCCAATCCCAAAAAACAACCCTTACCCCTCCTCTCTGTCCAAAATAACGCTCCATCTCACTGCCCCTTTTGCTTCCAAACTCCTCGAGTAGCACGTCTATCTTTAGCTGTCCTCCCACCTCTCCTCCAACTCTCTTCTTGACCCACTACAATCTGGTTTCCGACCCCACCAATGACCTAGCAACTGCCAAAGTCTCACGTCACTACTCTGTGCTCCTCCTCTTAGACCTGTCCTCTGCCTTTGACACTGTCGACCATTCCCTTGCTACAAATCCTCTCCCCCCTCGGCATCACGGACTTGGCCCTTTCCTGGATCTCCTCATACCTCACTGATCGGACATTCAGCGCTCTCATTCTCGCTCCACCTCCTCCCCCCGGCCACTCTCTGTTGGTGTCCCTCAGGGTCAGTCCTGGGTCCTTTACTCTTCTCTCCTTTACACTCTTGGCCTCGGTCAGCAATAGCCCCACACGGGTTTCAATACCACTGTATGCTGACGATACCCCAACTCTACATCTCCGGCCCAGATTTTTACCTCTCTGCTCTCCCCGATCCCAGACTGTCTATCGTCCATTTCCTCCTTCTTCTCATCACGTCTCCTAAAACTAAATGTGGAGAAAACAGAACTCATCATCTTTCCACCACCCAACTCTACCCTTGCCCCTGATCTCTCTATCTCAGTCCTCGACTCCGCTCTATCTTTAAAACCACACATCCAAGCCCTCACCTCTGCCTGCCGCCTCCACCTGAAAAATATCTCTCGCATCCGTTCATTCCTCAACTTCGACACTACAAAAATGCTGGTCCATGCCCTTGTCATCTCCTGCCTAGACCTACTGCAACACCCTTCTCTGTGGCCTCCCATCCAGCACTCTTGCCCCCTTCAAACAATTCTCAACTCTGCTGCCCGTCTTATCCACCTCTCTCCCCCTACTCCTCTGCCTCTCCCCTCTGTCAAACTCTTCACTGGCTCCCCGTTGCCCAGCGAATTCATTTCAAGTTGTTAACCCTGACCTACAAGGCTCTCCATGACCTCTCCCCTCCATACATCTCTGCCTTAATCTCCAGATACCTCCCTCACGCAATCTCCGCTCCTCACAGGACCTTCTTCTCTGTTCTCCTCTTATTTAGCTCCTCACATAACCGTCTCCATAACTTCTCTCGTGCTTCCCCCACACTCTGGAACTCACTGCCCCAACACATCAGACTCTCCTCCACTTTCACCAGCTTCAAAACCAATCTGAAAACCCATTTCTTCAGGCATGTCCTATAACCTACAATAACCCGCTGCCACTACACCCTCCACAAACATGTCTGCCCCTACGTTCTATCTCTTTCCCCCTCCTTGTAGATTGTAAGCCCTCGCGGGTAGGGTCCTCTCTCCCTCTGTCATGCCAATTGTCATTCATCACTTATCATTGTACTCGTTTGACTTATGTTATGTATGTAACCCCCTCGAATGTACAGCGCCCTGGAACTAATGGCGCTTTAAAATAAATAATAATAATAATTACGAACACTGGCATCAAATTAAAGAGAACCTGTCACATAGATTATGTCCCCCTTGCTGAGGGCAGAACAAGCTAGTGTCAGACCTGCTGTTTCCAGCGCTGTGTCTCTTGGTCTGTAAGATGCTGTAGTTTTCGTGTATTTAATGCTCAAATCTGCAGTTTTCAGCCAGAAGAGTCATTCGAAGAGTCCTTCAAGAGTAAGTTTTTTTCAAACCCGGCCAATCGGAGGCTAGCCCCGCCCACCTCAACTGACAAACCTATTACTTTGAATAGGTAGAAACATGTGAATAACTGTCAGTGGGTGGGGCTAGTCTTTGGTGGGCGGGGCTAACACCTGCTCATGAATAAGATTTGAGCATTAAATGCTCTAAAACTGCATCTTACAGAATAAGGGGAACAGTGCTGGGAACAGCAGGTCTGTCACTAGCTTGTGCTGTCCTCAGCAAGGGGGGCATAACCTATGTGACAGGTTCCCTTTAAATCAATGCAGAGTAGCTTGTGGCTGGAGTCTTCTCTCCCTTGTGGAGGTCTGAACAGGCCCCAAGAGAGGTAACATAGAGTAGGTTAGCGTCTGTATTGAAGTCGCCTTGCAGAGGGCAGATGGACTTATTACAGTTATGCTCAAAAATGTAAACTAAAATTATCTATATCACTCCAAATGGATCCCTTACAGGTCCTGTTTCATAACTTCCCAGTAAAAAGGGTGGCAGGGGGGATAAAATACTGCAATAAAGTGCCTCACATTATATTGATGGCTGCTAAGCAATGCTTATTAGCTAAATGGCTAGAGCCAAAGGTCCCAACTATATCCATGGTGCTACAGTCAGTCAGACACCACATGGAAATGGATAAGTTAGCTATGATATACAACAAGGAAACGAAGACAGAGGCTTTTTTCAAAAAGTGGCAATATTTTATTACCGCTTTCTTAACGGACACAGATACACATTATTTCATGATTCCCTTCTCAGGAACTACATGGTATCTGGGACACCGGTTGGCGGGATCATTGGGGAAACTTCAGATCAGAGAAAACAACAGTGACTAAGAATTAGAGACTGAGGGATGTGGGACTAGTTTAGGACTAAAGGTCATCAAAGGGAGCTCCTGTGTTGTGCTATGTTATGTTAGGTAATGTTATGTCATGATATAACATGTGTTGCTATGTATTGGTATGACAAACGATGTCCAGCAGTGATATGCTATGTCTCAATGTATAATGTACTGCTCGAGGTGGTTGGAACACCGTCCTTGTCAGGAGACTTCAGATGTAAACATGCGATTGTTATGAGCACCATGTTCATGCTTTTATTATACTCAGAAAACAATAACAATTTTCTTGATAAAAATGTAAACGCAGAACCTCAACTTTTTATGTCTTCACAGTAGCAGAAATGCTTTTCCAATAATGTCTATGTTCCTTTTGACTGTTTTTTAGTGCTAGTAGAGTGCAGCTGATATTGGATTGTAAAAATGGAGTAAAGTTAAGCTAAACAGTTCTAACCTGCACCAGATTTATCAGCACTATGATAAAATGTGGTGCAATGTAAGACTGTCTAGTCTAAGCTTACACTGTCTAAGAGTTAGACAGTATTGAGAGATCTGCCCCATACACAAAAGCGTGATAGACCACGGGGCATTCGTGTGTGGCACATAAAGCGCATATGTTCAGAACATAGAGCAAACCTAATCCAATAGATTCCTATGGCCCCATCATGGAATCCATCAGGTTAAAGGGGTTGTCTCACTACATTGATTCATCATATCTCAGTCCTGTTTTCTTGGTTTCATTTTGAATTCAGGGGCGTGTTTACTGGTTTCAACTAGGCTGCAGAAGCCAGGTCTATAGCTATAGCGACCAGTGCTGGCCGCCGATCAAACAGGTCTGTAGCTATAGCGATCTGAGGAGCTGATACAGCCCATACAAGAGGCGATATCTTGGAATAGGTGGGACCCAGTTAATGGACATATATTGAAGAGTGACTTGTTTTTGCAAGACCTTTAACATAAAAAGCAAACCTTGTAGTGATACAACCCCTTTAAATTTGTCACGATATCCTTACAAATATCATTGACAGAGGCCAAAAACATGAATGGAGCCTAGGTCCACTTTCATGTGCATTTTGGTCAGTATTTTACACCAGTATTTGTTAGCCAATACCAGAGACGCCTGCTGCATGGATTCAGTACATCTCTCAGCCATTGAGCTGCAAGAATAGCTTTGTAGTTTTCTAGTAATTAATGTCCCATTTTTTCTGTGGTTTTATTTTCCAATACTAGGATTTGGTCTAAAATATAGAAGAGGTACACATTTTTTCACTCTCTTTTTACTCTGTATAGATTTCACTCCTGTTTTTTGCTTACAAATAGTGATACAAAATACTGGACAAATTCTGCCACGTGAAAGTGGCTGAATACATTCGGCCTCATTGACATATCCTTATCATGACTCCAAGTGGGAGATATCAAGTAAGCTGAAAAAGCAGGATGGGATCATGTTACGAGAATGTTCACCATATGGCCCTTACACAGCGCTGTAATACAGCTGTCCTAATAAAGCCTATGGCACAGTCCAGAAATATTTCCCATCACCAACCTGAATTGTGAACCTCATAACATTATCTTCTTACATATTTCTTCACATATTTTATCCCATGTTCAATTAACACGCTACAGATCTGGGAATCTGTCCAACATTCAGAGTCATGGACATGTATTACCAACTGTTCACTAAGCTACAGAACCATTGGGGAACATACCCGGAGACAGTAAATTTGAAATAGCTGCTGGCTGAACGCTCAATTTGGCCGCCAGCTCTCTCTTGTAAACATTGCATATACTTGTGAGAGTGCACATGTTCTGTATGGGAAAAAGGAGGTAAGCTGCTACCTAACACCTCTGGTGAAGGCTTACTGACATTTTGTTCCATTTAGAATATAAGCCACTTCACAATCCAGGATTTGTTGCACCAAGGACACCAACTGGGACCTACTGACCCTATGACTTTAAAAGTGTCTATTGGGTTCAGCTGGGATGTCCCCCAGAATCTTTGATGATGACAAGAACAGAGAATGGGATCATCTGTAAAATTTGGATCTTTAAAGAGGTCGTCTCAAAATGCTGTTTCACAGAGCCACAAGCAGCTTCAGACTCACATTTCCTGGTCAAACTGTGGGTGGTTCTATAACAGTGATTGGCAGATCAGCTCTGCTATTCCTAGCTGAGCTTGTTACAGTAATATGAGTGCAGGAGGTTTGTAATTTATAGTGTACGAAAGCTGATATCTACGGCCGGGTTCACACAGCGCATAGTGGTGGGTACCTGTGTGCACATATGCCTGCTGTGGAATAAGTGCCTGGACAGCAGCGCCTGCCTGGCCCTCCCACACCCCCCACTCAGCATTACTTTCCCTGGTGCGTAAGCGCCAGAAATAAGTGACAAGTCACTTCTTTCTACGGAGGCACAATGAGTGCTATGATTTTACAGTATTTATGGGGCGTACTTTGGACGCATTGCAGTATAATTACACCCCAAAGTACACACTGAAAATATGCCATGTGAACACCCCCTAACAAGGAACTTAATGGCAAAATTCACAACAGGTGTTTGATCCCTGAATTGCCCAATAAATTTAGGGGATTGATAAGAATTGGGATTTAAACTGTCCTCCTCCTCAAGTTATTTACATTTTGACATTAATGAGAAACCAAGACAAAACACCTACCATTGATCACTAGTACCATTGTCATTGGAGGTATTCAAGCAGGACGTCTCTCAGATGGTAGGTCCACTAAGCATAGAGTGTCAAAGAGTGTCAGCACGGTGTTGCAACAGGGGACATTACAGAGAGACATTGAAGAGGTAATAGAAAAACAAAGAATTGGACCGTCCTTTAGGCTCCACACACACTGTATGACCACTTCATTGATAAGCAATGCCCTGTGGACTGGAAGAGGAATGCCACAACAACTCCAGGCACGATTAAAGGGAGGTTGAGAGGCACCTAGTGTCACGTCAGTGACCATCTTGTAACCGCTTACTTATTACTATGTGGTTCTTCATTCAAGATACCTGACCACACCACCAGGCACAGGCACCATCATCTTGCATGGGCCAGGGAGCTCCTACACTGGATGAGGGACCAGTGGTCCTTAGTGCTGTTCAGTGACAAAACTTGATTCACTTTAAGCAGAAATGATGGCCAAACAGCGATGTAGGAAGCGTCAAGGAGAGTGCTATGCATCAGACAGGTCAGCTGCTGGTCATGTAATCCTTGCAGTCGGTCTAGATACTGACCACATAACTGATATAAAGGGTTTCGAATTGTCTGACATTACACTTGGTTGCCTCCTCACCTCCCCTTACACATGCTGGAGTTTGTGTTGAGATACATCAGCCGATTCTGCAGCAGTATTTACAATGAAGCCGGCTCATCAGTGTGTGATGTAGCCAAAGGACTATCCACTTCTTTGCCTTTCTGTGACTCTACCAGTTTGTCGTATTTCTGTTGCAACCTACTGATGACACTCTAAGCTCAGTGGCCACTTCCGCCTGAGAGAATCCTGCTTGGAGCCTCACAATGGCGAGGTACTGTTGATTAATTGTAAGGTGTTGTCTTGGTCCTCAAGATGTCCAAAATGTGATCAATTATGATAGAACTGTTTATAATCCCAATTTCAATTGATCCCTAGATTTATTGGGCAAGCTTCAGGGATCAAACACCTGTTTGTGAATATTCCATAAGCTCCTTGTTAGAGATCAGCAAATTGGTGCTAAAAGTAATGAAACACTGAACAGATTGGAACATGTGCATTCTAAAGTAAAGAGATGTCTCATTTAGTTCATTTAAAAAATTCTCAAGAAATTTTATGTTCGTCCTGAAATTTCAACCAAAAGCCAAATATCCCTAACTTTTTATGAATAGTGTATCTTTCTCATACAAGCACAGTGGGCCCCTGTCTGGACAGTAAAATGGTATCCTCTACATTCCTGTCCACAGTAATGGCTCCCATGGAGTAATTGAATGAGCTAAACATGGTGTCAGTCATGTGACCTCTTGAAATAGAAATCTATGAGGTAATTAAATAGGAATAAACGCGGAATAATTATATATAACTTGTCAATCATACTGAACAGTGAACTCCATAAAAATGAAACCCCTGCAAAAATGGTGTAATTACATTTTTTTCACACTCTACCCCAGAAAGAGGTTTGTTTGCGTTTCCCAGTACATTATATGGAACGGTCAATGACACCGTTAGGAAGTAGGGTACATCTTGTTCCACAAAAACAAGCCCTCATTTGACTACATAGACAGAGAAATAAAAAGAAAAGGTAAGGCTCTTGGAAGACGGGAATAAAAAAACGAAAGCGACGAAAAAAATAGGCTTTGTAAGGGCAAACTTTGTGATTAGCTGTTTATACCCTGCTGTTCTACACCCTCATACAAACGGAATTATTAACACAACTAGCATCTTGGCAGTTTATGCCGTAGGGGTGATAATCAGGCGATGCTGGATTCACATAAGATTGTATTTATACAGCAGTCATGCAGTTTCATTTATTCTTATTATTTATCAGAGTTGCTGCACTGAAAACATACACATATTATTTCTGCTACAGCGATAAATCACATTTCCTCCTATCCAAGAGATGTCACCAATCACATGAAGAACCACTGGGAAAACATGACTAGACCTGTCTAAGAAAACTGCTGAAGTCACTGCGGACATGTTTACTGCCCATGGTTTCCCAGCTGTTCACATGTTTAACTAAACCAGAGCAGAAAGTAAAGGTTCCAGCTACCACATAAGATGTGTTACCAACTTTGTCTACCTAACTGGGCGATCGTTACAGACCCCATTAACGACGAGGCGATGCTTCTGTCTGAAGTGACGCCAAAAGAGGGGTTTTGCTGCTTACAGCACCGTAACCAGGCCCGGACTGCCAATAGGGCAAACGGGACACTTGCCCGGTGTTTCCCCCCCGGCGGCCCCCGAGTGCCGCGCACCACGAGGGGCCCGGCAATGGTCCGCATATGCGACCGGGCAACCCTTTCTGCCAGGGGGCCGACTGTCCCCCCCTCGCGCCACCACGCTGCACAGCCTGGTCACCGACGCAGCCAACACGCTGCCGCCTCGCATATCGCGCGATATCCGAGGCTGAACATCTGGGATCTTCTGATTCCCGGTTCTGTTCAGGTCCCAGAGGCCCGGGCATTCGACGAGGCGATGTGACATCGACAAGATCATCGGCCGCGCAAGCTAATCCCGCTCCGCGAGTAGCCCCCACTTCTCGGTATGTTGATAAGCGGCCGCTCTGGACGGACTTGGAGAAGAGAAGAGGAAAGGAGGGAAACTGGGTGAGTATGATTTTTTTTTTTTTTTATCTACTTACTGGCCCTGCCCATCTATATGATGCCCTGCCTGGCTATATACTGCCCCTGCCTGGCTATATACTACCCCTGCCTGCGTGCCTATATGGTGCCCCGCCTGGCTAGAAAATACCCCTGCCTACCTATATGATGCCATGCCTGGCTATATACTACCCCTGCCTGCCTATATGATGCCCTGCCTGGCTATATACTACCGATGTCTGGCTATATACTGCCCCTGCCTGGCTATATACTTCCCCTGCCTGGCTATATACTGCCCCTGCCTGGCTATATAATACCCCTGCCTGGCTATAAACTACCCCTGCCTGGCTATATACTACCCCTGCCTGGCTATATACTGCCCCTGCCTGGCTATATACTACCCTTGCCTACCTATATGATGCCCTGTCTGGCTATATACTACCCCTGCCTGGCTATATACTACCCCTGCCTGGCTATATACTGGCCCTGCCTACATACTGGCCCTGCCTGCCTACTTACTGGCCCTACCTAGCTGATTACTAGGGGCAACCCTAGTTACCTAGCTGATTACTGGGGGCAGCCCCAGCTACCTGGCTAGTTACTGGGGGCAGTCCCAGCTACCTGGCTACTTACAGGGTTAGGCCCTATCTACCTACCAAATTAATGGAGGAAGGCTCTGTTTACCTAACTAATGGGAGTCTACCTATTTACATGCCACTTATCTGACATTTTTTAATTTCTAATTTTTGGGGTCTAACTTACACTGTTTGGGGAATTGATAGGAAAGTGCTGGAAAAGAGAGGAGTCTAAGATGTATTTGTGGTAAATTCTACAGGGACGAGTAGTGACCGGGAGAAGAAGACACTGCATGCTGTACTGGACAGAGAAAAAATGGAAGGGAACAACTCATCAGGGAAGACATCATGGAGGTTTGGGCCAGAAGGAGAAGAAAAGGAGAAGAGAACAACTCCCATCAGAGATGACGTCTCCTGTGAGTCCCTGCTGTCAGGGGTCATTTTACTTCTGTGTTGAGTCAGTGCTGTATTCATGTGATGGTGACCTGACTACTGGTGATGTGATTGGTTGTAGGTTATGCTGGTGCTTATGTAGTGTCAGTGTGGGCTTGTCCCGGATTGTAAAGCAAGTGCACACCTGACTCTGTGATGAGGGGTTTCTCTGCACCACTGTTTCTTTCTTCCTTGCTTGTGTGTAGGCTGCTTTCACACGGAGCGGTTTTGGTGCATTTTTTGATGCGTTTTTTGTGGAGAAATGTACAGCATTAACTGCTCTGCCTTTCTGCACAAAAATGCACCAAAAATACATCAAAAACGCACCAAAAATGCTCCATGTGAAAGCACCTTCATAGTGTAGTTTATTTTAGAATGTGGCGAGGTGCGAGAACAAGGGAAATTTTTAAGCGGATATTGTATGTGGGCTGCTGGGGGCTTAGTGCCAGGGCTGATTTTTATTCCCAGTCCGGCCCTGGCCGTAACTGCGCTGTAGTTAACAGTAGTTAGCAGTCTCTGCAAATGTGAAGCGGAGAAAACCTCAGATTCTCTGGTGTATAACCCTTTGACTGTGACCATGGCATAATCAAAGGGGATTGCAAAGGTCTGTAACAATAGCGATGAGTGCTGGCAGCCTATCAGGAGAGATTAAACAGGCCTATAGCATCCAGCACTGGCAGCCTGTCAACAGACATCGAACAGGTCTGTAGCTATAGCGACCAATGCTGGCAGTCTATCAGGAGAGATCGAACAGGTCTGTATCTAAAGTGATCAGCACTGGCGTTAAGGAAGATGTCTATAGTGACCAGCGCTGGCAGCCTATCAGGAGAGATTGCACAGGTCTATAACAACCAGCACTGGCAGCCTATCAGGAGAGATTGCACAGGTCTATAACAACCAGCACTGGCAGCCTATCAGGATAGATTGCACAGGTATATAACAACCAGCACTGGCAGCCTATCTGGAGAGATTGCACAGATCTGTAGCTATGGTGATCAGAGCTAGCAGCCTGTCTGGAGAGATTGAACAGGTCTGTAGCTATAGCAACCAGCCCTGGCAGCCTATCAGGAGAGATTGCACAGATCTGTAGCTATCGTGACAAGAGCAGGCAGCCTGTCTGGAGAGATTGAACAGGTCTGTAGCTATAGCAACCAGTGTTGGCAGCCTTTCAGGAGAGATTGAACAGGTCTGTAGCTATAGTGACCTGAGGAGCTGATGCAGCCCATACAAGAGGGGATATCTAGGAATAGGTAGGACACTGTTAATGGACACATATCGCAAAGTGACTTGTTTTTGCAAGATCTTTAACATAAAAAGCAAGCCATGTAGTGAGACAACCCCTTTAATGAATAGCGCTTTCAGGGGTCTCTGTGCCCCTCCAGCACCATGTGACCCCACAGAACTACAGCACATGTCCAGAGGGTCCCTCTGCGCTGTATTCCAGGCAGGCGGCCCCCGGCGCTGATACTGTGACAAGCGTCCTGCCTCCAGCTGCTCCCAGAGGCCGGCACGCACCACCCCGAATCTCATTGGATAGTTCGAAGGCATGTAGTAACAGATCCGCCAATGAGAAGGCAGAGTGGAGAAAGGGGCGGGGCAGGCGGTTCGTCTGAACTGGAGAGTGTGTAGGAGCCGCAGTGTCGGGAGAGCTGGGTATAGGATACAGTGTATAGGACATTGCCGTGTATAGAGGGAGCCGTGCCCGCAACACAGTGTATAGGATACTGTGCACTAGGACCTGCCGTGTCCCGGATACAGTGTATAGGATACTGTGCACTAGGACCTGCCGTGTCCCGGATACAGTGTATAGGATACTGCACACTACAAGCTGCCGTGTACAGAGAGAGCCGTGTCCGCAGCACAGTGTATTGCACCCTAGAAGCTCCGTATCCCGGATACAGTGCACAGAGGACATCGGTCGCCACAAGCCGCCGTGTACAAAGGGAGCCGTGTCCCGGATACAGTGTATCGCACCCAGAAGCTGCCGTGTCCTGGATACAGTGTACGGGGCGTTGCGCATTAGAAGCCGCAGCCGGTAAGTCGCACCGTTAGAACGTGTCCTGTGTGACAGGGGCCGGTATCCGCGGGCTGTGATTTATCCCGCAGCTGACCAGCAGGGGACTCCTGCGCTCGTTGCTGTCTTCAGCTGTCACTGCTTTGGGATCATTATATATGTGATCACCATATGAATGTTTTCTACGTCGCTTTTATGTCCGGATTTGAGTTGGGTGTCATTAGGTGACATAAGATGTACACACAACGTAATTTTGCCGCATATTTGCGCTTAAGGCCGTGTTCACACGGCTTATTCCCGACGGATTTGTGAGCCGTATTGAGCTCACAAATCCGGCGTGAATAAGGGGCAGGACGGGGGCGGGGCCGGAGCGCGGCGGGGGCGCTGCTCCCCGGCCCCATAGACAGTCATTATCTACGGCGCGTACGCGCCGTAAATAATGTGCATGTCACTTTCTACCCCCCCCCCCCCGCGCGGCGGATTCGCCGAGCGGGGAGAAGCGACGGATTCCACTGTTCTCAATGAGAGCAGTGGCTTACCGTAATTACTCCGACGGATTGGCGCCGTACTGCAGCGCAAATCCGGCGCGGAGTACGGCGCCAATCCGCGGACAAATAAGCCGCGTGAACGAGGCCTAAGGGTATGTTCACATGATGTACTGTGGGGCATAGAGTATGTGCGGCAGTGCATTGTGTGTTTCGGGAGCTCGTGCTAATATATACGTACTCTCGCAGTCCGCCAGCCCAATAGACATGCATTACTCAAGGGTGCTTATTCGCTGCAAGTAATTGACATGTCGCTTATCTCCCCACATGTACAATATGAGCGGGGAGAGGAGGCTTAATCCATAGTTCTCTAGTAGTATAATGTTGTACCGTGTTAGCCATAGAAAGTAGTAGAATAGTGAAGAAATCAGGCGATACCTTTTAGAGGCTAACTGAGTATATTTGATGGTGAGCTTTCGAGAGTACTAGCTCCCTTCTTCAGACAGGTTGTTTTACATGAAATTGAAAATTCACAGACTTTTTATACACAAAAGACATGGACCTTCAAAGGATCTTAGAATCCTTAAAAATAACAAAATGCAATATAAGCAGAGAAGTAATTTATGGCAGGTCAAGAAATCAACTATCTGGAAACTTGTGAGGCGTGACGGAGGGGGTCAGTAATTTTGTGTCTTATCTGTAGCCATCAGATGTAATTTGTGGCCATCACAGTTCACACATAGTTTGACATAAAGCTGGCATGAATATTTAGCCCATTTTGCAGAGTCTGAAATTTTGGCATTAGTTTGAATTTCCCATTCCTTTCTCTCCCTCTGCGTCTTAAAGTGTCCCATTAAAACCATCATTTGTAATGTCTATTGAAGATCTGAAAATTACGGCAGTGGGATTTTGGATTCCATGCGGCCCAGTACATTAGGGCTCCAGGAATCCGATAGAATATATGACATGTTCTCTCTCTTATGTTGAATGGTGGCAGTTTAGGTTTCCTTAATAGACTACAACACAGATTTTCTCTTGCAGTCTATGTGGCACTGGGTACAGTTGCATTTTCAGCGGATTCTAAATAGTAAATCTGCAAAAATCCGACCCAAAACCTGTGTTGTGTAGACATAACCCAAGTGTGCACATAAGAAAATGTTACTACAATGCTTCAAACGCATAGACAACATATATACATACAAAAATGAGAACTGGGTCAATCTGAACTGTATTTTTCTATATGAGGGTCTGTGTGTGCTGCAAAAAGCCTGTGTGGCTTTACCTGGTGTGACTCTATATGGGCTATTAATACCATAGGAGTATACTACACAGAGCACCTGCCCCGAAAAGGGCGACCCTGTCCCTTCAGCAAATTTACCCCTATAATACCCTTGGTTATAGTAATAGTCCCAACATGTTTCCAGTCCTACATATTCTCATCAGGGGACAAGGTGGGCAGGAAAACAGCAGATATAGACTTACCTCGATGTACATTGCACATAGGCCAAGTATAATGTGAATGACTCTGTACTGAACATTGCAGATGACAAGGTTATTCTGTACAGTTGGCAAAACACAATACTGGCTGCCAGGGTATTCGAACTCCCAATGAAATCAATAGGAGACTCCTGACTAACTCTCCATTCAAAACAGAGGCGTTTTTTGGGTCTGTACAGATAGGAGTGGGGCACAGGCGCTAGGGAAATTTAGGGTGACATGTCTAGGTCTAAGACTTTGTTGCCCATAGCAACCAATCAGAGCGCCCCTTTCATTTATTTCAGCGCACTATATGAAATGAAAGGGAACCCATGATTGGTTGCTATGGGCCACAAAGAAAGTCTTAGATTTAGTATTCATACATGTCCTCCTTAGTGGCTAAACAGTAGTGTAAGCTGTGTGCTTGCAGAATTCTGTGGCCACCAATGATATCCCTGCGCCCATAGGGTCATGTTATTGGCTGCTCAATCCTGCAGGTATAACGATAACCCTGTAGCTGTAGGGTTATTCTCATCGGCCATGGTATTCTGCAGGTATACAGCTTGCTAAACCGGCCACCCGTTAACAATCAGTAGAAACGTGTGCAGAAGAGCAGCAGGTCTGCAAGGTTTTCAGCTGCATAGCACCAATGTGTCGGCCACCCGGCTTCTGTACTGTGGGACCACCTGCTTATCCATCTGTTTAATGAGTCCACAACAGGAGTAATAAAGAAGTCAGTAACCACAGACCAGTTAGCTTGATCTTCATAGTAGTGAAAGGAATGGAAACTCTCCTGAAGAATAGGATAAGTCATCACCTAAAAACCAACAAGTTCCTGGACCCAAAGCAGAGTCAATATACAGAGGGCAGATCATGTCCTACTAATCTCAATGATTGCTTTCACTAGTGTTGGGTGAAGGTGGTGCCATTGGGATCACTTATCTGGACTTCAACAAAGCCTTTGATTCAGATCCACATAAAAAGCTTATAGATATGTTATTAAAACTTGGATTTAATCCCAGGGTAGTTCAGTGGACTCTTAATTAAAGATACATATCGGTGCTGTTAATAGTGTCTGAAGAGAGACTGGTTACAAGCAGTGATCTTCTGAATCCTTATTTGTAGGTGACACAGCAGGTTTGGTAGGTGAGGTTCGCCTGCAGATGGGTGACACAGCAGGTTTGGTAGGTAAGGTTCGCCTGCAGATGGGTGACACAGCAGGTTTGGTAGGTAAGGTTCGCCTGCAGATGGGTGACACGGGAGCGCGCTCGCTAGGTGAGGTTAGACTGCAGATGGGTGAAACGGGAGCGCGCTCGCTAGGTGAGGTTTGAGTGCAGATGGGTGACACGGGAGCGCGCTCGCTAGGTGAGGTTCGCCTGCAGATGGGTGACACGGGAGCGCGTTCGCTAGGTAAGTTGTGCCTGCAGAGAGGTGACACGGGAGCGCGCTCGCTAGGTGAGGTTTGCATGCAGATAGGTGACACGGAAGCGCGTTCGCTAGGTGAGGTTCGTCTGCAGATGGGTGACACGGAAGCGCGTTCGCTAGGTGAGGTTCGCCTGCAGATGGGTGACACGGGAGCGCGGTCGCTAGGTGAGGTTTGCCTGCATATGGGTGACACGGGAGCGCGTTTGGTAGGTAAGGTTCGCCTGCAGATGGGTGACACGGGAGCGCGTTCGTTGGGTAAGGTTTGCCTGCAGATGGGTGACACGGGAGCGCGTTTGCTAGGTAAGGTTCGCCTGCAGATGGGTGACACGGGAGCGCGATCGCTAGGTGAGGTTCGCCTGCAGATGGGTGACACGGGAGCGCACTTCGCTAGGTGAGGTTCGCTGCAGATGGGTGACACGGGAGCGCGTTTGGTAGGTAAGGTTTGCCTGCATATGGGTGACACGGGAGCGCGTTTGGTAGGTGAGGTTTGCCTGCAGATGGGTGACACGGGAGCGCGTTCGCTAGGTGAGGTTGGCCTGCATAGGGGTGACACGGGAGCGCGTTGGGTAGGTAAGGTTCGCCTGCAGATGGGTGACACGGGAGCGCGCTGGCTTGGTGAGGTTTGCCTTCAGATGGGTGACACGGGAGCGCGTTCGCTAGGTGAGGTTCGCCTGCAGATGGGTGACACGGGAGCGCGTTCTCTAGGTTAGGTTCGCCTGCAGATGGGTGACACGGGAGCGCGTTTGCTAGGTAAGGTTTGCCTGCAGATGGGTGACACGGGAGCGCGTTTGCTAGGTAAGGTTTGCCTGCAGATGGGTGACACGGGAGAGCGTTCGTTGGGTAAGGTTTGCCTGCAGATGGGTGACACGGGAGCGCGTTTGCTAGGTGAGGTTCGCCTGCAGATGGGTGACACGGGAGCGCGCTCGCTAGGTGAGGTTCGCCTGCAGATGGGTGACACGGGAGCGCTCTCGCTAGGTGAGGTTCGCCTGCAGATGGGTGACACGGGAGCGCGTTTGGTAGGTAAGGTTTGCCTGCATATGGGTGACACGGGAGCGCATTCGCTAGGTAAGCTTCGCCTGCAGATGGGTGACACGGGAGCGCGTTCACTAGGTAAGGTTCGCCTGCAGATGGGTGACACGGGAGCGCGTTCGCTAGGTAAGGTTCGTCTGCAGATAGGTCAAAAAACTAAATCTGGTCAGCATATCCATTTTGAAGAATAAACGTATGGGTGCACACTGTTGTGGCAGTCAAAAGCTATACAAACAAAACACAATATCGGCAGCACTCTATAGGCACTAAAATGGAAACTAAAAATTTGGGGTTCTTAGTGTAAATTTTTTTATCAAAAACGCTGTTCCCAAAAAATTATGTCCTTTTTGACCTTTTTTAGTGCCATTAGAGTGCTGCTGATATTGTGTTGTTTGCCTGCAGATAGGTGACACAAGAGCACGTTCGGTAGGTAAGGGTGACAATGTAAGATGATTTAGCTTTCTGAATAAATGGTCAAAAAAAAACTACAGTTCAGTATTTTCAGATTTAATAATCTGCTTGGGGAGAAGGAATTCTCTAAGTATGATGTAGACAGTTCTGTTCTAATTTTTGGCAGCTACATAATGAGTCACCCAGTGCGACTGTACAGTAGGGAAAGCAAGGAGATTGCTTGTCTGTATAGCTTGAGGTATAGCCAGTAGAAAGGGGGTTGTGATCTAAGGCTATGTCTCCACTGCAAAAAAAAACACAAAACTCCTTAAATAGTAAACGGGAAGGAGAATACCCTAGATACAAATACCCGGTATCCAAAAACTTATATCGGACAGAACTACAGAGAACTACTAGATTGTTCTAAAGTATAACTTTTATTAATACACATAAGAAACGAGACTAGTACGCCCCTATTACACCCTACAGAAAACCAAGCTACAAAAAATGGGGTTACTGCCCCAAAAAGGGCGATCCCGACAGGAACCTGGCCTATAAATTCCCTATAATGTCCCTCAAATACAATGGTAAGATAGATGACCAATACAAACGTACAACCCTAATAATGAGGGTAATCAGAAGATACACTGTAAAGTACAGACAAGATACCAATATATATCATGGACACAAAAAGGAAATAGACAAAATACCAATATATATTAAGGACACAAAAAGGAAATACAACACATTACTAAAATACATCAATCATAAATTCCATAGGCAGACAAACAAGTCATGAATTTAGACACATTCCGACGCTTCCCCCAAAAAATAACATGGGTTCATCAGGGAACAAAACATGCCAACATGCCTATATATCACAAAAGTGTACAGATGTAAGAGTGCTTAGGTCACTCAGGAAAGAGATGATGAAGATAGCGACAGGTCCAGATGTGCATAAACAGATCCTGTACAGAATAATGAGTCTGCTAGATAAGGTAGCATTTTTCTGTCCATAATATAAATTGGTATTTTGTTTGTACTTGACGGTGTATCTTCTGATTACCCTCATTATTAAGGTTGGACGTTTGTATTGGTCATATATCTTACCAGTGTATTTGAGGGACATTATAGAGGATTTGTAGGCTAGGTCCCTGTCGGGGTCGCCCTTTTTGGGGCGGTTAGCCCGTGTATTTAGCTAGGTTTTCTGTCGTGTGTAATAGGGGCATACTAGTCTCTTGTTTTTTTTTATGTGTATTAAGTTATATTTTAGAATTCTCTTTTTGCCTGAAGGTATCTTGTAGTTTTGTATGTCTCCACTGCAAAGGATTACTGTCGAATCTTTGGTGCTTTTAGTTTTTTAAAAGCGCCGATGATACGATTGTTCCTGCAGCTCTATAGACGGCAATAGAAAGATGGCAATAGAAAGATGAGCTGCAGTCTCCACAGCTCGTCTTTTCTCCGCTAGTCTTCTGGCGCCGGTGTATTATACAACATGTTGTATAATACGCCGGCGCTTTTAGTTTTCTTGACGGCAAAAAAAACGAGAAGTGTAGATTGCACGGCTTTCCTCTGAAAACATTTAGTACCTGTTCCGGTGACCAGCTCCGTGAGAGATGGAAGGCCCTCATACTCTTTCCCTTAACGTCCCTCTACCTCAATATATGTTATATTGTTTTTCTGAGGATATGCATGGCAAGTTTTGTTTATTTTGTTTGTTTATTCTCTTGTGATTTATTCATAATCTCTATACTCTTGATTGATTGGGACCTTGATCCACCTTTTAATTTGCAAAACTTCAATAAAAGAGTATAGACTTCAATAAACTTCAATAAAAGTGACCGCAGTTTTTGTACAAAGGGTGACAAAAACCGCGGTCCTGCATCGGAAGAAAAACAGAGCTCTAGTGAGACCAAATCTCAAATATTGAGTTCAGGTCTGGAGACTTTGCCTACAGAAAAACATTGAAAAAACAAATGGGTCCAAAGATGGGCTGCAAAAATGGTGGAAGGTCTCAAGTACAACATTTCTCGGGAAGAAACCCTAATATGGTTGTCCCATGAATAACATTTCACTGATCCACAGAATGGGTGATAAATGTGTGATCAGTTTAGGAAGAAACTAACCACAAGACCATGAAGGCGTGATCTGAGACTAATTAGGAGGGAAACGGAAAATACTTTACTGAAGGAGTAGCAGACGCTTGACGAAAAGATGTAATAGAAAATCAATAGGAAGGTCGCCATGAATGGAGCTGCACCAGTTTTCTTGCGCCAAAAAGCTGTCGGAGCCCTGTTCTATAGATGTATAAACAGTCGCATCCCAAACTTTGGCGAGAGAATTTTTAATGCGCCACAGATTTGAGGTATTCTGGGGGTGTCGCACCACATTCATAGGATTAGACACATTTATGACTCTTTGATGTCAAATCGAGGCGCAGAACAGTTAGAACAGCCAGACCAAGTTAGAGGTGGTGCATGAGCCTGACTTGTATTGGCACTAGACTGCGCCTGTATGTATGACCTGCAGAAGATCAGCTTCATACATTCTGGCGCATTCTACACTGCCTTAAAGGGGTTGTCTCACTACATTGATTCATCTCACCTCAGTCCTGTTTTCTTGGTTTCATTTTGAATTCAGGGGCGTGTTTACTGGCTTCTACTAGGCTGCAGTAGAAGCCAGGTCTGTAGCTATAGCAACTAGTGCTGTCAGCCTATCAGAAGAGATCAAACAGATCTGTAGCTATAGTGACCTGAGGAGCTGATGCAGTCTATACAAAAGGGGATATCTAGGAATAGGTAGGACACTGTTAATGGACATATATTGCAAAATGACTTGTTTTTGCGAGATCTTTAACATGAAAAGCAATCCTGGTAGTGAGACAACCCCTTTAACCCCTTAATGACCTTGGGCGTATGAGTACGTCCCAGGGCCGCTAAGGGGCTTTGCAGGGGGATCGCTCCGCGACCCCCCCCGCACAGCCGGCGGGTGTTAGCGGCAAATCGCCGCTAACACCCGGCAGTAACAGCGCCGCGGGTGGCTCCGCCCGCTGGCGCGTTTTAACACCCATCAGGCGCCGCGGCAAAGATGGCCACAGGCGTCTGAATTAACGCCGATCGGTGCCGCACACCGATCGGTTGTGGTGATCGGCATAAGCGCAGCTATGCGCGCCGTTCCGATCACGCGGGGCATGGTGGTGGGGAGCCTTGTGAAGGCTCCCGTCACTTACCCTGGCCGGTTTGCCCCACTTCCGTCCGCAGACAGGAAGTGGGGAAACCGCCATCTTTGTACACCCTAATGCATTGCCTTTGCAATACATTAGGTTGTATTAACAATCGCGCCACCTAGTGGTCAAGTACCACAGGTGGCCTTAATGTTACAGTAAAAAAAAAATAAATAAATAAAGTTTAAAGTACAAAAAAAAAGTATTAAAAGTTCAAATCACCCCCCTTTCCTCCCTTTTACAAATAAAATCATTAAAATAATAAAAAAGTTACACATATTTGTATCGCCGCGTCCGAAAAAGTCCGATCTATAAAAATATAACATCATTTATCCCGTACGCTGAACACCGTAGAAGAAAATTTTTTTTTACGTCACTCAAAAAATGGAATAAAAATGATCAAAAAGTCGCATGCATTCCAAACTGCTAGCGATAAAAAGTACACTTCAGCCCGCAAAAAATGCCCCCTCACTGTTAGTACAAAAAAGTTATTGGTCGCACAAAATGGCGCCGTGCGCAAATTTCAAAAATAGAAATGTTTGGAATTTTTATTACGTACCAAAACATAACGGAAACCCTACATGTTTGGTATTGACGGCTGGGTAACAACCGGTAGAATACAGATAACACATTATATTTACCGAAGATTGAACACCGTAAAAGCAAAACCCGCTCCCAACATGGCGAAAATAATTTTTTTTTTCACAATTTGTCCCACTTGAATTTTTTTGCGGTTTCCCAGTATATTCTATAGTATAGTGAATAACACCATTAGAAAGTACATCTTATCCCGCAAAATAAAAGTCCTCATGTGTCTATATAGGTGGAAAAATAGTTATGGCTTTCAGAAGGCGAGGAGGGAAAAACGAACGTGTCACCCCAAAAAAACGCCGGGTCCTTAAGGGGTTAAATCTAATTAGAACTGGCCTCTCTGCACCAACATTCATACATGTCACCCTAAGGCCGTGTTCACACGGCTTATTCCCGACGAATTTGTGAGCCGTATTGAGCTCACAAATCCGCCGTGAATAAGGGGCGGGGCCGGAGCGCGGCGGGGGCGCCGCTCCCGGCCCCATAGACAATGCATTATCTATGGCGCGTCCGCGCTGTAAATAACGTGCATGTCACTTTCTCCCCCCCGTGGCGGATTCGCCGAGCGGGGAGGAGCGACGGATTCCACTGTTCTCTATGAGAGCAGTGGATTACCGTAATTGCTGCCGCAGATTGGCGCCGTACTGCAGCACAAATCCGGCGCGCAGTACGGCGCCAATCCGCGGCAAATAAGCCGTGTGAACGAGGCCTAAGTGAGGGTAAACCTGACTGGGAAAAACATGTATCTGTCCTAAGATAGAAATAATAAAAGGTCAGACTTTTTCTGTTTGTCGTTGACCTTCTATGTTTCTCTAATTCTATTAGAGGTGGTAAGATGATTAGATGAAATCTACAGACCTGCACCCTCTTTTCTAGTATAATAGAGAGAGGAGTTTGTGTTTTTTAATATATTTTTATGGTTTCCTGAGCTGAATGTTTTCTTTCCAAATGGCTGGCAAGTACAAAAGTTACAGATGTGATTGTCTATTGTCTTCGAAAAATAGATCCGTTCATCTGACCTCATCCATAACATCCTCAGGTTGTAGCCTTTTAGAAGTTCTCATTGTTTAACCAGTCTGCCTTGAGACCATGACCTAGGAAGGGTCACCGTTACAAAATGAACTCTTAAATGGAGGGGCACATGAGATAACCCACCTAAATGAATAAATTAACACCTTCCCAGCATTGGATGTACTCGTGTCTTGTTCAGGAAGGCGTTCTCGCAAATGGACGCATGGGTACGTCCAGGAGATCATGCAGACTCACAAACGGAGCCTGCTCGATCGGCGCATGGAACCAGCTGTATATTACAGCTAGCCCTATGCTCTGTCGCCCCGACTTCAAATCACTCCAGTCGCGGTCGGTTAATCCCTTAAATGCCATGATCAATTGCGACCATGGCAGCTAAGGGGAAGACAGAAGTAGGGAGCCCCTTCTGTCTGCATTAGCAACGCGTTCGTGGGGTGCTGATGCTTTCCCCAGCAACCCAGAAGCCTTTGTTAGGCTCCTGGGTTGACTGTGACCTCCCTACATATAGTGATTAACAGTTAACAATACTGTACATGTATCACCTACAGATGACTAATTCAAGTTAAATTAGTAAAACGGAAACCCCCAAAAATAAAATAAAACTGCATACACTGCCCTTTTCTGTTTACAAACACTAATCAGCCCAAAAAGATTAAAAAAAAATATGCATATTTGGTATCGCCACATGTTACGACCTAGCCTGTAAATCTTTCACGTTATTTAACCAGCACATTGAAAGCTCTAACTCCCACCCCCTCCTCCCCTCACCCCCCCCCCCCCCCCCAAAAAAAAAAGGCAAAAAAATAAGTGTTGCAATTTTTGTTCATTTCACAGCACATAACATGGAATAAAAAATAAAACGTAAGTCAGTAAAACCAAATAGTATCAATGACAACATCAGTTTTCCCACAAAAAAAAAAAAAAAAAAAAAGAAAAACTCTGTATATGGAGAAATAAGTTACGGCTGTCAGAAGAAAGCAATGGATGAATATTGTTTTACACAATAAAAACACTTTTTCTTAAAGTTATACAACATAAAAACTATATAAATTGGGTAAAACTAACCAGGGCTGTGGAGTCTGAGTCAGTGCCTATTTTGCAGGAGTCGGAGTCATCATAAAATAGACCGACTCCGACTTCCAAAATATATAATAAGTTGGTCCAGTTAGTTCAATGCAGTGCAAAGAGCAAGAGGAGTTGGGTCCGACCAGTGCTACTGCTCCCATATCTTCAGCCTTATCACATGAGGAGTGTAAGGCCTCGTTCACACGGCTTATTTGGGCGCGGATTGGGGCCGTATTGCACGCCGTATTTGCGCTTCAGTATGGCTCCAATCCGTCCCAGTAGCTACGGTAATCCACTGTTCTCATAGAGAACTATGGATTCCGTCGCTCCTCCCCGCTCGGCGGATCCACCGCGGGGGGAAATAGTGACGTGAACGTTATTTACGGCGCGGATGCGCCGTAGCTAATGCATTGTCTATGGGGCCGGCGAGCTGCTCCCCCGCCGCGCCCCCGTCCCGCTCCTTATTCAAGCCGTAACTGCGGTGAAATCCGGCCTGCAATACGGCTTGAATAAGCCGTGTGAACACGGCCTAAGGCTGTGTTCACACGGCTTATTCAAGCCGTAATCGCGGGACAGATCCCGCCCGCAATACGGCTTGAATAAGGGCCGGGGGAGCGGCCCGCCGGCCCCATAGACAATGCATTGTTTACGGCGCGTCCACGCCGTAAATAGTGTTCATGTCACTTTCTCGCCCCGCGGCAGATTTGCCGAGCGGGGAGGAGCGATGGAATCCACAGTTCTCTATGAGAACTGTGGATTACCTTAGTTACTGGGACAGATTGGAGCCGTACTGAAGCGCAAATACGGCGTGCAATACGGCTCCAATCCATCCCAGAATAAGCCGTGTAAACGAGGCCTAAGTGATGACATGGAGCAGGCAAAGCGCTGCCCCAGGGGAAAAGATTCTGCTCCCAGGGCAAACAGATTTCAGCAAAATTTTTCACCTGCTTTCAAAGAAAGAGTTCAATCATTCATCAAAACGGACTGTGGCTGAGGCAATTCCTTTATAACCTGACATTGTTAGAGATGTTGCCACTGTGGTGATCATTTTGCCCCCAACCCAAGTTATTGTAAAAAGGCCGTTCTGTAGCCTGGAAATAATGAGATCAGATGTGAGGTCATGTATGCAGGATCTGATGGAGGCGATACTATTTCTCAGAACAAATTCAGAGACTCCACAAATGTTCCTGCAGTGTTTTGCATATTTACAATTTTTTTTCTGTTCTAAAGTCATATCCAATAAATATATTTTACACTGACAAGCAAAAGGGTAACAATGTTTTGAATTTGTGACTTTCAGGCTCCATATCTCTCCATTCACTACAGCTTTGTACATGAGGCTACTGTAATTGTATATACATCTTGCCTATCTTATACATAAATTTGACTTGCAAGTATTTAGCATCTGCTTAGTTCTACAGATTCTTTCCTGTAACTGCATTGTTATTGTTTTGTTCCTAAAAATAAAAAATATTAATTTTTTGTTTTGTTAGTATTTGGGAAATCCACCTTTGGTTTTCAATACTGCCTGAATCCTTCTGGGCTCTGTCTTGACCAAAATCTGATCCCAGGTCTCTTCTACACGTTCCCAATGTTGGTGCAGACAGGACTTGGATACAAATACAGCTTTTTCTTCCACTTTACCCACAAGTGTTCAAAAGATCAAAACATTGTTACCCTTTTGCTTGTCAGTGTCTGTTCTACCT
The DNA here is from genome assembly GCA_025379985.1 of Phyllomedusa bahiana. Taxonomy (NCBI): domain Eukaryota; kingdom Metazoa; phylum Chordata; class Amphibia; order Anura; family Hylidae; genus Phyllomedusa; species Phyllomedusa bahiana. The sequence goes on along the minus strand of JAODAL010000374.1, from coordinate 154,758 downwards.
AAATAGCTTGATTATAGTATCATAAGGTGATAAACAGCCTGAAGGGACCAATTTACTACAGTAAAGTTATCACTTAAACATGCGCCGTGTATGAGGGAGTCGGAGGTTTGGGAGATTGAGGAGTTGGGGTTTTGGCTTGCCGACTCCACAGCCCTGAAACGAACATGTCTTGCATGCTGCACGATGAACATTGCAGTATTTTCTTCAAGCTGCCTCCATAAAATGGATTAAAAGGCGATCACTGTCTTGTCCCACCTACCGATGGTACTGATAAAAATGTCGACTGATCTTGCAAAAAAACAAGCACAAGACACAGCTCTGTACACAGAAAAATAAAAAAGTTGTGGTTCTCAGACTATAGCGATGCAAAAACGTGTTTTCTTTTTTTAAATACCTTTTTTACTGTGTAAAAGTAGTAAAACAAAAAAATTTAGCATCAATCTGCTGAGTAAAGTTAAAGCGGTTTTGCCACGATGTAATGTTGACGTGGGATCCTCCAAAATGGGTTTTTAATCACTTTTCTAAATATATGTGATTACAAAAATTGCAGTCTGAGAGAGCTACAGCCTTCCTTACATGCCCTTGGTTACTTCAAAGTTTGTATTAGATAGGGCCTGACAAGAGCTGCTGGATGGGCTTGCGCAGAGAGAGCTTATCTGATGAGACTGAGCTGCAGAAGTTTTCAAGGCACCGGGTAGCAATATGTTTTCTTTTGTATACAGAATAAACTAGTTGTAGTGTGATTAGATCCCTGCTTTATCTGATGACCGAGAACATGAAGGAGCTTTCAAGCTGCTGAGGAGAAAAACTGTTGTCTTTTGTATACAGAATCCACAAGTTGCAGTTTGATTATTTCAGTGAACATGTCACACAATCCCTTATGCAGCTTTGTGCTTTGGCTGTGTGCGTCTCTCTCTTTCAGCTCCGTGATTTGTTTACACTAGCTTCTTAGCAGATAAGGCTCCTCCTGGCAAAACCCCTTTAACTTATTTATACTGCATGGTGACCCTATACAAAAATAATAAAAAACTACCAGGATTGTTGTATTTTGTTCATCCCGTCTCCCAAAAACCTTGATAGAGCAATCAAAGCATTTTAATTAAAATGTCAGCTCATCCCACAAAAAAACAAGCCCTTCTATAGCTCCATATACAGATAAATTAATAAGTAATAAAACCTATACTATATAAAATTTTATATCATTGTACCGACCCTCATAGTAAAGTTATCCTGTCACTTATACCGCACGGTGAACGTTGTAAAAATGAAGCCCAAAAACTATGGCAAAACTTTAAAAAAAAAAAAAAAAAAAAATGTTTACGGTGCAATGCAAAATATAACTGTATACCACCAATGTGCCCAAAATGTACAATACATCCCTAGATTGAGATCCATGAGGGCTATTGAATCTAAAATTGAGGCGACTTCTGGAAGGTTTTACCTGTTCTGGTACATTGGTGGCTGTGCAAATGGGACATGGCACTCGCCAAAATCTGCGTTCCAGATAGCACTCCCTCCCCTGTACACCCATGCATCCAAACCGTAGTTTACACTCGCCTATAAGGTGCTCAATATGAAAAAATTGCATAATAAGTTTTGTTTTTCACATCCTACTGCAAAAAAAAAAAATCTGCAAAACATCTGTGGGGTCTATACTTGCTACACCCCTGGATATATTCCTTAAAGTGTGTAATATCCAATATGGGGTCTTTTAGGGGTGTTTATTAAGTTTTAGCACCTTAGGGTGTCCTCAAACTGGAATTGCACATAAAAAATATCCTAATGAAAATGAGACCCCAAAATCAGTAGGTGCTTCTCCTACTCTGAGGCTTGTGGTTGAGTCAAATTGTGCACTAGGACCACATATGGTCTCTCTAAAGACAGAAGCATTGGGTGAGTTCAATATTGGTTGCATTTTCCTGGTAACATCTAATGTTCCAGTAAATAATGGATAAACATTTAAATCTGCAAAAAAGTGAAATTTTTAAATAAACACCTAGAGGGTTAACAAACTTCCTAAATGCTGTTTTGAATACGTTAAGTGGTTTGGTTTCTTAGTCATTTATTGGGATGTCTAACATAGAGGCCCCTTTAGCCCTGTCAGAACTGGACTGGTCACTAAAAACATCTGTGTTGCAAATTTTCTTGAAAATGTAAAAAATGACTACTGAATTTCTAAGCCCCCTAATATCATAAAAAAATAGGCATTTAAAAAAATTGCCAACCTACAGTGGACATATGGTAGATGCTAGTTATAAACTACATTGTGTGATATAACGGTCTTTAACGAAGACATTTTTTTAACTTTGAAAATGTTTTCCGAGTTTTCAAGACATTTTGATATTTTTCACAAATAACCAAGGATTGTATGGGCCAAAACTCTTTACTGACTTAAAGAACAATGTGTCACGAGGAAATGGTCTCTGAATCGCATAGATTTGTAAAAAGTTATTCCCACAGAAAGTGACACATCAGATTCCAAAAATGGGGCTCTTTCAAGTAGGTCAAAACTGGCTGTGGGGGTATGGTATTAATACCATCATTATTTTACTGGTTGGGGTCAGACTGTTGTGCTAATCTGTTTTCTAGAGGAAATTTCTAGGAAAGTGCTATGCCTCTTTGGCCACTATCACCTTTGCTTGGCTGATTAAAAGGATGGCATTGCCGCTGTTACTGAAATATATTATGGTAAAACCCCAATTTTACAAACCTTCATGGTCTTGGACCATTGGTAAAGAAGCTTGAAACCCAGTTTCGAGAGGAACGCAGCCAATGGGAGAATCCAAACTGGCCACCAAATACCTGCTTTGTCTATTTAAGGGATTTTCCCATCACAAAACTTTATTCCTCACAGGTAGTGAGGTTCACCCAAAAAGCTACTGCTCCATTGCCTTTTTTTTTTTTTTTTCCAGCAATAAATTTTATTGAGATGTTAAATAATTAACAATCTCGGAAAAAACCTCCGAAGGGGGGAGGGGGGAACGAAACCAAAGTTTTCCTGATAGAACTGTGAATTTACTTAAAGAATGGGCCCTTTTCGCCGTAAATGGGCAAGGGTTAAATTTGCGGGTAATTACGGACCAAATTGGCCCAATTAACCGGGTAACAATGACCCCTAATAGGTGATAATCCTGTGGAGAATAAGTATTTGATACATTGGTGATTTTGCAAGTGTTCCCACCTAGAAAGAATGGAGAGGTCTGTTCTACTGTTAGAGACTGAATCTAAAAAAAATAAAAAATAGAATATCACTTGATTTGCATTTTATTGTAGTAAATTTCATGCAATAGAAAAACAGAACTTAATATTTAGTACAGAAACTTTTGTTTGTAATTAGAGGTCTGACGTTTCCTGTAGTTCTTCACCAAGTTTGCACACACTGCAGCAGGGATTTTGGCCCACTTCTCCATACAGATCTTCTCCAGATCTTTCAGGTTTTTGACTGTCCTTGGCCTACATTGAGCTTCAGCTCCCTCCAATAATGTTCTATTGTGTTTAGGTCTGGAGACTGGCTAGGCCATTCCAGGACCTTGAAATGCTTCTTACGGAGCCACTCCTTAGTTTCCCTGGCTGTCTGTTTCCGTTCATTGTCATGGTGGGAGACCCAACCTTGACCCATCTGCAATGCTCTTACTGAGGGAAGGAGGTTTTTGTATCTTTCAGATGGTCATTGGCGAACTTCAAATGGGCCTAGACATGTGCTGGTGTGAGCAGGGGGACCTTGCGTGCCCTACAGGATTTTAATCCATGACAGCGCAGTGTGCTGTTAATGGTAATCTTTGAAACTGTGGTCCCAGCTCCATTTGGGTCATTGACCAGGTCCTCCTGTGTAGTTCTGGGCCGATTCCTGACCATTCTCAGAATCATCCTTACCCCACGAGGTGAGATTTTGCATGGAGCCCCAGACTGAGAAGGATTGACAATCATCTCGTGTTTCTTCCATTTTCTAATAATTGCACCAACAGTTGTTGCCTTCTCACCAAGCTGCTGTCCTGTAGCCCATCCCAGCCTTGTGCAGGTCTACAATTTTGTCCCTGGTGTCCTTAGAGAGGTCTTTGGTCTTGGCCATGATTGTGAGGTTGGCGAGGAAGAAAAAAGGATGAGTACGACCCATAAAACACCGTTCCAACCGTAAAGCATGGAGGTGGAAACATCATACTTTGGGAGTGCTTTTCTGTAAAAGGGACACGATGACAGCACTGTATTGAAGGGAGGATGGATGAGGCCATGTATTGCGAGATTTTGGCTAACAACCTTCTTTTTTCAGTTAGAGCACTGAAGATGGGTCGTGGCTTGATCTTCCAGCAGGATAATGACCCAAAACGGGCAGCCAAGGCAACTAAGGAGTGTCTCAGTAAGGAGCATTTCAAGGTCCTGGAGTGGCTTAAACCCAATTGAACATCTTTAGAGGGAGCTGAAACTCGATATAGCCCAGCGACAGCTCCAAGACCTGAAAGATCTGGAGAACATCTGTATGGAAGAGTGAGAAAATCCCAGCTGCAGTGCGTGCAACCTTGAAGAGCTACAGGAAATGTCAGACCTCTGTAATTGCCAACAAAGGTTTCTGTACCAAATACTAAGTTCTGTTTTTGTATTGTATCAAATACTTATTTCATGCAATAAAATGCTAATTATACAATGTGATTCTCTGGATTTTTTTTTCTTAGATTCTGTCTTTCAATTGAAGTGTAAATACGATAAAAATGACAGACCTCTCCATTCTTTGTAGATGAGAGAACTTGAAAAATCGCCAGTGTATCTAATACTAATTTCCCCACTGTAGCTGTCACTGACTGTAGTGTATACATATGATTGCAGTGAGGTTCCCCGATGGCTGCTGGACAGTATAATATTTCCACTGGTTTCTTACAGTTCTGATGCTGCTTTTCCACATGGAGATGTTGATCGATGTTGGCATTTCCCGTTTGTGACAAAGGCAGCGTTGTTTTAAATGTCATAGAAGAGTTTTCTGCCGCAGAGATTCCTTGGCTCTTGATTTTCTGGTAGTTGTATTCACAATGTAAATCCCTCCATTCATCTGTAGTCCATGTGGGCAACAGCAGTGAATGTTTAATGTGGGCCTGGCTTCATACACTTTCTATTGCCAACATTCTTGTAAGCATCAGACATTGCTTGATCAGGACTTTGACTCTCCCTTTATGTTTGAAGGGTTTTATTCACCACATTGATTAGCGTTAAACATGTAGCAAATGAAAATGAAGAATATTACCAAGCACATTGCTCTGCTGATTAGCTTCATTTCAGAGTTAGAGCAGTTCTTATCTCCAGCTTGTGTAGACTTAGTTACTGACCATGATTGGACTGCTTAAAGGGAACCTGTCACATAGATTATGCCCCACTTGCTGAGGACAGCACAAGCTAGTGACAGACCTGCTGTTTCCAGTGCAGTCTTTTGTTCTATTAGGTGCAGCAGTTTTAGAGTATTTACAGTCGTATGAAAAATTTTGGGCACCCCTATTAATCTTAATAATTTTTAGTTCTAAATATTTGGGTGTTTGCAACAGCCATTTCAATTTGATATCTCTAATAACTGATGGACACAGTAATATTTCCGAATTGAAATGAGGTTTATTGTACTAACACAAAATGTGCAATATGCATTAAACCAAAATTTGACCGGTGCAAAAGTATGGGCACCCCAACAGAAAAGTGACATTAATATTTAGTAGATCCTCCTTTTGCAAAAATAACAGCCTCTAGTCGCTTCCTGTACTTTTAATCAGTTCCTGGATCCTGGATGAAGGGATTTTTGACCATTCCTCTTTACAAAACAATTCAAGTTCAGTTAAGTTTGATGGTTGCCGAGCATGGACAGCCCCGCTTCAAAGTATCCCACAGATGTTCAATGATATTCAGTGTCTGGGGACTGGGATGGCCATTCCAAACATTGTAATTGTTCCTCTGCATGAATGCCTGAGTAGATTTGGAGCTGTGTTTAGGATCATTGTCTTGCTGAAATATCCATCCCCGGCGTAACTTCAAATTCATCACTGATTCTTGAACATTATTCTGAAGAATCTGCTGATACTGAGTTGAATTCACGCGACCCTCAACTTTAACAAGATTCCCGGTGCCAGCATTGGCCACACAGCCCCAAAGCATGATGGAACCTCCACCAAATTTTACAGTGGGTAGCAAGTGTTTTTCTTGGAATGCTGTGTTTTTGGGACGCCATGCATAACGCCTGTTTTGTATGACCAAACAACTCAATCTTTGTTTCATCAGTCCACAGGACCTTCTTCCAAAATGAAGCTGGCTTGTCCAAATGTGCTTTTTGCATACCTCAGGCGACTCTGTTTGTGGCGTGCTTTCAGAAACGGCTTCTTTCGCATCACTCTCCCATACAGCTTCTCCTTTTGCAAAGTGTGCTGTATTGTTGACCGATGCACAGTGACACCATCTGCAGCAAGATGATGCTGCAGCTCTTTGGAGGTTGGTCTGTGGATTGTCCTTGACTGTTCTCACTTTTCTTCTTCTCTGCCTTTCTGATATTTTTCTTGGCCTGCCACTTCTGGGCTTAACAAGAACTGTCCCTGTGGTCTTCCATTTCCTTACTATGTTCCTCACAGTGGAAACTGACAGGTTAAATCTCTGAGACAACTTTTTGTATCCTTCCCCTGAACAACTATGTTGAACAATCTTTTTTTTTTTTTTTAGATCATTTGAGAGTTGTTTTGAGGAGCCCATGATGTCACTCTTCACAGGAGATTCAAATAGGAGAACAACTTGCAATTGGCCACCTTAAATACCTTTTCTCATCATTGGATACACCTGGCTATGAAGTTCAAAGCTCAGTGAGGTTACAAAACCAATGTTGTGCTTCAGAAAGTCAGTAAAAAAGTAGTTAGGAGTATTCAAATCAATAAAATGATAAGGGTACCCAAATTTTTGCACCAGTCAAAATTTGGTTTAATGCATATTGCACATTTTGTGTTAGTACAATAAACCTCATTTCAATCCGGAAATATTACTGTGTCCATCAGTTATTAGATATATCAAATTGAAATGGCTGTTGCAAACACCCAAATATTTAGAACTAAAAATGATTAAGATTAATAGGGGTGCCCAAACTTTTTCATATGACTGTAATGCTAAAATCTGGCAGTTTTCAGCCAGAAAAGAGTCCAGCTTATTCATGAGCAGGTGTTGGAGTATGTTCACACAGCGTGTTGGATCCGGTCTGGATTCAAAAAATGCATTCAAATGTGCTGTGTAAATCGTATCCACGCAGCTGCATTTTTGGCTGCAGTAGAAACGCACCCTATAGTTTTAAATAGGGTTCCTGCTGCATCAAACAGATCAAGAATTGACATGTCCAATCTTTGAAAGCATCACAAAGACCCATATAAACAGGCATCAGTGATCACTCGTCTGAACGCCGATGCATGGTTTACATTGAAAGCAATGTAAATCACACTGCACGTTTATATACGTGTTTTGTTTGAAACGCACATCTAAAAACGGATCCAACACACCGTGTGAACATACCCTTAGACTCACTGCCCACTAATGACTGATTCAACCGATTACTTAAAATTGCTAGAAACCTATAAATAAACAGTGGGTGGTCGGGGCTAACAGTCGCTCGTGAATAAACTGTTCTCCTCTCTGGCAGAACAGGCTGCAAAATGCCAGATTTGAGCATTAAATACCCTGAAACGCCAGCATCTTACAGAATAAGGAGCACAGCGCTGGAAACAGCAAGTCTGACACTAGCTTGTTCTGTCCTCAGCAAGGAGGGCATAATCTATGTGACAGGTTCCTTTAAATCCCTGCCTGCTGTGTCTCATCAGCAGCTCAGAAGCTTGTTTGTTTCCTACTGACGAACATTAATCCTTTTAAAGCTCTGTAGCCTTGTGCCCTGCTGTCTTAGGCTCTCCCAGGTGCAGCTAGGAATAGCAGAGCTGATATGCAGGTCACTGCTGTAAAACCACCCACAGCCTAACCAGGAAATGGGAGCCTGAATTGGTCTGTGAAAAGTGGGCTCTCTTATACAACAGGTGATAAAACCCCTTTAATTTATGTTATGTCAGTATAACGGTCAGTGCTGCACTGAGGCAGAATTGTATTTCTTCAAAAACGGGGTAGTTTAAAAATACGTTTTTGGATGCAAGTAGCTTATAGGACATTTGAGGCTCCCTAGGAAAAAAAAGATGTAAAGAAGTTCTTCTACAGAAGGAAAAATCAGTCTCTAGTGCCAGCTTAGGATTCAAGCCAATAACCCCTTCCTGTACCCCATCCTAAATGTATGTTGAGAAATTAGTCCTTTCCTGCATCCCAGTGTATTTGGCGTTGATTGCATGCAGCGCGGAAGCTGTTAATGTGCTCACCAGCCGTGATTGATAGTTGTCCACCAGCACTAATGGTAAGGATTGGAGAAAACGCTGTTTAGCCGCTAAAGCAATGTGATGCCAATTACAGTGAATACAAAGGTAAAGGACTCCTTTTAGCGGGTCCCTGTCAGCTCTGGCGATGGCCCTAAGGCCCTTTATTTGGCCTGATAACAAAAACGGTGACTAGATATCGTGACCTATTTCAGATACCTGTTAGGACAAAAAATATTAAAAGGGGTTTTCTCACCCTGTTTCACAGAGCCACAGCCAGTTTTAGACTCTTGCTTCCTGGTCAGGGTGTGGGAGGGTCTGTAGCAGTGATTGGCTTATCCACCCTGCTATTCCTGTCACAGTGATAGGAATGCAGGAGATATATAAAGTGTAGTAGACAAGGCTACTCTTTAGAGTGAAAACTTCTCCTTTACTTAAGTAGAGTCCGTTGCTAAAGATACGACTACAGTGAGTAACTCGCCATAGACAGACTGATTGAAAGAAGCTTGGAGCAATGAGAGAGCAGGGAGAGGTGGTTAGTAACTAGAGAAACTTGTGTGTTCTAAGAGGATAAAAATTGTGTCTCCTAATCAAAGCAAAATCAAAAGAGCAATGTGTTTGGTAATAGTCTTCATTGATCTTTCCCTACATGTTAAAAATTAATCATTGTAGTGAGAAAATGTCAGAATGATAAATTAGGGGTAGAAGTATTTTTCCACTACTCCTTTATCCAATTAAATGTCTCCTCTGAATTATATTATTATTACAGCTGTCGACAGCCGGAGCTCGAGAGATACAACCCACACGTTCCGTCTGGGGCATAAAATCTGATTTATTAACAGGAAGTAACAGTTTGATATCTTCTACGTATTAAGAATCACACGATCATTCTATCACTACATGATTGGTTCATTGGCTGTTGAGATGGCAGACTAAAAGTAAGACCTCATAACATCTCCTAATTTGCATCTGTGCAATGTTGCTAGGCATTTATCTGATAACGAACATTCCTGAACTTCTCTATATCGTCCTCTTTGGTTTCTTGATATAACCTCTCGCTGAAGCAGACAGTGCATCCGTTACAAGGAAAGCTGTGTGAGAGATATCTGATACTTCGATAAGGATGCATAGCAGTAAAAGCAGTTTAAACAAACTATCTGATGAGCTTAATAAGAATGTAATGATGAAACAGATTTCGATGTTTTTTCCTTTAAATTACCAACTTGACAGTCCCCCCTAAAAACATCAGAATCTGTTCTAATGCTCCCCCCTAGAGCGTGAATGATGATTGATGCTCTTCCCTAAACTGAGCAGGAATGGGTAAAGGTCGCTCTCCTTAGACAGCAGTGTGAACAGGTTGAGCGGGTGTTGAACCCACTGAACCACTGCCAGGCTTGCTCCAAGGGGGCGTAACCAAGCAACCGCCGGCCTCCTCCCAGAGCCTTTGATGGTAAGAATGACTTTACCCAACGACCGCCAGGTGCCACCTCAGAGCAGTTCCCGGCAGAGGCATCTATGGATTGTTTACAATCTCATAACCCTCAATGATTCTGGAGAGTCCTGATGGAGGTGGCGCTTAATTGTTCAACTATACCTTGTAAGGCATCCTGGGTGTAATTATCAAACATCTGTTGATTATAATAGATGCAATTTATCCAGTCCACACTTAAATTATTATTATACTTCATTCTTCCATACTAAACAGTTAAAATTAATGAAACACTACAACATACTGTATTAGCCAAAAACAGGAGTATCTAACACACAGAGAAACACATGAAAAGATTTGCACCTCCTCTGTTACAGACTCACTCTTGGTTTTGGTTTACAAATACTGAAGCAAAATACTGACCCAAATCTTGGTGTGTGTATAGGGCCCTACATGTTCCCATCCACCGCTGAGGATCTCTGGTCTCTCATCATACTCTTGCATGTTAAGGGTATACACAAAAAGAAAAGGGAGGGGGGGAAAGATACCAGGGGCTCCCTAATGTGTTATATAAATCATGCAGGATGAGACTACAAATGGTATTGCTCATCTTCTTTAGTTTTGTTGTAGCAAAGAAGCACAACACTCAGTTTAGATAATATCCGTAACTCCAATAACATAGTCCAAAGCAGCAGCTTCCTCGCAAAAGTAATCGCACTCCACTTGCGTGGATTACATTGAAAAATGTATTCAAAACCGGGATATACTTCCCATTAGCTGGTTTAGCTACACCAAGCTACAATATGAGTAGAGAAGCGCTTTAGATTAAAAAATATATACTTTATTTAGGCACCTAATGCGCTTCTCTACTTGTATTGTAGCCAAACCCGGTAATAGGAAGTATATCCTGATTTTGAATATAAGTGTATACACAGAGCTGCTTATGATATTTTGCCATTTACATCAGACAGTATATAGTAGTGTGATATTAGACTCCCTATAAAACAGCAGAATTGTGAATGCAGCTCCGGACTACAATACATACTGTAAAGGGGTTGTCTCACTTCAAGGATTTCTTTTTATGTTAAAGATCTTGCAAAAACAAGTCACTTTACAATATGTGTCTATTAACCATATCCTACCAATTCTTTATCCCCTCTTGTATGGGCTGCATCAGCTCCTCAGGTCGCTATAGCTACAGACCTGTTCAATCTCTCATGATAGGCTCAGTGCTGGTTGCTATAGCTACAGACCTGGCTTCTACTGCAGCCTAGTGGAAGCCAGTAAACACATCCCTGAATTCAAATTGAAACCAAGTAAACAGGACTGAGATAAGATGAATCAATGTAGTGAGACAACCCCTTTAACCCAGGATCAATCTACAAGAAACAATTTTTTATGTTCTTACAAAGTTTCTCTTTTGAGGTTGTATTATGTGCGGATGTGTGCCCTACCCTTTAAGATGTTAGGTACATGGAGGCAGCTGCTGGCTGTTCTCCTGATGTCTTACCCCCTATACTGGCCTGGTATTACGCTTCTATCATTCAGGCTTGTGTGAGCTCATGCACCATGTTTTCAACGTGTCATTCTTCTGTAGGGAAATGATATAGCGTGCACATGGTTGAAATTGTGCTGCGCGAACAGATGTGGTATTATCTTCTGTGTGCCATTCCTGAATATTTGACCTCGTGGATCTCAGATTTCATATGCTCAGATTGTGTGGGTGTGGTGACATGCATGTTTCCAGTCCAGCATGGGGCTGGGAAAATGAGCGCACTCTAACTCGGATCACAAGGATTTCTAGTGTTTACTACCAGATGCATGAATGGTGGGTTTGTTGAACTAAAATGTGAAAAGGTCCCAAATGGAACATAATTACTCAACTGTATAAAGAAATACAGCTTCAGCCAGCTTCATGAACTGTACTGGCTAAACAACAATAACCCTCCTCTAATGATCACTGGAAAAGCTGAGAGATGAGGGAAATAACACTGAAGACCACCGTCCTCTAATCACTGGAAAAGCTTAGAGATAAGGGGCATAACACTCTGAAGACCACCGTGTCCTCTAATGATCACTGGAAAAGCTTAGAGATAACACTCTGAAGACCACCGTGTCCTCTAATGATCACTGGAAAAGCTTCGAGATAAGGGGCATAACACTCTGAAGACCACCGTGTCCTCTAATGATCACTGGTAAAGCTGAGCAATAAGTGGCAAACACTCTGAAGGCCTCCTCATCCTCTATTGATCAGCAGTGGTTTCATAATCCGATGTAGTCTATGCATACATGTGAAATGTTTGATATGTTTTGAGCGCATTTACATCTTTACTTGGTCTAACACATTCATGTGATCACATTCAGGTTTTTGCTAAATTACAGGTTTTTTTTTCTTTTTTTACAGTAAAGATGTCAAGGCCTGGCTATAATGCTAATACAGTACCTATCAGGATCCATATATAGGGGGGCAAGCACTGGTGCAAATTTTGTCAATACTCATAGCCAAGGCATTTAGAAGGTGCTGTGGTGCGACATATTGATCAGACCTATACTATCAGATCAAGTGCAACAAACTGGTTAATATATGAGCTGTAGATGGCTAGCTGTAAGCTCGGGTATATAGTCCGTAGCCTATAAAAACATGCACAGATTTAGTCTGACAGTGTGGTTTTCAGAAATGGGTGAGGAGCAATGGCCCCTGTAGTCATTTGTCTGTGTCCTATTTTCCCTTTGCTTGGGCTAATGGTCTGTAATGGAGCTGCATGCTAATGTGTGGTCATAGATTACCTCTCAGATTTCTCACTTGTGTAATGGTGACCTTATGAGAATCACTGTATTAGAGTACAGATCTGCCTGGGTTTTATATCTTTATAAGCTAAAACCAGAAGTGCATCAACAGAGAAGCGTATGTGATTTCATTATACATTTACTGTGTTTAGTATCCAATTCTGGTTTTAGTGTTGCAAAATGCTCACTAAATCTGCACTGGTGAAAGCGACTTAGGGCTTGTTCACACGACGTTTTGGATGCGTTTTACGGATCCGTTTTTAACCTGCGAAAACTGGATTCAAACTGCATCCAAAAAGCGGATCCAGAAAACGCAGCAGCTGATCCTTTTTTGAATGCGTTTTACGGATCCGTTTTTTGGATCTATTTTTTTCAATGCTTTATTTAAATCAATCTATCAAACTGCAATTTAAATATAATATATAACTTATCAATGACCAAGAAAAAACCCTTTTTTTACCTAGTGTCAATCAACTGTACATACACCTATGATTTTAGAAACCCCCCCCAACCCCCCATTTTTTTTTTTTTTAAATCAACCAATAGTTTTCGAACTCGGAGACCCGATGTCCATGTGCACCGGTGGTATGCTGGGGGCTGTGGGACTGACATTATCCTTCTCTCCTTTACCCATGTAGAATGAAGGCATTTTCCAATAGCACATTGCATCAAAAAAAATTAGCCCTCTCATTAAAATGATACAAAATATAACCCAAACATATTCAAATTTTATATTTAATTTAAATCCAGTGCGTTTTACGGATGCGTTTTTGGCATCGAAAGCGGATCCAAAACGCACCCAAATGTATACTGCGCTTTGGATCCACTTTCGGGATGCCAAAAGCGCACTCCAGTATTTCCTATGGGGATTTCTCTTGCGTAAAACGCAAGAAGAATTGACATGTCAATTCTGAAAATGGATCCGAAAAGCGGATCGCGAGAAGCGCATCGGTGATCACTCGTGTGAACAGCGATGCGCTTTTGCCGATTTTAAGCAATGTTAATCACACTGACAATTGTTAGATCCGTTTTACGGATCCGTAAAACGGATCACAAAAACATCGTGTGAACAAGCCCTTACTCTGTCAGGTACAGTGGTTTCTCAATATACAATATTAGTTGGTTCAAGGGCGACCATTGTATGTTGAAACTATAATTCTATAGAACACTGGTAATTGGTTTTGAGGCTCCAAAATGTCACAGAACACAAGAAAAATGAAGATTAAGGGAAAATGAAGCGAAAACTAATCCAGCTAATGCGTTTCCTTTACATATAGCACCCAGAAAGATATGCTGGAAATCACTTTCCATAGTGAGTATAGGAGCTTCTTAGGCTAGGTCTACACTGTATCAGACAAAAAACGGCCGAAATTGACCATTTTTTTTTCCATTGCAGGACCGCTGTATTTGTAATTTTTGGACAAAAACTGTGGTCGGCTCTCGTTTTTTAGTAATCAGTCCCTACATTGTATGGGAAGACGACGAAAAAACTAAAGATGCTGGTGTATTATACAACATGTTGTATAATGCGCCGGCGCCAGAAGATGAGCAAAGAAAAAATGACCTGTAGAGACTACAGCTAGATTTTTTTTTCTACTGCCATCTATGGGGCCACCTGAATGATTGTATTTCTATGCCGTGGAGACATAGCCATAGGGTCATGTACGTTATACAGAATTTACTATAAATAAAGTGGGGCCCTCACCTGGTGCCTAAAGGAGCCGCTCATCCTGGCACATGTAAAGAGAAGTACAGGACATGAAGTACCACAACGTACTGTAGAGAAGCGCTACTAGGCCACCAATCACTGCATGCACCTCACTAATACATGTAAGAGCAGTACAGAACATATAGTACAACACTGTACTGTAGAGAGGCGCTACTAGACCACCAATCGCTGTCTGCACTTCACTAATCAGGGTTGTGGAGTCAGCAAGCCAAAGCTCTGACTCCTCAATTTCCCAAACCTCCGACTCCTGACTCCCTCATACATGGTGATTGTTTAAGTGATAACTTTACTGTAGTAAAATGGTAACATCTGGCTGTTTATCACCTTATGATACAATAATCAAGCTATTTTTAGGTAGAACAGACACTGACAAGCTAAATGGTAACAATGTTTTGATCTTTTGAACACTTGAGTAGAGTTGAAGAAAAAGCTGTATTTGTATCCAAGTCCAGTCTGCACCAACATTGGGAATGTGTAGAGGAGACCTGGGATCAGATTTTGGTCAAGATATGCTTGAATTTGATTCAGAGCCCAGAAGGATTCAAGCAGTATTGAAAACCAAAGGTGGATTTCCCAAATACTAACAAAATTAATAAAAATTAACTCTGATTTTTTTTTGGAGCAAAACTATAACTAAGCAGATGCTAAATACTTGCAAGTCAAATTTATGTATAAGATAGGCAAGATGACTGTATATGTAGTGGATGGTGAGATATGGAGCCTGAAAGTCTCAAGTTCAAAACATTGTTACCCTTTTGCTTGTCAGTGTAAAATATATTTATTGGACATGACTTTAGGAACACAAAAAAATTGTAAATATGCAAAACACTGCAGGAACATTTGTGGAGTCCTCTGAATTTGTTCTGAGAAATAGTATTCGCCTCTATCAGATCCTGCATACATGACCTCACATCTGATCTCATTATTTCCAGGCTAGAGAACGGTCTCTCTACACTAACTTGGGTTGGGGGCAAAACATTAAGCACAGGGGCAACATCTCTAACAATGTCAGGGTATAAAGGAATTGCCTCACCACAGTCGTTTTGATGATGGTTAAACTCTTCTACTCTTTGAAATCAGGTGAAAAATTTTTCTGAAATGTGTTTGCAATGGGAGCGGAATCTTTTCCCCTGGGCAGCGCTTTGCCTGCTCCATGTCATCAATTACACTCCTCATGTGATGAGCTGAAGATATGGGAGCAGTAGCACTGGCCGACCCAATTCCTCTTGCTCTTTGCTCTGCATCGAACTAACTGGACCAACTTATGATATATTTTGGGAGTCGGTCCATTTTATGACGACTCCGACTCCTCTGACTCCACAGCCCTGGTCACTAATACAGGGGTTTTACAACCAATGTTTAGAATTGGTTGGATCTTCCATCAATCATATGAGCCGCAGATCAGCAGTGTCTGTGAAATTGTATGGCAAGTGTGGTTTCAAGATACAATTTTATGGTCAAAATATTGTATCCTGAGGCCAATGCAGTTTGAGGGATCACTGTATTTCCTATTACAGTAATGGGGAGTTAAAGGGGTTTTCCTATCTGATTATTCTTGGGTTTGCGGTCAGCTCATAGCTCGATACAGGCTGACCTTCGAGAACGGGGAGATGGCCACACTTGAGCAACTCTTTTAAATTTATTTATTTTTTAAAAAAAAATTTTTTATTTTTTTAAAGAAATATTTTAGACAAGTAATGCAAACATTTGGGGGGTAAGGAGATAAAGATGGCATAACTAATCTTGGTTGCTGTAGAAGTCCAGATTTAAAGTTTAAACCATGTCTTTGCATGGTTGGGGGGAATGGGAAGGTAAGGATAAAAGGAAAGTGGAAAGACCAAAGTCGTGCAGACCCACTTGGTCCCTCAAAGGTTATGTGGTAGAATAAAGGAGTCACTTTGGCCAAGATTCTAGGAGGTATCCGCATCATGAATTGGTACTGAATGTCCAACTGATTGTTCAAGATGCCACATATCAGATTGGATGTAGAATTTATACTATTTGGGAGAATATTTATGATGGGCTGCCATGTCAAAATGAATTCTTCTAATTGAATTCCTATTGAAGGGAGGCTTCAACTAAGTCGTTCCACGGTAAAAATGTTAACTTTTCTAGGAGTATGCGTAAGGACAATTGAGTGGGGCCTGTCCACGTTTGCAAGATGGTTTTGCATGCTGCAGCCAAAATATAGAAGATTTGGGGCCACATGTATGAAAACTGTCTAGGTCTAAAACTCACTTTGTTGCCCATAGCACCAGACAGTTTTTTTTTTTTTTCATAAATGTGTGTGGCCCTAAGTGTTTACTATGAGAAGGGATTTGGATGTCCATGTTACGCAAGCTGCCAAACAGGACCAATGGACTGACTTACTAGACATGATGAAAGATGGTCCGCTACACACTCGCCACACCTGGAATAGGCTGGTGAAGGGCAACACTCCATCAAATGATTGTTTTGGAGATCTAAATCCTCTATGTAAAAATTTTAAAGGGGTTTTGCCACGAAGTAAAATTGCCGTGGGAAGTTTGTAAATTAAATAATAAACATTTTCACCATTCATCATCATTAAAAATTCTGCACGTTTTTGTTTTAGCTGCTCCTTTAGTGATCCATTGTTTACAGCTCATCTCCAGGGGATACGACCAGAGCTGTGAGCTCCTCAGTCCTGGTTGCACATGCTCAGACATCACCTCTCTTCTCAGGCAGCTACTGAGTGTTCAAACCCCAGGAGCTTTCACTCTACTCCTGTCCTCTGTGTTCTTTAGTAATTAGTCAAACAGTGCAAATAAATAAGAAACCTCAATCAAGTCTGTGCATTGATAAAGAGGAAAAAAAATTCACAGGTTTGGTTCCTGCAGGGATTTGAACAGAGGACCCTTGTGCCTGGAGGCAAAAGTTTTACCTCTGAGCTATAATGTAGCTACTTACAGTTGTCCACATAAACAGACCTTTCTTTGACTACAGAGAGGAAAGGCCTGGTGATGTCATCCTGCTGGGTCACATGATATGCAATTCAAACAAATCCACACGCCCCCTTCTGAGCACAAAGAGCTGAGGAGCTGGATACAGGACGTATGAAATGAGATTGCGGTAAGACCCCTTTAATGCCCTTTCCCAATATGAGAGCCTAGATGTCTCGCTGCTTTAAAATTAGCATCTAGAATATATTTCATCTCAAGTCTTGGCACACCGCCCCCACACCATCTTGTCAAACAACCATGCCTTCCTTCATAATAAAGGGGAGAGCCAAAGGTATGAGTAGAAACCAGAAAGGGGTCCCCAGTGATCAGGTGGGCAGGAAAGTTTTTGGTAACCAGTGTGTCATCCCAATCAGTCACTGAGTGATCTAGCGATACTGATGACATAACTTGTGTTTGCAGAAAATAAACGATGGGAATTTAGAAAATCAAATTTAGTACATGCTTGATTAAATGAGAGGGCCGATTTTTATTTTTTTTTCCTCAAGGCGTCCAACAAATCCTGGATTGGGGCAGTGCTCCACTGTTGGAATATTGGGTGAGAATTGCCTGCTTCAAAAGTGTGTGTGTGTGTGTGGTGGCGCTCGCCTTCCTTCCTTCCTTTTTTTCCTTCCTTCCTTTTTTTTCCCTTTTTTTCCCTTTTTTTTCCTTCTTTTTCTTTCTTTCCTTTTTTTCTTTTTTTTCTTTTTTCCTCTGATGGGAGTCTTGCATGGATAAAGGAATTTTCAAGAAACTGGTGGTTCCAATTGAATTTTATTCTGTTTCCTGGGTTGTAAGTTATTCGGTAGTCCAATCTTGCAAGATTGTTTCTTTGCAACTTGATCAATTTTTGTCTAATATGACCATTTCTCCCTCTTTGTTTTTTGCCTGCCTAAGGGCCCTTGGGCTTTTTCTACCTTTCTCATTGAATTTTCTTCCATCTTTTTCTCCAGTACGTATTCATATGTCCTGAACTTGTTCAGCATTTCCTAGAAATACAATTGGCTTTGTAGGATTTCCCCTTTTCTACAAAGAAGAGTCAACAAATTGACCATTGCCTTATTGTCATTTATTTTTTTATACATCTTATGCTTTGTAGTACGTATTTAGACAGACTTGTTTCATCCTCCCAATGTCATTCCTTTTCCATCTTAGCGAAATTGCGTGACCAAGGGTTCCTGGTTTCCGTCAGTTTTGGTTGCTTCCGCCTTCCTTACATTAATTGTCATATAACCCAACATTTTTTTGAGTCCGAACTGAGTTCCTGAAATGGACGTCCTCTCGAAATCTAAGATTTTCCCTCCCTTGTTCTCTTTGATCCTTTCTTTAAACCTTCACAATCCATTTTTCTATAGAGATTCACTCTTACTAAGGTGTGGAACTCTCTCTATAAAAAAGAGAATATCTTATATCCTGCCATCTCCCTGATTTTCTGAGATTTGAACCCTACTAGCTCTGCCTCTTTCGCATGTTAATCCTCCTTTAATCCTAACACTTTTTTTTCTATTTTCTTTATTTACGCTTTAATTTATTCCTTCATCGTTTTCCTCTGAAGGGTAGAATCTGCATAGGGGATAAAGGAATTTTGGGACGCTGAGGTGACAATTGAGATTTAAGTCCGGGGGAGAAGTATTGGGTAGCCAATCTTGCAAGATGTAGAAGACTGGACAATTTGATGTCGTGAAAGACCATTTCTCCCTCATTGGTTTTGTGTTGCTAGAGGGCGCCTTGGGCTTTTATTCTACCATATGAATGATTTGAACAACTTCTATGAGTTTTTCATCACAGGGACGAAGGAATATAGATAGTGTCTGAAAGAGGTACAGCAGTTTAGGAAATACAATTGGCTTGAGGAGGATTGCCCTGCCTACAAAGAAGAGTGAAAAATCTGACCAAGTGCCTAGATTGTCATTTATTCAGATTTTATGAAGAGATGAAGCTTTGTGGAGTACAATTTAGACAGACTTGGTGTAACATGTACCCCCAGGTATGTCAATGACTGAGTTTTCCATCTTAGCAGGAAATTGCGTGACCAAAGGGGATCTGGTAGACCGGTCAGTTTTGGTGCTTCCGACTTCCTTACATTAATTGTACAGTATAACCCAACAGTTTAATGTTTGAGACCGAAGACTGAGGTCCTGAAATGGAGGTCATCTGCGAAAGCTAAGATTTTCACCTCCTTGGTACTCATTTGGATACTTCTTAAACCTTCACAATCATTTCTATAGCAGATTACCTCTGGTATATAGGTGTGGAACTCTCATAAAAAAGAAAGGGAAGAATTGTGTAAGCGCGGCCATCTCCCTGATTTCTGAGATTGAAACCGCTACGAGCTGGCTGAAGACTGGGGGGAAATAAGATGGGGAAAACTCCTTTAATGCCTAACACTTTTGTTTGCTAAATATATAGTTAAAGCGGCATTCCAACAATTGACATTTATCACCTGTCCACAGGATAGGTAGTAAATGTCTGATCGCTGGGTGTCAGACCACTGGGACCCCCATGATCACCAGAACGAGCCCCAAGACCCCCTTCTTTCAGACTGCTTCATCACAGTGAATGGAGTGGTGTTTGTGCATACCCACACATGTTAGGTGGTATATTTAACCAGTAAATAACTGAAGTGACCCTAGTGTTTTCCTATGATTTGGTTAAAAAGAATGTGACTTTGTATTTAAATCAATTGAAGAAATCGGTTTTATATAACATAAGGTGACTATAAGGGTGACTGCTGCGGTACTCCTTCTACAGTGGTAGATAAATACCGGATGTCCTACTCGCGGAAAGCTGTAATGCCAAGACAAATGAAAATAAAATTTGGCTTACTAGATGAGAATCCGGAACCCCTCATAACATGTGCAAGTGTTCTCTGTTTTCGGTCAAGCATGCCTGATTACTGACACGGTTAATGAACCAGACTCCCATTTTAACAGTATGTACTGGTTCAGATGTGCTTGGCCACCAATGGAGGACACTTCAGCACGTGTCAGCATTCTCATTGAGTAAGGTACTATGTAGCGAGATCTAGAACGCAGAAAGTTGGCAACAAAAAAAACGGGAACCCAGCCGGTGGCTGCACGAGCTTATACAATGTCATTATTGTTTTTGCAGCAGAAAGTCCCCTGGACACCTGAGGGAAAAGCGATATGTAGTACTCGTTAAGTGGGTTTTCTTACCATGTAGTTTCAGAGTCACTGCCAGCTTTAGGCCTCGTTCACACGGCTTATTCTGGGACTGATTGGAGTCGTGCTGCGCGCCGTATTTGCGCTGCAGTACGGCTCCAATCCGTCCCAGTAACTACAAATCCGCCGAGGGGGGAGAAAGTGACATGTCAATTATTTACGGCGTGTACGCGCCGTAGATGATGGCAGTAGATAATGGCCCCCAAACCTGCCCCGCTGCACGACTGCCAGCGTAATTGCGGGGCAAAATCTGTCCCCGCAGTTACGCCGGCAATAAGCCGTGTGAGCGAGGCCTTAGACTCGCACCTCCTGGTCAGGTTATAGGAGGGTCTATAGTAGTGATTGAAAAAACTTTGAGACTCTCGATTCACATATTTTGATCAAAAGATGTTTAAGCTGCCCACGACGTTCAACGTGATCTCAAAATCGGGCAGTCCTATGCTATCTTTACCTCTCAATCGAGCCAATCAGGCCTCTCGCTGGGTCAACCGACCTCCATTATTCAGAGAGAAAAAATAAAAAACACCCAACCTGCAAGCTGCCCTTCTTATGACAGCCTGTGAGAGTGGGTGGGGACAGATTCCCAAAATGGAAGCACCCCTTCCTTCCCATATAGGTTAAAAACGATGTGCACACGGAATACCTAATGTATCAGCAAACAAAATCATTTCTGTAAAAACGTATGCAAACCTGGGTGCCACTGGCAGGGCTGCGGCACACATGTAATTCTACATGTACACACACAGACCGCCGCCAGCGGCACATTACTGCAAAAAGGGCAATACACTACGTGGAAATCCCTAAAGAAGCATTTATGCTATCTATCATACATGAAATGTTTTTGTGTGCAGAAACATACGTTATACTTGGTGTACATTGATTTTAACCTATATGGGAAGGAAGGGGTGCTTCCATTTTGGGTTTCTGTCCCCGCCCACTCTCACAGGCTGTCATAAGAAGGGCAGCTTGCAGGTTGGGTGTTTTTTATTTTTTCTCTCTGAATAATGGAGGTCGGTTGACCCAGTGAGAGGCCAGATTGGCTCGATTGAGAGGTAAAGATAGCATAGGACTGCCCGATTTTGAGATCACGTTGAAAGTCGTGGGCAGCTTAAACATCTTTTGATCAAAATATGTGAACAGAGTCTCAAAGTTTTTTCATGTATGATAGCATAAATGCTTCTTTAGGGATTTCCACGTAGTGTATATAGTAGGTATTGACACATCAGCTCCTAGCTATTCATGTTAAAGTGACATGAGCGCAGGTGATTTATAAAGTGTACTATACAAGGCTACAGAGCTCTAAAGAGTGAAAGTTTCTCATTTAGTTAAGTAAACAGTTTGTCGCTAGAAATAAGACTCTGCAGGAGGTGATTCACAATGGACAAATTATCCGAGTCTCACAGCAGTTTAGAGCATTGAGAGATGAAGGAAAACGGGGATAGGTGTGGAGACATGGTAACCAGAAAAACTTTTGACCTTGTGTAAGTGGAAATAAAATCTTCTTTATCTCATGACCAAAGCAAAATCTAAACAGCAATGTATTTATTAAAGGGGTTGTCTCACTACATTTATTCATCTCACCTCACTTTGGTTTTCTTGGTTTCACTTTGAATTCAGGGGCGTGTTTACTGACTTCTACTAGGCTGCAGTAGAAGTCAGGTCTGGAGCTATAGCAACCAGTGCTGGCAGCCTATCATGAGAGAGTAAACAGGTCTGTAGCTATAGCAACCTGAGGAGCTGATGCAGCCCATACAAGAGGGGATATCTAGGAATAGGTAGGACACTGTTAATGGACACATATTGCAAAGTGACTTGTTTTTGCAAGATCTTTAACTTAAAAAGCAAACCTTGTAATGAGACAACCCCTTGAATAGCCTTCATTTACCTTTCCCCACATGTGTTTTTTCAGCACAATGATTAGCTTTTAAGTGCTTAATATACATATGTGATGTACATTCATTTGTGTACTAAATCTATACAACATTTTTCTTTGAAGGTCATGGCAGCAAGTGTTCATTTATAACGCAATCCATGTTGGAAGGTTCCGGAATCGCAGGTGGGTTTTCTCTGCTGTATCGATGATTAGAAAACGCTGATCTGTTTTGACATAACTTTCCAACCCCATTCCCCCATTTTTTCTATAGCATAAAAAGTAATATGAATACATCTACAAAAATTATGGGCATATCATCAATCAGATAGCACACCTATAAACAATGCAGGGTTATTAAATCTTCAAACTTGTACCATCTACGCTAAAGTTAAAACAGAAGTAGCACCAGGCGAAAACTGCATTGGGCCGGTCCGCCCGCTCGCATGTACGCTCTTCTGTAGATTGGTGTTAACTTTCCGTCAGGTTATGTATATTATGCCGGTGTACTAGTGTAGTATTTTGATTATGTATAGGTGTATTTTGTACCGTATTGATGTTAATAGTATGTATGTACGGAGAGAGAATTTTTAAAATTTTTTAACATGTGCATCGATAAATTAGATTTTGAAATGTTTATGATCCTGTATTGTTTATATAGGAGTCTTGGTTCGTAGCAAGGTAAAATTTATGCTCCAGCCTTGACAATGCACAAGTTAACACCACAATTTAGGGGTCTTTGAACCTACAGTAATGCCTAAGATGTAAATGATCATTTGCTGTAGGTACTGGGGTTATACTTGCATGTGGTAGATTTGTTGCACAAAGTTCAGATTAGTAGTTTGAATCTCTTCCACACACGTTACTGTGTGTGAACTTTTACAAACCGCATCTATCCCCCTTTGCTGGCAAAGAAATTGTTCTTTCTGTATTACATGCAGATTTGAATGCTAAAACACTTTCTCGCACTGTTATTTTCCACTAGTTTTTTTTTTGCATGTTAGGCTTTATTTTCATGTAATTTTTACATTTTTTATATAAAGGGAAAATGGTTAAAAAAAAAAAAAAAGTTTTCTGTTCATAGCAAAAGTGGCGGTAATATAAGTTTTGTAATTGTCACTTTTCCATCACAGACCTTTGTATGTAGAGGTTTAAAGTTTCGATTTTGGCTGTTAACAACATTTTTTACTTTGAGCATGTTTTTTATATATATTTTTATCTGATAAATATTGTGCCCCGTAAGATCAGAAAAAGACCTTGTGAGGATGGGGAATTTTATTTTCTGATTATTTTCTATTTATTTTTTCCCCTCCTCTGTAACTCGGGCTGGTATATTGGCCCCAGTTACAGAAGAAATACAATGGCTCACAAAAGTGAGTACACACCTCATATTTTGGTAAATACTGTATCATATATTTTCATGGGACAACATTGAAGATATGGCACTTTGATACATTGTGTCAACCCTTTTTTTTTTTTTTTTTCTTTTTCTAGCAAGGCAGTAGTTGTCTTTGAGGTGAGTTTGGGCTCATCATTTTGGAATACTGCCCTGCTGCCTAGAAGAAAGGGGATCATGCTCTGCTTCAGTATGTCACCATACATGTTGGTGTTCATGGTTCCTCCATGAACTGTAGCTCCCCACAGCCGCCAGCACTCGTGCAGTCCCAAACCATGACTCTCCTACCACCATTCTTGACTGTAAGCAAGACACACTTGTCTTTGTACTCCTCACCTGGTGCCATCACACACGCTTGACACCATCTGAAATAATTTTATATTGGTCTCATCAGACCACGGGACGGTTCCAGTGATCCATGTCCTTTGTCGGCTTGTCTTCAGCAAACGGTTTATGGACTTTCTTGTGCATCAGCTTTAGAAGTGGCTTCCTTCTGGGATGACAGTCATCTAGACCAATGTGATGCAGTGTATGGTCTGAGCACTGACAGGTTGATCCTCGACCCCTGTAACCTTTGTAGTAATGCTGGCAGCATTTATACATCTATTTTGAAAAGACAATATCCGGATATGACGCTGAGCATGTGCACTCAACTCCTTTGGTGAGGCCTGTGCTGAGTGGAACTTGTCTTGGTAAACCGCTGTATGGTCTTGGCCACCATGCTGCAGCTGAGTTTCAGGGTGTTGGCAATCTTCTTATAGCCTAGGCCATCTTTATGTAGAGCAACAATTCTTTTTTTCAGATCCTCAGAAGGTTCTTTGATATGACGTGCCATGTTGAATTCCAGTGACCAGTATGAGAGAGTGCGAGAGCGATAACACCAAGTCTAACACACCTGCTCTCCACTCACACCTGAGACCTTGTAACACTGAGTCACATGACACTGTGGAGGGAAAATGGCAAATAGGGCACAGTTTGTCCATTTTGACTTGGGGTTGTACTCCCTTTTGTGCCAGCGGTTTAGACATTGATGGCTGTGTTGAGTTATTTGGAGGGCATACCAAATTTACACGGTTTATACATGCTGTATACTGACTACATTGACTGACTATACTGACTATACATTGACTATACTGTACACATTGTATCAAAGTGTCATATCGTCAGCATTGTCCCATGAAAAGATATAATACAATATCTACAAAAATGTGAGGAGTGTACTCCATTTTTTTAGATCCTATACACCCCCTGAACAGGCTGCATAGCTGATCTGGTAGGACCCAGCAGTTCAGGTAGTTACCAAGTTATTAAGCGTTGTATCCATGCTGAGATAAACTACCACTGCTTGGAGAGTTAGTCAGTGGGTGGTCGACAAGTAGTTAAAGAAGACCGGTCACTTTTTATAGTTAAAGGGAACCTGTGACATCTAACATTCTCTTTGATTTGCTGGTAGACTGTTATATAGCAAGAGGAGCTGATCGGATTGATAAATAGTTTTGTAGGGAAAAATTCAGTAAAAGTTGTATCTTTTTAAAAAAAATTTACTCAGGGTTGTATCAGCACGCTGTTTAGCAGAGCCAAAAGCAGCTTATATTCATGCATCCTGTCTTTTCCTGGTCAGGCTGTGTGATCATATCGGCTCAGATTTTTGAAGGTCTTCTAATGAGAACAGGAGACATTTATCTAAGGTGCAGAGGCTACAGAGCTAAAAGAAAATCCAAAAGTAATTAGTCTCCTTTGTTTGTTAGATCAGATAAGGGTATGTTCACACAGCGTTTTGGGATACGTTTTCGGATCCGTGTTGGAGCCGAAAATCTTATCCCAAAACACTGCGTCGATTGGATCCTAAACAGATCCAACATGCAGCTGCGTGTTTGGATGCGTGTTTGATGCAGCAGGATCGCATCCTATAGTTTATTATAGGGCTCCTGCTGCGTCTTTTGGACCAAGAGTTGACATGTCTATTCTTGGAATAGATTCGAAAGCCACAATGAGACACACATTGGCGATCACTCGTGTGAATGCCGATGTGTGTTTCATATTAAAAGCAATGTAAATCACACTGCTATTTGTTGGCTGCGTGCTTGGGTCCGTTTGGGGTCCGACAGATCCAAACACGCAGCTAAAACTGTATGTAACACAGAGTAAAACATACCTAAGGGTTTGTTCATATGGGGTAGTTTCGGCGTGCATTTCGCCACGTATTTGCGCTCTAATACGGGCGAGATGCGCGCTGAAATTACGGTAATCCATAGTTCTCATAGAGAACTATGGATTACGCCTCCTCACCCCGCGTGTACAATACGAATATGCGCCATGAGTAATGAATGTGAATGGGGTCAGCGGGCTAACGCCCCCCCCACGCCGCGGGAGTCTGCGCGTATTAGCGCAAGCTCCCGAAACACACGATGTACTGTATGTGCCACAGTACATCGTGTGAACATACCCTAACTCTCAAGCTACCTGCATTCTGTGTGCTGACCTGTGGTGATGTCACTCCATGCTATCAGATAAACCAGAGTGCACTCAGAGTAGTCACAATCACTCTGATCTCCTCGACAAATCAAAATAAACAAGGCCATATATTTGGAAAATGTCTTCAATTACTGTTCCCCACATGTTGAAAGCTAATCTTTTTGTAGTGAGACAACCCCTTTTAATTTTTTCAAGGATATATATATATATATATATATATATATATATATACATACATTTGTGTTGCACTATAATGCAAAGATGAATTCCAGCACCATTGGGCTATGTCTATACAGCCATTAAAATGGCGTCCAAAATCCGACAGCATTTTAACATTGCTGGACCATGGTTTTTGGCGGTCGGTTTTCGGATTTGCCGTCAGCATTGTATATTGAATGTACAGTACGGGAATCCAATAGCAATCATGCGGAAGATACAACATGTTTTAAAATCCACCAGAATACGGACCAGAAAGTCTGTGCTGTGTAGACAACAGCACGGATTTTTCAATGCGATCTAGACAGCACAGTGTACCGTCGGATTTTCAGCAGATTCTAAATACTGAATCTGACAAAAATCTGTCGAATACCGTGCTGTGAAGACATGGCTTCAGATAAAAACAACTTAGTTTATTACTGTGAATAAGGATCCCAGGGGTCCGAAATACGTAAGCGACAGTATGGAGTCTACACTGTTTTATTTCATCTAAATGGCTTAACCCCTCCACGACCTGTGACATATGTGGATACGTCATCATGCTGAATATATTCTGTAGGGTTTTCGCGCTCCGGTATATGATTCTGGGTTTTTCTGGAAGTAAGGGCTTTAGAACTGGATCAAAGGAGAGAATGTTCCAATGTTTGGACAGTAAGTGTTGTAAATCTTTATGTTGAGAGGAATAGGTGGTTATAAAAGATAAATCCGCTTTTGTGGTGACATTCTTCGTTTTCTTATGCTGAAGGTAGTCTTTCTGAGAGGGTTTTTTCCAGACTGGGAATATAACCTTTTATTGATCATCCCAGCTTGAACAGTGAAATCCTTTTCGCTGGAACAATTTTTTTCTAACCCGTCTGAATTGACTATACAGGATATTCCTCAGCCATTGTCTGTAATGATAGCTCTTGAAATGAAGATAGCTATTTGAGTCACATTTCATAAAATGTGTCCTTGATCTGATTTATTTTTTTTTTCTTCTCCATTCATCGTGATAGAGGACCAACTAAATGACATTGTGAACTTTAAACCCCAAGGGTTGTTGTTGAAGTTGGAAAGGAATGATGAGACAATATCTAGTGAACTTTCCATGATCAAGGTCATCTATATGACGTTTAAAGTAGATTATATTTTTTAAGAATGAATTTTGATCTGAGGACATAGGAGTAGATTCAAAAAGGCCCATCATCAGGTTGGCATAGGAAGGGGCAAATAGAGTCCCCATCGCTGTGCCAACCTGCTGGTTTTAGTGCGTGGAGCCATACTGGAAAAAATTATTATGGAGAATGAGAGACAAAGTAAAGTTTTTCTTTGAGCTCACATTAGGGTCACTCTCCAGATTAGAAGTCAGTTGTATCCATACCAAGACAATGCTTGATATTCGAATACTGTGACGTTATGTCGTAAAAGAATGGAAAGAGTCAAAGTTCAGGATATGGTCCTTAGAGACATAGTGATCAGCAGAACAAGGGTAACACATTTATACCAAAACGTTGACTCTATAAAAATTAAACCCCTGCAAACATGATGAAAGGTTTTTGTTTTTTTTTTTCTTTTCTTCACACTTCACCCCACTTAGAGTTTTTGTTGTTTTATTCCCAGTACGTTATGTTACAATGAATAACACCATCAAAAAGTACATCTTGTCCCTAAAAAACAAGCCCTCATATGTCTATGTAGATGAAAAAATAAAAAGTTATAGCTCTTGAGAGACGGGGCTGAAAAAGATGAAGAGTCAAAAAATTATGACCAGCTGTCGTTAAGCAATTAGACAAAAACCTATTTTTATTTTTTTTTTTTATAATCTATCAGTGCTGGAATTCATCTTTTAGATTATAGTGCGTATAAAAATGTAAGTTTTACCCCAAGTAGCTGTCATCTGGCTCCCAGGCTGCAGATTCCTAGCATATTCCCTTAGCTGCCCCTATACATGGCTACATAAAGAAGCAGCAGGAAATCTATTGTTGGGACGGTTTGCAGCTGGAGACCATTTAGATGTGAAGTTTAACTTTTATTGTTTTCTTTCTGTTATCCGTTTTAGAAACTGGATGTAATCTTCAGAGAAATATGAATCCCACAGTTCAGGTAAATGACTTCACTTTACCCTATTACTTCCCCATTCACACAACAGACACAATTATCTCAGTAAAAGGTATTCAGGCAACTAGCTTTCATTTAGGGTGCTTTCACATGGTGCGTGTTTTTTTTTTTGTTTTTTTTTGTGCCCCGCCCCCAGAAATGTACGACAATTAAAACTACAACTGCCAGCGTGCTCTGATGGCCACAGACCTTCTAGCCCAACCCACACATTAGAGCTCCCTAGTTTATCAGCTCATCAACCATATGCCCTATGTGTTTACATGATCATGCACTGTAATTATTAGACACACACTTACTGTGATGCTCTCTATTGTGGTATAGTTGCCGTATAGAGTAACTTGTTTTATTGTCCAGGTTTGGTTTGGAGATGATCTTCCAATGAGTCCAAGAAGCCCTCTAACTCCAAGACATGGCCCAGGTCTGTCTGATGTTTCGCAGTATGATCAGTGGTTGGCCGTTCGCCATGAAGCCTCCTTGGTACCTATGCAGGAAGATCTGGCAATATGGTTAAGCAGCTTGTTAGGTAAGTCTTAATTAAGATGTTCCTAAGGGGTGCTTTTACACACTGCATTTTTTTGGTGCTTTTTTTTTTTTTATTTGCAGATATGCACAGTATTAATGGCAGTTTCGTTTTGTGCATTTCTGCAAAAAAACAAACAAACAAAAAAAAAACCCACGCACCAAAAACGTAATGTGTGAACCCTAATATAATGGGTCACAGTGTGATGTGAAACTCTTTACCAGCATCAGCGTTAAAGGCACCGTTCTTATCGGTGATGAATGTTTCTTCATTCGCACACCTCGGTCATTTTGTGGAATTTTGAATAACAAGCGACTTGACTGACTTGTGCATGGACTCTCACATAGTAGCACTTATATATCCCAAATGATGGTGTTTTTTCAGGTGTAGAGGTCAGAGGGGAACGATTTATGGACGATCTTGACAATGGTGTCCATCTCTGCCAGCTGATTCATGTTGTGCAGCACACTATGAGACAGTGCTGTATGCCTGAGGAGCTAGTGGTAAGTCTAAAGCTGTTCTCACTTTCTGACTTTTTATCATTCCAGCTGAGTAAGACATTCTGTGTATACTTGAACAATAGCAGTCTTCATCTTACGGTCACTGGTCTGTTGTATTTCTGAACAGTTTTCAAGCGCGATCTGCAATTGTCAGTGTTCCTGAGTTCAGCTCCAGGATGGGCACTACCAAAATTACATGTTTTTTTTCGAACTCACTCTTCATCCTATTTTATAGCCCAAAATTTTAACCCCTCTAAAGACAAGACCAAATTTTTCCTTTTGTTAATCATCGCGTTACAAGAGCAGTAAAGGTTTTAATTTTTCCATTGACTTACGAGCCACGAGTTTTGTTTTTTTTGGATAGGTTTTATTTTTTAATAGCAACAATTTGGGATAGATATGTTACATAGCAAAAAAGAAGTAATTCCATCATTGTTTTTTTTTGCATTTTAAATGCACACTATTCACCGCATATTAAAAATATTGTGATACCTTTTAAAGGGGTTGTCTGGGACGTAACACAAACTTGTTGGTCCGCTGGGGTATGATTAGAAATAGAAAAAAAGTAGTATGCTCACCTCTGTGATATTATCAGTGGCCGGCCCATATGTGCATGTGCTTGGTGCAGACTAATCACAAGCCACAACGTCGCACGCACGTGACAAGTCTGACCTGTGATTGGCTGCACGTAGCACGTGAACGATAGACGTTCACTGTGCAGCCGGGATGTACAGCTCGGCCACTGGGACGGAATGTGAGCGTCATGGAGGTGAGTATACTTCTTTTTTTTTTTTTTTTTATATTTCTAATCATGCCCCAGCCAACAAGCTTTTGTAAGTCCCAGACAACCCCTTTAATATATAGGTAAGTACAATTATGGCAATATGCACTTATGCACTTATGCACTTATGCACAACAGAAACACTTTCTAAATGTATTTATTTTTTTTACTTTCTCCCTTTTTTTTTTTTTATTGCTTGCCTTGTGGGATAGCTTGGGCTGTAACTGTTGCAGAAATAGCAGTTATGCATTAGGTTATTTTTTATCAATAGATTGAGATTTTGTAAGGGTAAAAGGTTTTTTTTTTTTTTTTTTTCTTTGGTTTTACTAAACTTTTTTTTTTTTTTTTTTTTTATAGAAGACTTAAATAAGGATTCATTTGATTGCTGATATAATACCCCATATTAATTACCATGTGCATTATATTATGCCTTTCAGTGTAAAATTACCAGGCATCCTTTTGGGCACTACCTCTGTTAGGACCTTAAAGGGGTTTTGCTACGATGTAATGTTGACGTGGGATCCTCCAAAATGGGTATTTAATCACTTTTCTTATTATGTGATTACAAAAATTGCAGTCTGAAGAGAGCTACAGGCTGCCTTACCTGCCCTTAGTTACTTAAAAGCTTCTATTAGATACGACCTGACTAGCTGCTGGTCTTTTTATCTGAAGAGAGGGAGTGTGAAGAAGGTTTCAAGGCACCGGGTAGAAATATGTTGTCTTGTATACAGAATCCACTAGTTGTAGTGTGATTATCTGAGTAGATCTCTTTCTCTTCTCAGCATGGCTTCTTTACAATTGCTTCTTAGCAGATAAGGCACGTCCGGGCAAAACCCCTTTAAAGGTATACACGGAAGGTAGACTTGGTTGCCTTTATTAGGCCCCAGGTTTTCTACTTTTACGCTGGATTTTCTTTTTTTTTTTTTTTTACTTCTATGTCATTGAAGCAGTAGTACATGTCAGATCTGTGGATATGGTGAGCTGGTTTCTGCTCTCCTTTTTTTTTTTTCTGTGCAGATTATCAAGTAAACTCATTGGCTTCCTGGGAACACATTACAGGGGGTGACAGAGGGAGCCCCCTACCTTTTACACCACTTAAATGCCATGGACACTATTTACGGTGTCATCTATATGTTTAAACAGCTCAAATCTGATTTTTTTTCCAAACCCAGCCATTAGTAGTCCTGGCTGTCATTAGACAGCAGAGCCCCTGCTTCACCCAGCACAGGACACCCACGTCAGCTTATTTCTGCCTTGCCGACATTTTGGTCCTTAAAGGGAACCTGTCACCAGGTTTTTCACATATAAACCAATTACACTGTGGTGTCCTGCGTAGCTAAACATAGCCCAAGCTGCCTTTTATTTTTTTTAAAAGGTGTGTTGTTACCTTCCCTGAAGACCTTTTCCAGTCTAGAATCTCGCATATTAATTAGCCTCTGACATCACTGTAATGGGCTGGTTTGGCAGTTATTCCCCGCCCACTTATTCAAACAGATTTCTGATTTGCATAATCTCATTGTAAATCTCGCACATGCGCTCAGCACTGGCACATAAACAGGAAGTGGAGCTCTTCTACTGACTGCAGCAGTCATCCACAGCTATATCACCAATCGTCATTGCTGCTAGTTCACTTCTTCCATCCTTTTCCCTACATGTTCTTACTCTCCTCATGAATATCTTTAGTGAGGATAATATTGAATAAATGATTTCATTAACAAGAGGAGAGAGAGTGAGAAAAGAGAGAGCAAGAGACTCAGTGAGAAGAGATGAAAGTATGCCTCTCATCAGTGTCGGACTGGGAGGCTTGGGGTCCACCAGAGGAGTTGATTTTGGGGGCCCACCCTGTCTCCACCACCTGAACACTGACAATACTCACTCTCCAACATATACGACCTATGTGATGACATCTTCACACAAACCTGTAATCAAGATGGAGCACTGGGGCTTTGAGTCTCCTCACCTATTGCAGCAGGCCCACCGGTGGTGAACATAAAAGGTCTAAAGTATATGTCCCTCTCCCCGAAATGATACATTTTACATAAATAAAAATATATCAAAAGCTATAACACAAAGTATTGTGTATAAACCACTAAATAAGGGTTTCGCACAATTACAGGTAACATCGTTATATAAAACCACAATCCCAAGGATAAAAATTACAATAATTCCACTAAGACCAATTACCACCACATCATGACCAGATTATCCACACCACATGTGACTGAATAATAATCACCAGCCCATTACTGAATATAAACCATTACACTTTGACCATTATCACTGCCTTTACAGTGACCATACAGTGGTAGATAGCATTGTACACAGGCAGAGGCATAACTTAAAGCTCTGGGGCCCTAGTGCAAAAAGTGAAATGGGCCCCCAAATACCATGTGCTACTTACTTTGCTGGTATCTTCTTATGAGGCAGAAGGGCGACTGCTACCTCTGAAACCCTATATAGCTACGCCCCTGTCCAAGGAGCTCTGCTGACATATAAGTGTTTTACGTTCGGGTTTACATTTAGTGACTCAAAGGTTATGTTTTCCCAGAGTCGTTCATGTTCCCTTTTCTTCCCCCATTTGGTCCCAACCTTCATGCTGAATTTTCCCTGCAGATGTTGACACAAAAAATCCTAGAATCTTCACTTTTCCGCATCTGTTTACCTTTTCAAACTCTATACAAACTTCCCCAGGAGTGGGAGAGCGGGTACAGGCCATACATTATAGGCACAGTCTCTAAGGAGGAACAGAGGACTAAACCCCTGGAGATTTTGCTATGGCCTGTACCCCTCAGAATTAGGGTATGTTCACACGTCTTATTTTGGGGTGCATTTCTACGTGGGGATTACGGGTAATCCATAGCTCCTAGAGAACTAGGGTTTCCCGCCTCGTCCCCCCACGCTTTACAATACGATCGATTGGAGGCAGCGGGGGTTTTTAAAAAATGAATGCAGTGGGTGCGATTTGGGCCCGCCCACCTCGCCTGGCGAGGGCTTACCCCCTCTGACTCCGCTCGGCCGCTTCACAACGGCCGCGCAGAGTCAGTCAGTAGCTGCACACTCGTGCATCTGCTGGTACAGGGAGGAGGTCGGACGGATCGTTCCCCTCCTCCCTTCTCTCCTCTATGTACAGTGCTCGGTGAGCGTTGTACATACAGATCAGCATCACATGGGGTGTGACGCACATTTGTACTCGCACCCCCTGTGACGCTGGATCTTCTTATTAAAAACTATTTGAATCACCTTGCTATTTGTTAGCTGCGTGTTTGAGTCCATTTGGGGACCGACAGATCCAAACACGCAGCTAAAAGCGTATGTAACACGGACGGAACACGCCGTGTGAACATACCCTTACTCCTCACTCTACAAAGTAGGGTCATTCCAGTTTTACATTGCTCTCAGGGCAGGGGTAAAAAATTTCTTCCCCTTCAAAGAATTAGTAGTCTGGCCGCAACAGTGGCTAAAACAATTCGCAAACCCGGCATATAAACTCCCCCCAGCCTGAATAATTTGCCACATATGATCCCTAAAAAATAATCATCTTCTGGTTTAGTGAATCTTTTTTTATTTGCTCTGATGCGTCTTCTGGCTATTTTAACACTGCAAATTAAGGTGCTATGATATGACAAATGTATACGTGGCCAGTGTATATTCCCAAACAGCAGGAGTATAGCATGACGCAAAAGGGAACAGGCCACTGTACCATGTCACCCTTATACATGTAAGCTACAACATCATCACAAGATGAAGAATTATATCTAAATAGAGAAAACGCCTATTCCTGCAGTCAGGGACAGGCAGACAATCACCTTCATTACATCATATATATATATATATATATATAATGTGTGTGTTTTCGTCTTGAGTGTCAAAAACAATATTTGTACAGGCAAATAACTAACAGGTAAAAAAGAAAAAAATATTTTCAAATATAAATCACCATCATATTGTAGTTTACATGTCAAACCCCACGGGACATGATTACCTTTTAGGGCTCGTCACACGGCTTATTCTGGGACTGATTTCCAGCCGTATTTGCGCGCGTATTTGCGCTGCAATATCGGCTGGAATCAGTCCCAGGCATTACGGTCATCCACAGTTCTCATAGAGAACTATGGATTCGGTCTCCTCTCCCTGCTCTGCGAATACGCCGGGCGGGGAGAAAGTGACATGCACATTATTTATGGCGTGTACGCGCTGTGAATAGTGAATGTCTATGGGGGGCTAAATCCGTCCCGCAATTACGTTGGCAATAAGCCGTGTGAACTGGCCTTTAGTTACATTAATGGTGCAGTATTGAATTTATGTTTATATATGTGTGTGTGTGTATATGTATAAATATATACACAAATTTATACACACAGACATTTTTATAGACGCATATATACATTCACATACATATACACACACTTTTTTATAAACTCATATACATATGTACACAACATATATTACAAACATACACACATGGTTTATATTCACACATAAATACAAGCACATATATACACGCAAAAATATACATACACAAAATACTAATACATGAATACACTAAAGCACAAAATATACACTCACACAATACATATTTTTACACACATACTGTAAAACCCACATGACCCCACATGCATGTCACACATGTATACACACATATACTTGTACATAAAATATATACACATGTATACATACACAGACATATTTACACACATATTATACACATACACTCACCGGCCACTTTATTAGGTACACCATGCTAGTAACGGGTTGGACCCCCTTTTGCCTCAGAACTTCCTCAATTCTTCGTGGCATAGATTCCACAAGGTGTTGCAACGATGCTCAATTGGTACCAATGGGCCCAAAGAGTGCCAAGAAAATATTCCCCACCCTTGCACCACCACCACCAGCGAAACGTTGATACCAAGGGAAAGGATGGATCCATGCTTTCATGTTGTTGACGCCAAATTCTGACCTACCACCCGAATGTCGCAGCGAAGAACACTCATCAGACCAGGCAACGTTTTTCCAATCTTTCTGTCCAATTTAAATGAGCTGGGCAAATTGGAGCCTCAGTTTCCTGTACTTAGTGAAAGGAGTGGCACTCCGGTGTGGTCTTCTGCTTGTGTAGCCCATCTGCCTCAAAGTTCGCCGGTACTGTGCGTTCAGAGATTGCTCTTCTGCCTACCTTGGTTGTAACGGGTGGTATTTGAGTCATGTTGCCTTTCTATCGCTCGAACCAGTCTGCCCATTCTCCTTTGACCTCTGGCATCAAAAAGGGCATTTTCCGCCCACAGGACTGCCGCCTCACTGGATGTTTTTTCTTTTTCGGACCATTCTCTGTAAACCCTAGAGATGGTTGTGCGTGAAAATCAGGAGATCAGCTGTTTCTGAAATTACTCAGACCACCCTTCTGGAAACCAACAACCATCCCACGTTCAAAGGCAACTCAAATCCCTTTCTTCCCCATACTGATGCCGGTTTGAAACTGCAGGAGATTGTCTTGACCATGTCTACTGCCTAAATGCCTTGAGTTGCCGCCATGTGATTGGCTGATTAGAATTAATGTGTAACGAGCAGTTGGACAGGTGTACCAAATTAAAGTTGGCCGGTGAGTGTTATTACACAAAAATATACATATACACAGGACATTTACACTATATATACAACCATTAATACAGACATATTACATATATACATGCATGTCCCATATACAGACATAAAACTTACACACATATATATATATATTATATATATTATATATATTATTTTATATATATTATATTATATATATATATACACAGACTTTAAAATTACACCATATACACACATATTCATACAATTACACACACATATACATCATACTTCCCAACTTTTGAAAGTAAAAAAGCAGGAGAAGGTGCGGCGTGCCGCCACGCAAAATTTCCATAACCCACCCCCCCTCTTGTGGTGAGCCATTCCCCTTTGAAAAAGCCACCACCTACGCCACCTAACGTGTTACGGACTCTGGATTGAAAGTGGGTTTTGGCGTCACCCAGCTTTCCTGGACTGTCGGTTAGCCTATTCAGCATCCAGGAAAGTTGGGAGATACTGCCAAACTGTGCCTACACCTAAACCATTAAATTACAATCAATATTTCCACCATACAGTGGTATATACCACTCTGCAGACACTTAAGTGACTACAGTGCAATAACATGTAAGGACTCACCGGAGACGTCTCCTGTGACTGGAATTGTTATCTTTCCCTTTTCTTCTCCATCCTATCCAGATGACTTCTTCCGACCACGACTCGTCCCTGCAAAATTTACCACACAAGCACCTTAGAATTGCTCTGTACAAGCAACATGGGTGATAGGTGGGAGGTGTAGGTGGAAAGGTTATGGGGCGATAGGTGGAGTGATAACTGGAGGTGAGAGGATTATGGGGTATTAGGGGGAGAGGTTATGGGTGATGAGGGTGTTGTATTTTGTTTGGGTTTGGGAACTAGGGTGCATAACACAATGGTGGGGGGAGTGGTGGGGAGAGAGGAGTTACAGAGCACGGTTTACAATCTCTTTGGGGGGAGCATAGGGCCATCCCCCAGGGATTATGCTACGGCTGCGCCTGCACTCCCCAGAATATAATTGTGCAGGTTGAAACTCCGTACCCTGCACCCCCAGAAGATCAGTTGAGGGAATGATCTTCAAGGGATGCAGGAGATGGGTTTTTGTAACTGTCATTTTTTTTTTATGTTATTATATTCATACAGGTTTCCCCTTTGGACTATGTCGGACTCATTGGATTATGTTGGACCAACGTTGGATTTATTTCTGTAATAAAATGATGAAAGAGGGCTGATGTCGGGGAGTGTTCATTTAAATAAAAGTTTTTTTTGTGTTTTTTTTTTTTCCATTTAATTTCAGTTTTAGTAATGGCTTTTCTGACGACTCCTCCCCATTACTAGCGCTCAGCCTGTGTCAACCAGCAGTAGTTTTGGTCATCCCTAGGCTGACACTAACCCCGTGTCATTATTGCCCCAGTACCTAAAGCACCAGGGGTACTGGGAAAAAGCCCGGGAACCCTCAGAAGTGGACCCTCTTATGTGATGGTCCGCTTCTGGGGCGGCTGCGGGGCTGAAAATTTTGAATGAGAAAAGGGGGCCCGTGTTAAAGGACCATCCCATTCTGATATTAGCAGGCTGCAGCTGTTGGTTTTACCTTGGCAGGTTATGGAAAATGGAGGGGGAACTCTCGTCTTATTTTTTTTTTGCAAATATCATTTCTTATCGAGAATCCTAAAATTTGCACCTCCTGTAATCATTACCAGTGGATGCCCATGTGCAGATTCTCATTAATAAAAACTTTTTCAGAAAAAAATTTTCATGGGTCCCCCCCAATTTCCATAACCAGCCAAGGTAAAACCAACAGCGGCAGCCTGATACTATCAGAATGGGGAAAAACCATCGATAATGGTTCTTTCCAAATTTTAAAAAATACCAGCCTGCAGCTGCTCCAGAAGCGGAACCTCACATTAGAGGGTCCACTTTGATGGTTACCGGCTTTTTCCCAGTACCCTGGTGTGTGTTGGGTTTCTGGGGGGGGAATAGTGACACGGGTTAGGGGTCAGCCTTAGGGAACAAGAAACACCGCTGGCTGACACCCCAAACCCGAGCGATTTGTAATGGAGAGGCGTCTGTCGATAACCTCCAACTACTATCACTGGAATTGTATGGAAAAAAAACACAAACAAATTGCACGAAAAAACTTTTTATTTAAATAAACACTCCCCGACACCAGCCCTCTTTAACCATTTTATTTGAAGAAAAAAATTCCAGGTTGATCCGACGTTAGTCCACGATCCGACGTAGTCCAAATGGGAACCTGTAAATAAACAAACGATGCACTCATACACATAGGCTGGATACCCTATTCAGCATCCAAGAAAGCTGGGTGACACCCATCACCCACAGGTAACATCCAGCTTTCCAGGATTGGAATACTGGGTGCCACCTTTGGGGGATGGAGTGTCTCTCGGCTTTCCTGGATGCTGATTTAAACTATTTTCCATAGGCAATCACCAGAGTTGTTTTCCCTACCAAAGGGCAGCCACAGGGGGCAGGAGAAAGGGAGCAGAGAGCAACTTCTACCCCTTGTGGCCTTTCTCCAGCCCATTGAGACCGCCAGAGACAGACCGCAGGGGCAAGGGACAGAAGATAAGTGGGCAACTCCAACCCCTTGCACATTCAAACACACACCCCTCCCCACATACCCTCCCCCAGAGGGCTCACAACACACCCCTCGAACCACACTGAAATACACCACCCCCTGCACCCACACTGAAATACACACCTGCCACCCACCTCCTCGGCGCACACACTCTGCCACCCACCTCCTCGGCGCACACACTCTGCCACCCACCTCCCCTGTGTACACTCACCTGTCTTGCGGCTGGTTCGAGGGAGGGGGCGGAGCCTCGTGGGTCTCGCTAAGCCCCGCCCCCTTCCCGTAGTGCTCGGCTCCCGGCTTCAAAACAGTTCCTATGAAGCTACAAGGCATTGCAGGGGCCGCGGCCAAGGATGGGGCTTCAGGGGAGCGTCAGGAAACGTACCCTGATGCCTCCTTTTTACACATAAAACCTCAGGCAGCTCTTCAGCTGCGGGAGGTTGAACAACTGAAGTTACACTGAAGAGACTGTAACTGTGCTCGTGCATAAGACACTACACACATGCGCGGGATTTCAATACAACGGCCAACTAATTACAATAAAGGGGAGTTGGTTTATGCAAATGTAACTGATTTTGTTTGGGACGTCTTTCTCTGACGCAAAACGTAAGTTTGACTCTTTGCAGCTCATTTGCATATACTAAAAAGTATAACAGCTTTATTTTAAGGATTTATTTTTATTCCTTTATGCAAATAAGGATGTTTTTACACGCCTTTGTGGTATAGTCATTGATTTTACATACAAAAAACCTGGTGACGGGTCCTCTTTAAGCAATTAATAAACTAGGAGAAAATCTGATCAGTGCTCTGGGTCCCTTCCCCTATAATCCCTTATTTT
Source organism: Phyllomedusa bahiana (assembly GCA_025379985.1). NCBI lineage: Eukaryota > Metazoa > Chordata > Amphibia > Anura > Hylidae > Phyllomedusa > Phyllomedusa bahiana. The sequence continues at coordinate 115,451 of JAODAL010000374.1, read as the reverse complement.
CGCAGCCTCAGTGCTAGGATTTATCAGGTTCTGATGTGACATACTAGAAGACATGTCCAACGGGGAAAATAGTGTTCCCTTTGAAGAAACCTGTATGTGCAGACTGGCTGCTTCTAAATTCATCTCTCCTATTTAGTCCCTGCAGCTCAGGCATGTTTATTAGGGTCTTTAAGAGTCTAGTTGCTAATGTGTTTCAGAGACTAGCTACTGAACCTCTATAGACAAAGCAATAGCTACATGTAAGGAAAAGAGAGAGAATAACAAATAATACCTTTCTCCACTATTTAGAATATATTTCGTTTATGGGAATGGAAGGCTCGATATCCTTTTGTGGGAAAGTGTCAAAAAACACAAAGGAAAAGATGTTACATTTCTGAATTGTTGTCCACTGTGCGTAATTTCCTATAAATGTATACAGAAAATGAAATAAAACAATTAATAAATCTGCCCCATTTTGCTTATTTCTGTTATTTTCTATTACTGTCGAATACTTGTGTAAAATTAGACCAGATAGTCTTAAAATGTGCCAGGTTTATCAAGTGTATCATAAAATCTGCTGCTTGTCTAGCTTTACACCATTTATTAGTTGACTTGGGTTGTATTTCAATTTTGACAAAATTTTGCCGCATTTTTTGTTGCATGTTAAACCACACCCACTTTCCACATGGCCTCTCCCATTTCAGTGAGGCCACACCTTTTTAACCGGGCAAGGTGCAGAAGTGTCTAGAAACTGTCTGAGAAAGGGGGCAGGCTTGTCCTTCAAACATTGCACAGGTGTACAGCACGTCAGGTTGTCCAGCTTCACTCGCAAGCTGGTTTCCAGTTGGCTAGTGAGGAGAATGTATGAATGAATTTTAATACATATTGGTAGAAAAATAGTTCAACAGTGGTATTTTTATTTTTTTATTTTGTTGAAGTGTCTTAAAATTGGTTATGCATGGATTAAGAAAAAAGTGTTAAAGGCGATTGTGCAATACTTGGTTTATTATGCAAATTGAAGTAGAAACTGACTAAAACACATAATAAATGTTACCTAAAGCAATGTATACTAGTTTTGTGGCGTAATTGACCTAGTAAATTTGCCCTAATGCTTCAGCATCTAGTTTAAATCCGTAACAAAATATAGACGACACATTCCCTCTGTGTATAAACATATGAAACCACAATTCTTTATTTAAATTTTTTCCTTTAAAGGGGTTTTGCCACAATCTTATTTCATACCTCCTATATCCAGCCCTTCAGCTGTGTGTGCTCAGAAGGGGGCGTGTGTGATTTGTGTGAATTGCCTATCATGTGACCCAGCAGGATGACATCACCAGGCCTTTCCTCTCTGTAGTCAGACAGATCTGTTTATGTAAAGGACATATAGTAGAAAGCCAGCCTCAACAACCAATGTTAAGGAATAACATGCACGGATGTACAGTCCCAGGTCACAGCATCACATGTATGAGAAGAATCGGATATCCAGCACGTTTTCAGTGGTCCTTAAAATATCAAAATTTATTAGCGCAAAATTAAAAACTTCCAAAGCAAAGCACTCACCAGTGGAACAGACAGGTGGTCAATCAAAAATAGGCATGGTGGAGTTGAATGTACGCTAACGCGTTTCGGGCTTAACAGACTTGGCCCTTACTCATAGCTATGTCTGTTCCACTGGAGTGCTTTGCTTTGGAAGTTTTTAATTTTGCTCTAATAAATTTTGATATATTTTAATGACAACTGAATGCGTGCTGGATATCCGATTCTTCTCATACATGTGATGCTGTTTATGTAAAGCATTGTGAGTAGCTGAGAGGTAAAGTTTTTGCTTCACAGCACAAGGGTCTTAGGTTCAAATCCCTGCAGGATTTTTTTTCCTTTATCAATGCACATACCTCATTGAGGTTTCTTTTTTATTTATTTGCACTGTTTGACTAATTACTAAGGAGTACAGAGGACGGGAGTAGAATGACAGCACCTGGGGTTTGAACACTCAGTAGCTGCCTGAGAAGAGAGGTGATGTCTGAGCATGTGCCACCAGGACTGAGGAGCTCTCAGCCCTGGTCGTATCCCCTGGAGATGAGCTGTAAACAGTGGATCACTAAAGGAGCAGCTAAAACAAAAACGGTCCAGAATTTTTAATAATAATGAATGGTGGAAATGTGTATTTCATTTGCAAGCTTCCCACATCAATTTTACTTTGTGGCAAAACCCCTTTAAGTAGTGTCATTTTCATTAATAATTTGAGATTAATTCTCTAACAGGGTATGCCGATGAGGAAAGTCCCATGCAGGAAAGATGCACCATCTGGCTCTTTCTTTGCTCGAGACAACACAGCCAACTTTCTTCGTTGGTGTAAGGGAATTGGAGTGGATGATACGTATCTTTTTGAATCTGAAGGTCTGGGTAAGAGTTCTGAGTTTTTGTCTTGTTATATTTATTGTTCCACTTCAAACAACCCAAAAAAATGGTAAGGAGGTAAAAAAAAAGGAATAAGTTCTGAGCCAGTGGGCCTAAGTCTATTGATTTAATACAGAAAATAGATGAGAAAATCCTGGCGGGTTGAAGTAGAAAAGAAAAATGTCATGAGCAAGAGGCTAGAAGAGTAAGGTAAAAGCTAGAGTAGGCTCCTGTTTGAAAGAATGCAATATGGATTTATAGATCCTAAGCCGTCTGGTCAGGAGGTGGCACAAAATTACCACAAGGCAACTGTTAGGTCCATGCTGACTAAATCATGAATCCAAATCTATTCGGTACAGGTAGACTTCTAAAAAAAAAAAAAAAAAAGATTGTACAGCATTCGCTAGAACCTTAAGGGTAAGTTCACACAGCTTATTTTGGGACGCATTTCGCCACATATTGAGAGCGTACTGCACTCTAGTACGAGTGAAATGCGCCCCAATCATTATGGCAATCCACAGTTCTCGTAGAGAACTATGGATTACGCCTCCTCTCCCCGCTTGTACAATACGATCGTATTGTAGGAGTGGTGAGATAATTGTCATTTCATTTAATCACGGTGCTTACGCTCCGTGAGTAATGACAGTTTATGGGTCGGTGGGCTGCCACCCCCCGCCCCGATCGGCACGAGCTCCCGAACGCCCGGCTTAACTGCGGGGCGTACAGTATGCCCCGCAGTTAAGCCGTGTGAACATACCCTAAGCAAGGATTTCTTGGAATTGCAATCTGGTATAGTAGAGTGACGTCGTTAAAAAAACAAAAAACAAAAACAGATTGGGGTTCCTGTTTCTGTGGGCTGGCAGCATGTTCTAGGATTACCAGGAAGATTCCCAATACCTCTTAAAGGTCCATCTGTTACATGAGGGACACAAATATGGATGACATTGATTACAATGGGTTTTGTTGGGTGACAGTCACATTAATGGAAAGAATTGCATGCTGCACATTTCCCATTTTTGTTTGAACAAATTTGCGGTGGAGGCTCCAAACGGAAACTCTGATACTGATGTAAACCAAGCTCAACACTGCCTCATCCAATCCGTTATCGTGGAAAATGTTTGACTTTGAGTATATTTATTTGTGGTGGTATATTTGCACTGTCTCAGTGGTAGTTTATTTAATTGACAGACGATGCACAATTTTGCTTTGGGCAATGGTCCTCAACTTTGAAACTATTTTAGGATAAATATGAAAAGTGTTTCTGGTGATTGAATTGCATAGTTCTTACCCTGTTATGAACTGCCAATAGTATAATTTTGATCATGATGCCAAGCTTCAGTAATATCGCATCCCTAGTGTTTCTAGGACACAGTAGATTTAGATCTGTCCCTAGATGGTAGCCACATGTGGGCAGGCAAAAACAAACATGGCTCCGGACCTATTTGTAGGGGAATCCTGGCCTAAGGCATGGGTATACTAACCTGGTTAACATTTCAGAACTAAACAAAATAATTCTATTCACAAATAATGGATAAAAAGAAACAAAATAATGTGGCCCCATCAAAAGATGTTCAAGTTCTGTGATGCTCACTTTCATAGTACATTCCGATATGTTTTCCTGTTACTATGTTCAATTTGAGGGCTAGTGTGTTGCAGATGGTCTCTGTTTTGCCAATGTTTAAGTCGCTGTGGGAACATTTGTTTATTGACCCAGTTTCAATCATTAATGATTGCTTTGTTTTCAATTCTTATGATGAGAAACTAAAAGTACCTTCCAACAAAAGAGTCCTTTGAGAGAGGCCATTTTGAATCTATCCCTTTCTCAAAATAGTAAGCCTCGTGATTAACATGTACATGATACATTAGTACCTTCAGGAGCAGTAAGATTCTTTAATCAAGTGTTATATACTTGCAAACTACACATAATGTTGTAAAATTTGTCCAAAAAGATATAGCTGAGCCGACAAGCAGCTGCTGTGTAGCATTAGTCGAACAGTATTTGAGCACTCATTATGACTGGAAATGTATCTTCTATTGCAATTAAATTTTTATGCCTCAATAGTCCTTTTCAAGACTGTAAGACTGTTTGTTTCTGAAGCTGTTGTGTTTTGATTGAACTCTTGCGTGTATTTAAAAAAAATAAAAAAATAATCCACTTTATGACTTGGTGGTGGTGATTAGTAGGTGTTTGGCTTTAGTAATTACTATTTAAGGTTTTACTCATAAATAATCTGGTGGCTTAAATGCAATGTGTCATCTGAAAATGACCTATTTTTAAAATCAAGGTTTTATGCACATTGAGGAATTTTTGGTGATGAGTCAGTGGGTCAGCTGTAACCTATTTCCAATAGTCCATGAAGCAAGTATTTCTCTATATGATGTTAAACACAGCTAAGGCAAGGTAGCTGGTCCCACAAGTGATGGCAGGAAACAGAATTAAAAAAAGAAATCTTCAATTAGGAAACAAAAATGCGTAAGAAAATATCTATTAGTATCAAGACTTAATTACTTAAAAAAAAAGGTGATACATTCCTTTTTAAATGTCTTCTAGTTCTCCATAAAGACCCCCGACAAGTGTGTCTCTGCCTCCTTGATGTTGGCCGAATTGTTTCCCGGTATGTCCATTTTATTTTCAAATCGGTATTTGTCCCTTAACGCTATACTACCAGGAAATACCACCTTTTTTTATTTTTTTTTTTATTAATTTTTATCTTGTCTTGTGTCTGACTTTATGTACAAAAGTTATGGAGTGGAACCACCTGTCCTTGTAAAGCTTGAAAAAGAGATTGAACTTGAAGAAACACTGTTAATGGAATCTGGACCGCTGGCTCCCACCATGATTGAGAAATCCTGCTGTCACCATGAGCTGCATGAAGCTGTAAGATGTTGTCACACTGTATTCTATCTTGGTCTAGTGGAAGGGCTAAGGAGTCGAGCGGCGACCAAATATGTTCTCACTATAGAAACTCCTCATTGTAAAAAGGTCATTGGTAGACCTGTGGTTCCACACTTGCAGCGTGTAGCTTCCCTTAGATTTGTAATCCAAAAACAATGTCTTAATGACACTAGCTAGGGAGGTTTGTTATGTACACCATAAGTGTATGCTTTATTCTTTCAGCTTCTATTCTTACAATAATTTTTTATTTCATCTATTTTAACCCCTTAAGCCGAACGCCTGAAAAGTAGTTAATGACCAGAACATTTTTTTTGTTTTTGCCTCCTTGCGTTTCAACAGTTACTTTTTTTTATTTTTTCAATGACGCAGCTGTATGAGGCCTCGTTTTATTCGAGACAAGTTGTACTTTATGGGGCAATAGTTTAAGTTCACTAATAAATAATTGCAGTATTTATTTATTTATTTATTTTTTTTACACCATTCACATTTAACACTTAATAACTTGTTAGATTAATTCTACAGGTTATTACGATCGTGTGGATACCTAATATGTGCAGGTTTTTTGTGTGTGTAATTTATGCACAATAATTTTTTATTAAATATTTATTTTTATTTTTTATATTGTCAGTTTTTTTGTGTGTGTAATTTATGCACAATAATTTTTTATTAAATATTTATTTTTTTCACTTTTTTTTTTTACTTACACTTAGTAATGTATTGGCATATTCACATATACTAATACATTCTAATCTGTGTCAGTCTGACACAGGCAGTGATTAGGACAGCACACAGTGTGTCCTAGTCACTGACTTAGTACACAGACAGCTCTGGGGCCAGTCTAGATCCCCAGGGCTGACTGTGCAGCTGTTCCCCGAGCTCTGTAGGGTCACCGGGTGTTCCAATCACCCAACAGAGCAGGGGAACCCTTTGATTGCGCTGCGGTTTCCTCCGCTCCCTGGTGCATGCAGGTGGTGCTCTGGGATCGGGACTGTGTAGTACCGCCCCGATCCCAGCGCAGCTGCGGCGCCGCAAACTCCGATGTCTGCAGCGACGCCAAAAGACGTCCCTACAGACGAACGACTCGCACCAGCTGCCGTCAAAAGACGGTGTGCGGTCGTTAAGGAGTTAAAGTCAAAAACTATTTTTACAGCACTGCCCGGACACCCTTCACAAACACTAGCTCAACTGTCTTAGTCTTTCCGCATTATGCTCTCCCTCAGCGTTGCATGAATCTGTTTCGGGTTATATTATGAGGGATGTTTCTCATATGGGGTCGTCTTATCTCTAAAATTTTGAGCTACACCGAATGCATATATCCAGATGTTTGTTACTGTTAATAAATGCCTACAAATAACATACACTATATGAAAAAAATCACATTTTACTAAAATATCTTAAAATACAAAGCCAAATGGTGTATGGTGGTATCTGCAGGATGCCTTCAAATAAACATATAAGCTTTGTGTAAACCCACAGAAGGGGCTATTACTTATTCCTTTATAGAACCATGATACAATCCCAACATTAGGCAGCTTAATAAGATATAGATTGCAACAGGTATGACCCAATATATGTTTCATCCATGCTTTATCAAGTACGAACACATCACCAATTTTCCAAGTAAATATATTTCTAAAGGTGTTATTGACATTAAATTTTCACCAAATGTCGGTAACAACCCATCCAATCCACACAGGCATAGAAATCAAACCATAGATGAAGTTATGTGTAATAATGAGATGACACAGGGAAAAAGTATTGAAAACATGAAGAAAGAGGTGCAAAAAACCATGGAGAGTCATGACCTCAGTTGAAATCTTTCAATAATCCGCATTCCTGCAACTTTGTGAACAATAATTTTAGCTGGTTGAACTGATGACCTATAAAAAGGTGTTTCATTACCAAGGTGCCACACAAGAAGCATCTCATGATGGGTAAAACCAGTGAGCTCTCTTAAAACCTCTGCCACCTTATTGTTTCAAAACCTACTGATGGCACTGGTTACAGAAGAATTTCTAAACTACTGAAGGGTCCAGGGAGCACTGTTGGAGCCATAATCTGGAAATGGAAAGAACATCATTTCACCATAAACCGGCCACGACCAGTTGCTCCCTGCAAGATTTCAGACTGAGTAGTGAAAATATCAGAAGATTTGTCCGAGAGCCAAGGACCAGCTGTGGAGAGCTACAGAAAGACCTGGAATCAGCAGCTACAGTTATCAAAGAAAATAATAAGTAATGCACTCAACCCTCATGACCTGCATGCTCGATCACCACGCAAGACTTCACTGATGACCAAGAAGCGCGTTCAATGCTTTTTAATTTAAAGGTGGAATTTTTGGATGTGGAGATTAAACGTGAGCAAGATAGGATTATAACTAAAGGCTATTGGAAACCCACAGCTACAAATGCTTTATTGCATAATGATAGCTTCCATCCTCCATATGTTTTGAATAGTTTACCATATGGACAGTTCATAAGATTGAAGAGAAATAATACTAGAGAGACTGACTATCTAGAACAATCTAAAGAGCTAGCGAATCATTTAAGGGCAAGAGGGTATACGGAGTCTAATATTTCTCGTAGCTTTCAGAGAGCAACAGAGAAAAATAGAAAGAATCTACTAAAAAATAGAACTAAATCAAAACATATGAATCGTAGTATTTTTTCATTTCAGTATAATCCCTTGGCGAACTTGATTAGAAGCACTATAAAAAGGCACTGGCATATTTTGCAAAGTGATATACAGTTGAAGGAAAAAAACAGAACAAATGCCATTGATTTCTTTCAAAAGGAGTAAAAACTTAAGAGATGAACTAGTGAGTAACAGGTTAAAAAATCCAAGAAAAAGTGGCTAAATAATTCTATACCCCAAGGTAATCATAGGTGTGGCAGTTGTTCTTTTTGCCAATATATGGATACAAGTCCGGAGTTAAAAATGGGTAGTATCACGTTTCAGGTAAAACAATTTATAACCTGCAGGTCTGACTTTGTAGTGTATGCCATATGGTGTACATGTGGCTTCTTCTATATAGGAAAAACGATAAGGGCACTATTTAAAAGAATAAGAGAACATATGTATTCCCTTAAAACAGGAAAAGGAGCACCGAGATTTATTCAACATATGAGTGAGGTGCACAATAATGATACGTCACATTTAAAATTTGCAGGTTTACAAAGGATTTTTTCTCCAGCCAATGGGGTAGATAGACGTACACATCTCCTTAAGACTGAGGCTATATGGATATTGAAAACTGAAGCTCTGGGGAGAATTGGATTGAATGATCGTAATGATCTATCCTCTTTTTTGTAGTATGCGTATCTACCCCTGTATTGACAAGAGTCAATAAATAGGTAGGTTATTTTAAATTAGGTTTTAAAACAAGTTATAGCAATTTTGTAATTATTAAATATATGATTAGTTGTTACATGTTTCGAGTAGTAGGTCATGTGACTATGACCACGGGAAGTTAAAGGGCGTGAGTTAGCCACTCCCGGTGAGGCCGAGATGAAGCGCGGGTGAAGCGCGAAACAGCTGTTGCTACCAACCGAATGCATCCATTTGTAAGCCCCTCCACGGGATTGTGTGCTTAATAAAGAAGATGAAAGCCGAATGGTGAGTGCCGTGTGTACTTTTTTTCTATATTCTGTTGTTGCTCAACAACATTTAGACAAGCCTGTGAAATACTGGGTGAATATATTCTGGTCAGATGAAACCATAGTTGAATTCTTTGGATGCCTTGATATACACGATGTTTGGAGTTCAAAAGGCACAGAATATCACCCCCAAAACACCATGCCAATAGTGAAATTTGGAGGTGGGAACATCATGGTGTGGAAATGTTTTTCCATTTTTGGCGCTGGCAAACTTCATATAATTGAAGGAAGGATGAATGGACAAATGAACTGAGACACTTAAAATAAAATCTGCTGCCATCTACCAGGATGATGAAGATGAAACGAGGGTGGACATTTCAGCAAGACAATGATCCCAAACACTCAGCCAAGGAAACTCTCAATTGGTTTCAACGATAAAAATAAATCTACTAGAATGGCCCAGCCAATCATCTGACCTGAATCCAAAAGAAAATCTATGGAAGGAACTAAAGCTCAGAATTCATAGAAGGAGCCCACAGAACCTTCAGGGTTTGAGCAGTGTTTGTGTGGAAGAATGGGCTGTGATCCCACCTGAGCAATGCATGCCACTAGATTCTCCATGAAGCAGTCATCGCCAACAAAGACTTTTATACCAAGTATTAAATACATTTCAGTAAGTGTGTTCAATACTTTTTTCCCTGTGTCATTTTTCTTTTATTACACATAACTTCATTTATGGACATCTCTGGTTTTGCTTTCTTCACCTGTGCGAATTGGATGGGTTGTTATTGACATCTGGTTAGAATTTCAAGTCAATAGCAACTTTTCACCGTGTGTGTGTTTTTTGTTTTTTTTTTTTCATTTTAGTAAAATGAACTGCTTTAATTGGACCTGTTGCTAACAATTTAACATGTGAGCTTGTAAAAATTTATGGTCATTGCATTTTTAATTGCAAGGCAAGAGATGAGTACTATTGTTTCAGTTAGACAGGGGTGTCAAACTGTGGCCCTCCCAGCTGTTGGGAAACTACAACTCCCATCATGCCCACTGTTATAGATTATACAAATGCATAATGGGAGTTGGTTTCCCAACAGCTGGAGGGCCACAGTTTGACACCTATAGGTCACTAGAGGATCATATTAAAAAAACAAAAACAAAAAACGAACGGCCAGTGTTGTAACATATTTAATAATGGCCTACAGTGGGACTTTATTCATGAGCATTTGAAATGTCAAAGTATAACATGGGTTCTCTAGCTTGCTCTACTGTCCAAAGGTTTGTTACAGTTGCATGACAATGTGAAGCTACATACTGTCACAGGCACTTGCAATGTCTTGAACAAGGGCATTTTTGCCTACAGCAGTAATAGAGATTTTCCAGGCTTGCAATAATGTTTAAGACAATTTTTTTTTTAAAAAAATGGCTATGGTAACTAGTTAAGGATCATGTGGAAATAGACTAGATATCTCTCTACACTGGAAGAGCAACCGATTGAACAACACCAAGAAGAGACCCTTTTTGACTTCCCCTTGTATGTGTTCATCAGCTCATTAAACATTTAACCAAGAGTAGTCTCCGAACTTAAATGTATTCTTATTATATGTTTTGTATAAATCGTAATTTTCTAATTGCAGGTAACCCACATAGCTCAAGACCCTCCCTGCAATTGCTCACACAGATTCTCTATTGAATACTTATCAGAGGGGCGCTACCGCTTAGGGGATAAAATCCTTTTCATAAGGGTAAGTGTGACGGATTTGAAGGGACTGTCCACTTTATAAGAAAATCTAACGGGCCGATTTTGGATCCCTATTTAAAATAAAATGTAGCGCTGCATCGCCTCAATTTTCTGTTTTCATCCTTGTACATGCAAAAGGAATGTCACCGCTGCAGCGTCCACTCAGTTACATCAATTTGGAGGTGAACGGCTCTGAACAGTGATGTAAGTAGAGGCACGTGACCATTGAAGCAGCCACATCCATGAATGGAAGTGCAAGGATGAAATCAGAAGATCGGAAAGATGCAGCACTGGAATAGATTTTGGTGGTGTGGTGTTGTGTGGTTTTTTTTATTTTTTTTTATGGATACTTAGAAGCTGCCTGTTCAGATTTTCTTATGAAGTGGACAATCCCTTTAAAATACTTATTACAGGTTCTGGAAACAAATGTAAAAGTGGCTACTAAAATGTGTTCCCTAAAATTCCATTTCATAAGCCATTACAAAATGTTTTAATGCATTGGTTTTGAATCGACAGCTGAGCTGTTACTCCTCATAATTAATGCAATGCCCATTAAAAAGTCGGAAAATACAAAGTTCTCTGAGAGGGTTTCTAACTAGCTAAGATCCATTACTGAAATAAATAATTATGCAGCCACAAGTCTGGTATTTTGGAGAAGTAGGTTCTATCAGCAGCGCTGGTTTATTCACACTGTAAGGAGATATTAGATGGTAAGAAAAGGCTGAATAAAGTGATGCAGTAAGTGATTTTACCAGTATGCACAGCAGCCTTTGTTTCCTTCCCATGAATTGCTGGAGCAGCTGACTGCAGTTTCCTGGAGGAAGCATCTGTCTATCCATGGTAGTTAAAGGAAACTGAAATGAATGGAGTGTTAAAGCTTTAGAAATATGAAGTCATAGAAGAGTTCTGTAGTATACTAATATTTTATGTGTTCACATTTTCTATTTGTGTTTGGTAAGTTTTATTTTTTCAGCAGTTGTCATAAATGGTTATTATGCTTTACAAGGATTGTGCAGTCAGCTGTAAGCAAAGACTCCTCTGTGAGGCAGCATCAACCCTTTCCTGACCAGATTCCTGGCTGATGGCTTTTTACCTTCTCTGATAAATTGTAGCAAACTCTCATGTGTGAGAAGTGTTAGGTAAGGTTTTTTTAGTCTCTAGTTTCCAACAAGTATGTCAGCACTTGCTGATTGCAAGCAGGGACTGAAACAAAGTGGTAGTTACCGATTTCTCTTGCTCTTACTACAACAGCTACATAAAGTAATGTTTACACCCATACTAAACAACCTAAACAGTGAAAATGATGTGCTTTTCTTTTAACACCAAATTATTAGCTCCCTTGTGCCAGGAAAATCCCATTACAGAAAAGAATGCCACACACAGAACACATTGCCATGGCCTCATTCTGTCCAGCTACAGGCACTGGGGGAGACACAGATGCATTCTGAATCCTATCACTTTAAGTTCTTTGGACATGTTTGTAAAGAGACAAATTTATAATTGTAGCTATATAAAGAAATATGTAATAATTATAAAAATTGTCAGTTGAGTACATTTATGAAAACATTGAATGTAATTGCAATTTCTACACATGCATTTACATGTATGTACACACAAAATATAAATATATATATGCACACAGTGTGTATGTATGCAAACACTCGAGCATGTGTATATGATGTATGTAAAATCGTGCACACATGTATGTGTACATTAGTATTACATTTACATGTTCACATACGTAAAAGTAATAGCTAGAAAGATTGTCAGTCAAGGACTTCACTTGTCAAAACATACCAAATGTGATAGATATAAATTATATACACACATACACAGTGTAACACATATACACACAGATAGATTTAGATCTATCACATTGTGTGTATGTGTGTATATATATATATATATATATATATATATAATATGTGGTGTGTGTGTGTATATATATATATATATATATATGTGTGTATATTTATATATGTGTGTATGTGTGTGTGTGTATATAATATATATAATATATATATATAATATATATATATATTATATATATATATATATATATATAATATAGTGTGTGTGTGAAACGACTTGCTGCGTGTGTAGACAGGTATATGCATGCATGGAAATAAATGTTAAAGTATATATATTATACACACACACACTCAATCTATCAGTATTGAACTGCGGCTAGTAGATTAAAACCTAAAAGAATGCCAAAAACCAACATACTTTGCAATTAATATTTATGAAATGATTTTTCCCAGCTTTTACAACGATGATATTTTGCGAGGATCTGCCATTACTTTATCTTCAGTGGGGTCTGACGCTTAGAACCCCCACCGTTGGTAAGAATTTAGTGTCTCAGTGCTGATGCAGTAATGCGTCCCCTTTACTGATTTGACAGTGAAGGGTTGCAGTGTGGTGGTCTCTTCAGTCCTCGTTTGCATAAATCTGACCACTACCAACCATAAATGAATGGCGTTTTTTAACACTGGAGGATGGGAATACCCCTGTAGTACTTGTGAGTGAAGGAAGTTTAATAATGTTGCATAAAATAAACATAAGTATTTTTTATATCTTTTTCAGATGCTACATGGAAAACATGTAATGGTTAGAGTAGGAGGAGGATGGGACACCCTGCAAGGTTTTTTGTTGAAATTCGATCCCTGCAGAGTGCTGCAGTTTACAACTTTGGAGCAAAAGATTTTACAATTCCAGAAAGGGGTACAAAGTGATGGTATGTCAACACACGCAAGCAAATCTCTTCAACCTCCTGTTATGAACCCTTTATCTGCAATCGGTGTTTCACAAAAAACCGCATCGACGGCATCCCCACAAGTAACCCCTTCCAGTATTAAAAGTCCAAATTCTCCTATGTTAACTACTCAGAGGGCAACTAAGAATACACCAGTTACATCAGTACGACCGAAGATCCAAGTCATGCCAAGAAAGGGGTCTCCGTTACTTCCTGAGCCACAGAAGAAGGTGGCAAAGAAATCCAATTCTCCACCACATACTTCTACTGCTAGGCTTGAAATCAAAGGTACACCGAAAAACCCTAGTTCACCTAGTAATGGGAAAGCCAATGCCTTACATTCTACTAAAGCAACTCAGAATGGTAAAAGTGTTCTGCAGTGTGGGGGAACAAACCAGAAGACACAAACTCCTAGAAGTTCTCCTACATCCTCAGACCATCATATAACCAATTCTAAGGCCGCATCTGACCTCCAGGCTAAATCGGGACCAGTAAAAACAACAAGCTCATGTAAACCAGCCATTACAACATCAACTAGGCCCGAGTCCTCTAAGAGGACCGACGTGAAACAGAACTGCAAAAGTGCTGCCAATCAGAAATCTGTCCCAGCCACACATACCTCCGGGGACGTCAAAGCAAGTAAAACGTCAGACAAGCCAAAAAACAATCTCCTGGAGAGGAAGCCTTTTGTGGTATCGTCACGTGTGCCTGACAAAACTCCTTTTCCATATAATTCTCGAGCGTTGTCTAAACAGCCAGCTGTTGTCCAGTCAAATGCTGTCAGCAGGAACACTCCTAAACCTGTCCAGTCCACCAGAAATGGTCCTAATAAGACCGCGTCTGATAAGACTACCACCTCTGGACGCACCCCTCTCTCTGTAGTTAAACTTCCACAATCTGCACCCCGAACACAGCCTGGAACAAAGACCATGTCCTCTACAAAAACCCTTCCTGTGAGCAGCACCACGAAGAAAGATAAAGCGCCAATTGCATCCACTCAAGTAGGTTCGAAGGTAAAACTGTCTCGCCGTGCTGCTCCTGATTCCGTGAAAGAAAAATTGGTTAGGAACAAGGAAGACCACCCTACTGTATCGAAAAAAAAGTGAAACCTAACACCTTTCCAATGGTGTAACCATGTATTTTCTATATTGTGTGTGAGAAAGTGAGTAATTACTGGTAAATCAATGTGATTTACTGTAGGTAGAATTCAACATGCTCATTTTTTATTTTCCTTTTAAAGCTTCACATAAAGCGAAGTACAATCCTGCAGCTCTATCTGTGATAACACTATGCAAGACCTATCTATAGATTGTATTGTAGTATCATTTACTACTATTAGCCAGGAAGATGGGCACATGCCAAATGTGCTCTGTATGGGTATTCCTGCTGGCGGGAAATCATATCGTTTTTAAAGACTTTTATACCAATGTTGCCTTGCTTGTAGAGACAGTAATATTTGTGCCTTGACATTAGATTTTTAAAGTAACCAATAGACGGGTAAGTCCCAAAAGGAGTATACAATTTATTTAACTCCTGTAAACTCATTTATTATGACTGTACCTCCGCTAGACAGCCAGGCTAATCTTTCACTACAGGTTTTAAGCTATGTGGGAGACTGGTGTGGTATGTACATAGGTGTGGGTTATGCCGTGCTATAGCTATACATCCTGAATACGAATATTTGTCCAAAAAAAACAATTTGTTTCTGCCTAAGGGTTCCCTGCTGCTTTGCTTCACAGATAATGCAGTTCCCTAATACGGTGTTTAAAGTACCTCCTAGCTGGAGTAGTGACATCAGACACTTTTTACTTTTGGTGTTATTTATTGGTATATTTAGCTATGTGCGTTGCAAATAATTGTAGAAGATAGAATGTCATAGAGAACACTATAGCCTGTAAAAAAGAAATTATTTTGGAGAAAATGGAAATACTTGTCAGTATTGTCAGAAATAACCCTTTAAAGTGAACCTGTCAGGTAGTGTATTCTTTAATATCTTACCGCAGGATATGATAGAGGGAGATACATAGGCTTATATGATTTCTAGGTAAAAAGCAGAGTAAATTCTGATAGGATTCCTCAAGAGACAGTGAAAGTCCTGCTTACCCATCCACATTCAATAAATGTCTCTTGAGGAGTCCAATCAGAATTTACCCTGCTTTTTAATTAGAAATCCTGCTTCAAATCGCATAACTCTACATATCTCAAAGTTCTTCTTCTCATCCTCTATCACATCCTGCTCTTAGATCGGGCAGCATAAACCATCTGACAGTGCCATGTTCCTTTTGTAATGACATAGTTGGCTATCCTGCAGACCAAGTGTTGTGTATATGTCCCATTCTACCTTTACTATAGTTGTGGGGCTTTGCATCTTCTAAAATACCCTGTTTTAGGTGGGAAGGATAAGGTGTTCCTTGTATCAGTTCCCCCTACCTTCTATTCTAATTTTGCAGGGGAAGTCTTGCACTTGTTTATACCAGCCATGGAGAACGAAAACAGAACAGGCGTTAACGGGCCTCCACCAAAGATGACCAGCAAAGCCTAATTTCCTCTAATTCAGGAGCTTTGGATTGCAACAGTAATCCAGTAAGGGAAGCCCATGAATAATTGATGTGAAGAACATGGGAGCAGTACGATGATTTTATACTTACACAGTTCTGACATGGAAACATTAGATACAGAAGTGTAGGGTGGACATACTGAACCACCTTAGTGCCTGCTACAACAAAGAAATACCTCTCAGGAATACATTACAATGATATGGTCATGGTCCCTACATGTGTTCTTGGTCAGCATTTATGGTCTCCTCCACTTAATGGCCCTTAAATTGTCTGGCCTCAGCTGGAAGACTAGTCAGAGTCAACCAGGCTGCTTGTAAAGTGGCACTCTCATCTTCTCATTTATGCAGCTGTGACGGCCTTCCTTTTTTATGGTGTATGTACTTAACAGAACACATGATGTCACTGTTCTTTAAACAACTTGTGTCTATATTTACCACAATTATGCCTACGGTCATTAGATGGAAGCTTGGGTTCATCATCTCCACAGTTGGCAATTAACTTACTTGTGGACACTGACAAGCTTTTTGGGACCACCACCCATTAGGTAGCATAATTCACAAGGGCTTTGAATGACCCTTTTAAGAGTAAGAGCAATTTATGAGCAGTTAGTGTTTCTGTACACGAAGATAGCTGATCCCAGATGGAATCCAAATATTGCTTTCCATCTTTTGTCACTAAATCACTACAAACAGATGCTAATGTGGTATTTTATTGTCGGTCACACATGTCTTGTAACTTGTGACTTTTTACAGCATAATATCTACAGTGTACTTCTACTCATTACCGGAATGACACAAATTGGCTTTGGTTTAGTACTTTATTTTACTCTTGTGGTTAAAAAAAAACAAAACCCAAAAAAACCCAGATACAATAGGGCAGAATTATTAATACTGTCTAATTCTTAGACCGTCTTTAAACATTCACAAGATTTATCATACACATATAAATCTACCACATTTTAACTGTCTAGTTTACATTTATACCATTTATTAGTTGCATTAGTTTGTACCATTACCTGCTCCAAAACGTTGTAGTCGCATGTTGAGCCACACTCAAAGAATGTATGCCATTGTTATGGCACAAACTGCACCAGAATCCTGACACAGTTGCCATAATAAATGTGCCCCAATATATCTGCATAGTTAAAGGGGTTGTCCCACTATATTGATTCATCTTACCTCAGTCCTGTTTTCTTGGTTTCATTTTGAATTCAGGGGCGTGTTTACTGGCTTCTACTAGGTTTCAGTAGAAGCAGGTCTGTAGCTCTAGCAACCAGCGCTGGCAGCCTATCAGGAGAGATCAAACAGGTCTGAAGCTATAGCACCCTGAGGAGCTGATTGCAGCCCATACAATAGGGTATCTAGAATAGGAAAAGACACCCTTAATGGACACATATTGCAAAGCGACTTGTTTTTGCAAGATCTTTACATAAAAAGCAATCCTTGTAGTGAGACAACCCCTTTAAATATTTTTCAGTGGTTAAAAAAAAGAAAAAAATGCAGGTACAATTTGAGGTTTCCTGACCAAAAATGCACAAACATTTATGCCTGTTTGTAAAGTGTCTAGGAAAACAAAGCTCCAAAATTATTGAAGGGGTATTCCCATCTCATTGATTAGCTCTACACACGTAGGCAAAGGTAAATTAAGATCTTGGAATTTTCCTGATTTTGCTTCATTTTGAAGTTAGGGTGCTTTCACATGGAACGTTTTTATGCGTTTTTTGTGCAGAAATGTACAGCATTAATTGTAAAACGCATCAAAAAACACTGTGTGAAAGCACCCTTAAAGGGGTTGTCTCACTACATCGATTCATCTTACCTCCGTCCTATTTTCTTGCTTTCATTTTGAATTCAGGGGTGTGTTTACTGGCTTCTACTAGGCTGCAGTAGAAGCCAGGTCTGTAGCTATAGTGACCAGTGCTGGCAGCCTATCAGGAGAGAGTAAACAGGTCTGTAGCTATAGGGACCCGAGACGCTGATGCAGTCCATGCAAGAGGGGATATCTAGGAATATGTAGGACTGTGTTAATGGACATATACTGCAAAAAGACTTGTTTTTGCAAGATCTTTAACATAAAAAGCAATCCTTGTAGTGAGACAACCCCTTTAAGGCAGTTTGTTTACAGATGGTTAACTTGGTAACAGACCAGCTCTGTGCTGTAGCAGTGACCCAGCTGGTGACCTCACTTTCTGCTGTGTCTAATCAACAGTATGTAACCTTGTTCTTCTGTTACTATTTATCTTACAGAGAGAGAGTTTAACCCTTTAGAGTTATTGACCAGAGAGCTTAGGATCATTGTGCAGTGCTGTAGCTGCTAAGTGACCCTTATCTCGGTGTGTAATTACACAGATAAGTGTGACTAAAAGAATCATCATGTATGTCATGACCGTTTTCTCTCATGACAAATACAGCTGTTAGCTGAACTTGTATAGCCAGACCTCCTGCTAGAACTCTTTTTTTTTTTTTTCAAAATCCCTCCATTGCTAATGTCCCTGGCACAGCAGAGTTGTCAGTCAGCCCACAGCCAGCACAGGAAGTAGAAGCCTGAAGCTCAATTAATGAGCAGGTTCTGTGAAAACAACCGGAGGAAAAACCCCTTCATTTTTTGGAGCACATGGTTAATGAAATGTATACCAGCCAACAGGTGTACCGAACAGGAATGTGTTTTAACGAGCTTGATGAGAAGCACCAAATATTAGTGCCACATAAACCATTTTGATTACGTTTGTGCAATTGTTACAGAAATGTCAATACAAGCATCCTGCGAAACTACTGATCTCCCATTTACATTTGAGTGTAAAAATGGTCATATACACTGTATGCTCTACACAAAACACCTGCAGTCTATTTAGAACTAGGTCTTTTTTTGTTTTTGTTTAGTTGTTTCAACCCTCCACACTCCACGCTTTTCCTGAACACAAACTTTCGCCATAACCATTGCCGTACGTGTACATAGACCTCGCCCATCTCACCCACATGAAGATTTTACCTAATCTAATTTAAAGCTTAGGCTATGTTCACACGGCTTATTTCGGCGCGGATTGACACCGTACTGCGCGCCAGATTCGCGCTGCAGTACGGCGCCAATCCTTCGCCGTAATTACGGTAATCCACAGTTCTCATAGAGAACAGTGGAATTCCGTCGCTCTTTTACCCGCTCGGCGAATCCGCCGGGCAGGAAGAAAGTGACCTGCACATGATCCAGGCGCAATACGCGCCGTGGATAATGGAAGTCTATGGGGCCGTCGGGCCGCGCCCCCGCCCCTTATTCAAAACTGATTTGCGAGTGCAATCCGGCACGGCCTTAGAGACACAGGACAAATCTTGTTTTATTTTGAAAGTCAAGAACTAGCTATAGCCATTAGGTCTTGGGTTACACGGCAGTGGACAAAAAACTACCTGAAAACCAAATCCTAAGGGCGCATCCCCACGGCATTGCCGGACGGTATTTGTCCGGTGTTGTGTCCGTCCCCATGAGGGGGGGGGGGGCGGCTTTTCTCCGCGATGAGCGGTAGAACAGCCTCCCCCTCCCCTCCCCCCCCCCCCCCCGTTGAATTGTTCATATTCCGTCCAGAAACCGGACGGAAGAATGACCCTGTTCAATGTTTTGCCGCCGGACCGCCGGCGGCAAAACAATCGGGCGGAAAACCCGGGCCGTGGGGACTGCTGCACCGGTTTTCCATAGAGCACAATTGTGCTCATTTTCTGCCGGTTTTTCAGGCGGTCTGAAAAACCGCAAACCGCCTGAAAACTTATTTTTAGGCAATTTTTTTTTCTATGAATAAGTCACATTTATTGTTGAACAAAACATCAACATGTATTAATATATTGTAGTGATTTCATCACAAACATCAGCATAAGCAGCCAAACTCTGAACTGCATCGAAAAAAAATGCACTAGGTCTTATTTTCAAGGGTGTCTTTTTGGGGAAACAGGGAATTATGTGGTGGTTTACAGATGACAATAACCTGCATTATTGAAAGAGGTCCTATTTTGCACATGTTATGTGAAGGTTTTCTCCTGTAAAACTGGAAGCCCCTAGATAAAGGTCAAAGGGGGTGCTACTTGTATGACCAAAAACCACAAATGCAGGCAACTGCTTTGGCTTTTAAATTGATAATCTACACTGAGTTTCAGGGTGCATTCCCATGGTACCACCATTTTCCGACCAGTATCTGTCTTTTTTTTTTTTTTTTTTGGCACATAGAGGCACGGATTTTGTTTGCAGATTCAAGCCGTCCCCTTTTGTACCCATGTTTGTTCTGCCCAAAACCCAGGCGGAAGAATGAACATTTTCTAGGTTTTTAGGAATGCTGGCGGTGTAAAAAACCATTCAGCAGAAAATCCATGCAGTGTGGACTGCTGCACGGTTTTTCTATTTAAGTCTATGTAAAAGGTTAACAGCCGGTTTACAGATGGTTTTCAAATCCGAAAACAGTCTGTAAAACTGACTGAAAACTTTTGCCGTGGGGATAAGCCCTTGATGTCTGCGTGATTTTGAGTTAATCTGCATATTTCTGGGAGCATTCATGAATCTAAAACTTGCAGTGGCAGTGTTCCTTAATATTAGTACCACCCTATGTAACCCTACCATTAATAACTTGATAGTCAAAGGTTACTTATTCTTTAATGCCTAGCAAGAATGTTTCATTAAGAAAGTGCCTAGATTTGCTGTTTACATTTCTTTATGTATTGTGATGGTGGAATGGAATTATAACCAAATTACCTATTTCTGGTTACCAGATTTACTTTGAGTCTGGCTAGGTTACAGAAAAGTTATATTTGTTAGTACTTTAAATGTTTCTTTATATGTGCACCTGCTAGCGGATAACGGTCTATGACCTAGGTAGATGGGAGCACTAGCATCTTCAGCTATATAAAAGTGTATTGGCCACCGTAAACCCAGGATTGGTTCCACAAAGCGTATCAAGAAGTATCTGTACCTGTACAGTTGCAATCAAAATTATTCAACCCGATCACACAGTTTTACAAGCTTGCAGCTGTTTGCAAAGAAAACATTCAGCATGAACAACTTAAAGGGAACCTGTAAGGTTTATGCTACACTCTGAGAGCAGGTTATGATAGAGGGAGAGAAGCTGAGCTCTGTGTATATAGGGTTATATGATAGAGGAGAGAAGCCAAGCTGTGTGATCTACACAGTTTAAACCAGAAGTTTACATACACTATATAAAAAGACACACATGCATGGTTTTTCTCACTATCTGACATGAAATCAGAATAAATCTTACTCGTTTTAGGTCAATTAGAATTACCAAAATTATTTATATTTTCCAAATGCCAGAATAATGAAAGCGAATTTAATGCATTTTTATTACTTTCTGCAAAGTCAAAGGTTTACATTTCATTAGTATTTGGTAGCATTGACTTTAAACTGTATGACTTGGGTCAAATGTTTTGGATATCCCTCCACAAGCTTCTCACAATAGTTGGTGGGAATTTTGGGCCCATTGCTCCTGACAGAACTGGTGTAACTGAGCCATGTTTGTAGGTTTCCTTGCTCACACCTGACTTTTCAGCTTAGCCCATAAATTTTCAATAGGATTGAGATCATGGCTTTGTGATGGCCACTCCAAAACATTGACCTGGTTATCCTTAAGCCACTTTGTAACCAGTTTGGCAATATGCTTTGGGTCATTATCCATTTGGAAGATCCATTTCCACCCAAGCTTTAACTTCCTGACTGATGTCTTGAGATGTTGCTTCAGTATTTCCAATAATCATCATCTTACCTCATGATGCCACCTATTTTGTGAAGTGCACCAGTCCCTCCTGCAGCAAAACAACTCTATAACATGATGCTGCCACCCCTGTGTTTCACAGTTGGGATGGTGTTCTTAGGCTTCCAAGCGTCTCCCTTTTTCCTCCAAATGTACTGATGGTCATTATGGTCAAACAGTTCAATTTTAGTTTAGCCAGACCACAGGACATGTCTCCAAAAATGTAGGTCTGTGTGCATTTGCAAACATTAATATGGCTTTTAGATGTTTCTTTTGGAGTTATGGCTTCTTTCTGGCAGAGTGCCCTTTCAGCCCATGTTGATAGAGTACACGTTTTACTGTGGATAATGTCGCAATCTTACCAGCTTCCACCAGCATCTTCACAAGGTCTTTTGCTTTTGTGCTTGGGTTGATATGCACATGTCGGACCAAAGCATGTTCATCTGAGACGCAGAACTGTCTCCTTTCTGAGTGGGATGATGACTGGACATTCCCATATTATTTGTACAGATGAATGAGGCACCATCAGGTATCTGGAAATTGCACCCAAGGATGATCCAGACTTGTGCAAGTCCACAATTCTCTTCCTGATATCTTGGCTGATTTCTTTAGACTTTCCCGTGAGGTTATAAACAGAAGCAGTGTGTTTCTGGTGTGAGTTGAAATACATCCATAGATGTATTGCCAATAATGTTGCCAATAAATCAGAAGCTTCCAAAGACATGACATCATCATATGGGCTGTCCCAAATTGTTTAAGGGCGTAGTAATCCTAGTGTATGTAAACTTTTGACTTTGCAGAAAGTAATGAAAATGCCTTTAAAAAAATTCTCCCTCATTATTCTGGCATTTGGCAAATTATAAATAATTTTAGTAATCCTAAGTGACCTAAAACAGGTAAGGTTTATTCTGGTTTCATGTCAGATAGTGAGAAAAACATGCATATGTATCTTTTTTATATAGTATATGTAAACTTCTGGTTTCAACTGTAGGTTGATATGATAGAGGGAGAGAAGCTGAGCTTGGTGATATCTAGGTTTATTTGATTTAAAGCAATATTCTTTAGTAAAAAGCAGATAAACTACTGACCGGAATCTGGTTTACCCGCCCACATTCAGTGATTGACAGTTTACCCTGGGGGGGCCCCCCTTTTTTTGGTTTTCCCAATTTTAATCAGTTTTTGGAAATTTTCTTTTTAATTTGGTTTACGTTTTCCTAAAATTTTTTTTTTTTTTTTTTTTTTTTTTTTTTTTTTTTTTTTTTTTTTTCTATTGTTTTTTTTGTTTTTTTTTTTTTTTTTTCCTTTCTTTTTTTTTTTTTGTTTGTTCAGTGTCTTATGTATAGAGCTAACTGTCAATCATGTATGTGGGCGGAATTGGTATTACTTTTAATTTTGACTTTCACAGATTTTCTCTGCATTTTGCTCAGAAATTGTGCTCTGAATCGTATAACCCTATATATTACAGAGCTTAGCTTCTCTCCCTCTATCATATAACTCTATATATCACAGAGCTCAGCTTCTCTCCCTCTATCATATAATCCTATATATCACAGAGCTCAGCTTCTCTCCCTCTATCAAAAAACCTATAAAAGAGCTCCACGTCTCTCATATATAATATATTCCTATATATCAGAGCTCAGCTTCTCTCCTCTGTCATATACCCTATATATATCACAGAGCTCAGCTTCTCTCCCTCTATCATATAACCCTATACATTACAGAGCTCAGCTCCTCTCTGTCATATACCCTATATATATCACAGAGCTCAGCTTCTCTCCCTCTATCATATAACCCTATATATATCACAGAGCTCAGCTTCGCTGCCTCAATCACATTTTACTCTCACATAAGCCAGCTTAAACTACTTGACTGGTTCCCTTTAAATAGCCTTAACAAGGCTACTCAAACAGATTCTTTCCAAATGCAGCATAAAATGCCGCTTTTAATGACACTTGCACCCTCTCAATTTAATCGCATCATGTCAAGCGTCCTTAGTAGAACACTCTTTTGCTGTGACAGAAGCTGGTGACTGGTGGTTATGCATTACATCAGTGTTCTGTAGGAATCGTAGCCCATTCCTTATGGGCAACGGCCTCCAATTCACAAATATTCTTGGTTTGGCATGTAGCGTCGCCACCTGTAACCCACTATAAAATCTTTGGTAGGGTTTAAAGTCAGGTGACCTGTGATGGCCACTCCAGAATCTTCAAGGACTTTTTCTGAAACCAAGCCTTGGTGGATAGTAAGGTATGCTCGGGATCACTATCGAGATGGAAGGTCAATGACACCCAAGCTTTAGCTTCCTCAGAGCAGACCTGACCTTTTCTGCTGTTTTTCTGTTACTTGACCCCATCTTGTCGTGCCGGGACTACAGGTTTTTAGGGCCAGAAAAAGCAAAACCATGAGTGAGCATTACTGAGCCACCATTCTTTACTGAAGGCTGATGTTCTTCAGTGTGTAGTTCATTATTCCTCCTCTGGACATAACCGCTGATCCGTAGACTTGAAACGTTCCAGTTTTGTTTCCTCACACCACAGAACAGAATTTCTAAACGTCTATGATTTATTTGTTGGATTTTAAGCATGTTACAGATGACTTTTCTTGATTCTGTATCTGTTGAACAGTTTTGTGGGACGATTCTGTCCACAGTTATGCCGTCCCACTTATAACTGAACACGACATTTTCAGCCCCAAAAAACAGGTGGAAAATTGTGCATGTTCTGAGTTTTTTGGAATGCCAGCGGTTTGAAAATCCCTCCACTCGAAAAACCGTGCAGTGTAGACTACTGGGTGGATTTTGAATTGAAGTCTATGGGGATGGTTGCTTGTAGGTTATCAGGCGGTTTATAAATCCGCAAACCATCTGAAAATATGACGAAAAACCCCATGCCATGTGGACCTACCCTTAGTTTGGGTATGAAGACCTACAGCATTTTGTATGTGCCTTACTGTGCAAACAGAAACCTCGGTGCCTGCTGCCACCAAATATTGCTGCAGACCTTTTGCAGTCATTCAAAGCATTTTGACCACCTCAGGAATTTGGTGCAGCCAGTAATCTTTCTGCCACTTCCAGGTAGTGCAGCCAGTGCTGCTTTTACTGAACTTGCAAAGTATGCTTGCAACTGTATCTCTTGGAATATTGTGTCTGTTTGTTTTTACAAGGCAATGATCTCTTAAAGGGGTTTTCTCACCGTGCCGTTTCATAGTCTATTCTTCAGTTTCACAGGCTGTGGGTGGTTCTAAAGCAGTGATTTGCATATCAACTCTGTTATTCCTAGGTGAGCCTGTTAGAGGGAAATTGGTGATGGAGGGGTTTTAACAGTAGGGCACAAAGCTACAGAGCTCCAATGGGTTAAAGTTTTAATAAGAGACCTAAATAAGCTTTTGTGCAGGGGAGACATCACCATGGTTGAATAAGACAGTTGGAGCAATGAGAGCAGAGAGCGCTGGTTGCTAACGTAAGTGAAGTTTGTGTACACAAGCAGCAGATAAAATCTCTATATCCTAAACAAAGCAAAAACAGAACATCAAAGTATTTGGTAAAAGTCTTTTACCTTTCCCTATATGTTTAAAGCTAATCATTGTGGTGAGACTTTTTCGCCCACTCTCTTGATCCAAAACTCTAACATGCCAAGAAGCATCAACCAGGAAAGCCTAAGCCTGTCTAGGTGTATGATGTGTTTGATCTCTAATGAAGCCCTGGATTACCTGTATCAGGCCCAAGACAAACGTATGCTCTTGTGTGGGATTTTATTCAGCAGACTGGATAATTCTAAAACTGCAGAACGAGTCATTTGGTGTTGCAGTTGGAGCAAACTTTTGCCAATAAACCTAACTTACAATTGGGGTTCAGAAAAATTTGATTCAACTATATATGTTTTACCTGATTAGTATTACCTCTTCCTGACTTTTTTTTTTCCTCATCCCTACAGTAATTTCAACAATTTATCCATGTAATCTGTACATACAAATTCTGTCTACACCTATGATGGTGAACATACTCTCATTTTAGGTAGAATGTACTGTGTATTCCTTTATACTGAATGTAATGACAGGTGCCCATATTAGACCCTTGAAGGGGTTTTGCCATCTGGTAAAATTCCTTCTAAGGTCAGACCATAGTTTGCTATGGGAGTTGTGAAAATGGCCAAA
The DNA here is from genome assembly GCA_025379985.1 of Phyllomedusa bahiana. Taxonomy (NCBI): domain Eukaryota; kingdom Metazoa; phylum Chordata; class Amphibia; order Anura; family Hylidae; genus Phyllomedusa; species Phyllomedusa bahiana. The sequence continues at coordinate 89,640 of JAODAL010000374.1, read as the reverse complement.
CACGCTCACTCAGCTATATTTGGAACTTCCATAGAAGTGGAAAGCATTGCGCAAGTACGGCTATCTCCATGTTGTCTGAGGTCAGCTTGCAGCAAGCTCGCCTCAGAAGTGGTGTTGCCAGATGGTGGTTGAGTGTTATATGGTGTTCCTCCCCCCCCCCCCCCCCCTCCCCCCCCCCGCCCAAGTAGGTGGCTCTTGAGGCAAAAATCTACACATTTGTAGGTTGTTTATGTATTATTTTAATTGATCTCAATGCATTGCTGTATGATATTGGCAAACACTACTATTTTTTGTGTCATCTCTCCAGCCATGAATGTTTACTATTGTTATTGTATTTAAAATGTGTTCAACTTTATGTAACATACATATAATCTGAATGAATGTTTTGCTTTGATGTTTGCAATATAGGAAACTGCACTTTAATAAACACGGTTTGGAGGGAAAAAAGTGTTTTTATATACTGAGTAAAAATAAGGAAATATTACAGCATCCCTCTAATTCTTGTTTTTAACTCTACTGTGACAGGAGTTGGTTTATCCACTGTACTGAGTCACAATAAGTCATAGAGCATAGTGGGATGAGTAATCTATTACTGTTGCTTACAATGTGCTTTTTTTTTTCCTGGTATAAAACTGTAGAAAAGGAATGTAGTGAAAGTTTCCATCTTGAGTGAAATCAAATGCTTGGCACAAGATGTCGCATTGGACCAGCATTGATTTGTAGTGTCAGCAAGGGCGAACAGATGTCCGAAAAGGAGACTTTGCCTGTGCCGCTTGGGTCTCGACTCCCCAGAATTGGCTTCTGTTCTTTCCAGTGCTTTAAAATATCTTTGCAGATTCTGGACTGGATAGTTTCCACTGGACTCTCTCTCTTCTGACTCCTGCAGGCATTTAGAGGAAATGACACAAACTGCAATATGAATAACACTATGGATGATCTTTGAAGGTAACAGCAGTAAAAGGAAATGATAAAATGGTGCACTTTCTACAAGTCAAGCAGGTTTTCATTAGTTGCACAAGTATAAACTATTCCAGAAATACCTTTGTTTAAAATAAAAATGCAGCAACTTTACAAATGTTTTTTCTAGGGTCTTCAGCACTTAGGCAGACTAATATGTATTCATAATTAGACTATAAAGAAATTCTGTAGTCCTGGTTTACTCCATTCCACCTTCCCCATCTACTGTTTGTAGGTTATCAAGAAGTAGGGGGCAGATGGAAGGAAGCAAGATGATTGCTTATTCTTCAGGCTATAATTGTTTGCATAATGGTTCAATGCCATTTTTATTATTTTAGAATGCCATTAATTTTAGGGTGATGTAAATAATATAAGGCAAGGACAAATAAAATAACACTAAAATTGAAAACCATTTGTGTACTTAACTGCAACATTGATGTGTCCATTGTCATGCAGCCTACGTTAAAGCAGTTTTCTCACTACAATGATTAGCTTCAACACATAGGGAAAGGTAAATGAAGACTATTATCAACTATATTGCTCTTTTGATATTGGCCTGATCAGGAGATAGGATAGATATGTATATGCTCTGAGTGCACGTAGTCCATGTCTCCCTTTCTGATTAGACAGAGAGCAGGGAGTGATGTCACTATGGTTGGATGGAGCAGAGTCTTTATCCTGAATAAGATTAGATCTTTTCACTCTTGGAAACTCTGTAGCTTTGATTACAGTGACATAAGTGTAGGACTTTTAATCTGTAGTAACGCTCAGCTAGCTATGCCGGAGCTAAATATGTTAATCACTGTTAACCACCCACAGCCTAACCAGGCAGTGTGAGTCTAAAGCTGCCTGTGACTATCTGAAACTGCATGGTGAGAAAACTCCTTTAAGGGAATGGTGAATCCGTGGTTGTGCGTGAATCTGACAAATACTATGGCAATGAATAAAGTCTAAGAAGCCCCTTTAGACTTTATATTTAACCCCTTTACAAGTATCTGTTCTTTACTGCAGGAGACTCCCATGTTGTTACCCTCAGTATAGTCTCCAGTTACAACAAGACTGTCTCTACCGCACAGGATTAATCAGATTTTTAAGCAGATTTAGTATTCTCAAAAATCCGACTAACAGAAAATCCAAGCTTTACACAGCACGGATTTTCTATTGTCAGATTTCTAAATTGCTGTGATATAGAACATGTTCCATCTTCTGGCGTATTCCAGTACACTTCTGTTTACTGGGCCATCTGAAAAGCAACTGTGGTTTTTGGCACAAACCCGTGTTAACATAGCATTGTAGACATAGCCTAACTGACTCTCTCAAATGCAGTACAGAGGCGCAGTTCTGTTGTTTTAGTATAGAGGCCAATGGTGAGGGAAGGCAGAACACAAGCCAAAGGTCAGGAGAGATTGCAGAGAGAAGAGTAGTTGCTAAACAATACAGGTTCGGTACTTAATGACATTGGACGTAAACTTATGTCCCAGTGTCGGTAAGAGCTGTTGTAGCAGAATCGTGCCACGCTCCCGGGACACAGGCGGCGGCTGCTGCTGCTAATTGCAGCTGACACCCACCAGTAACCGCATGGGAAGGAGCCAGCGCTATCATATGCTGTTTAACCACTTAGGTGCCACAGCACCTAAATGAATGAGAAACGGTGCTGCGCACCATTCCTTACTCCTATCGGGAGTGGTCATTTCAGGTCCCCTAAACATTGGAATAAAAGTGATCACAAAAGTTGCATCTATGCCAAAATGGTAGCAATAAAAAGTACACTTCAGGCCGCAAAAAATGCACCATCACTCATGTCTATTTCTGGAAGTGCAAGAAAGTTATTGGGCGCAGAAACTGCCGCTGCGGTGCAAATTTAAAAAACAAATTGGATTTTTTTATGGTACTATAACATAACGAAAACCCTACATGTGTGTATTGCCAGAATCGCATCAACCTACAGAATACAGAGAACACATCATTATACCGGACAGTGAATGGCGCAAAAAAAATAAAAAAAAACCCGCAATCTTGGTGCAAGTTTGTTTTTTTTTTTTTGGGGGTTTTTTGTTTCATATTTTTATCCACTTAGAATTTTTTGCCGGTTTCCCAGTATATTCTATGGTACAATGAATGACATTATTAGAATGTACATCTTGTCCCACAAAATAAAAACCCTCATGTCTATGTAGATAGGAAAATAAAAAAGTTATGGCTCTTGGAAGTTGAGGCGGAAAAAACAAATGTATCAACCAAAAAAAAAAAAAAAAACGCTCGGGATTAAAAGGTAGATAAGCTCTTTTGATACGATAACGATTAGGAACTTATTGCTTTGCCAATGAAACAAACAGAATGTTTTCTTTGAGCAATGCATGGAGTCCAGGTATGGGTGGAGGAGGAAATTAGCAGCGTGCATCGTCCCTTTAAATAACCAAGGATCGACATGTACTGGTCCAAGGATGGGTGGGGCATGGTTCTGGCAATGGCACCATTGATGGGGGAGAATGGCGCATTGGATGCGGCATCCTTTAGTCCGGTGCATAATACATACCTGTTAGGCTATGTTCACACGGCTTATTTTGGGACGTATGGCACGAAATACGGGGCGAGATCCGTCCCAGTCATTAGGGTAATCCATAATTCTCAAAGAGAACTATGGATTACGGCTCCTCTCCCCGCTCGCACAATACGGCGAGCAGGGAGAGAGGTGACATGTCATTTATTCACGGCATATTTTGGCGCCCTTGGATAATTGAATTTTCCCAAATCATGGGGGCCAGTTGCAGAGGGGCCGGAGTGATTGGGCTGCAGTTATCACAGAAGTATAAGCTCATGTCACTGATGCAACCAGGTAAAAGCAAACCAGGACAAGCGGAGTGGCGGTGGAAAGAGAGTGATTTCATTTGTTTTCATCTTTTACTTGTTTTGTTGAATCATGGAAAACCCTCTCAACGATCTTACCAAAATCTTTTGGTCTTTTCATATTTACAAAATATGAAAGAAGCTTTCTTAAGGAGATTGTTTCAAGGGGAACGTATCGGAAGCGTCCACAGACATTCATTTTCTTCATGTAGTAGAACACAGTTCATCCTGTAAAAGGCAATGCAACATTATTAGGCAACAGTGACCTCTAGTGATCACGTAAGGCTAGGGCTACACAGCATAGGAAAAAAACCCAAAACCCTGAGCTTTTTTGTCGTTTTTTTTTCCAAACGCGGGGTTTCCCGACGAGTTTTTGGGGTTTTTTTTTTTATTTTTTTTTTTGTTGAAATTTGGTTGTTTCTTTTGGAGTTTTTTGGGGGTTTTTTAAGATGCAAAATTAATTTACCTTGTTTTAAACACCTGGGCGAACCTTTAAAAAAACTTCAAAAAAACCAACAGTAAATTTTCCTGTCATATTTTACAACATGTTCCTAAAACTGTCGGCGACCAAAAATGAACAGAAAACAAACTACCTGTGTAGACTACAGATCATTTTTTGTATTGAAGTCCATGTGAATGTTTATTTTCAGCAGTTTCAAAGTACTAAAACTGACGAAAATCCGTCGGGAAACCTCTTGTGTAGACATAGCCTAGCAGCTCCACATCTTACTGAAACTAAAGGTTCCAGCATATTTAGTGACTGCTATATGTTTTCCCTTAACATGCCTCAGATATTGTTATAGTCCAAATTGCAGTAAATTATATAAAATTGTAGTGTTGTGTGCCGTTAGGAAAAGGAGAGAGGCTTTTTGGGACAGTATAGTAAGCCTGTTACTGGAAGTTTATCAAGCCAGAAAGGTGGATATTAAAAATTTTTCCCACCAAGTAAAATCTGTTTAAATTTTAAACTAAAAAACATGTATAGTTTCACAATACTATTTTATTACCACTTTTTAAAGATGCCGCATGATTAGGTTTCATCATGTTGTATATTTTATATCTAGCAATATTTAGACCGCTATTGTGATCCGATTTTATCCCAGAGGATTCCACATTATCGGGTGCCTCTGAGGAACTATTTTATTCCACTTTTATTTATTTCTCCAATAAGCGTTCATCAGCAGATATGTTGTATTCTAATCTAGCATTTAGTATCTATATTGGCAACACTATCAGCTTCAATTGGATACTTACTTTTATAGAGAATACATGCTTTGATTAATGGTTCAGTCAGAGAACAGTGTCCTATAATCCTTTCAGGACCAATCGGTTACATTTTATTCAAAAATGTATATATTTGAAAATTTAAGCAATCATGTTATATCAATGTCTGTATATAGGTACTTAGATTAACCCCTTACCAACCTATGACGTATGAGTATGTCATGGCGCCGGTAAGCGGCTTTGAAACGGGATCGCGCTGCGATCCCCTTTCACGTCCGCCGGGTGTTAGCGGCTAATTGCAGCTAACACCCGGCGGTTTCAGCGCGCTGGGGAGTGGGGGTGTTGTCGTTGGCCGCGGCATCTAAATGGATGAAACACGGGGCCGCGCACCATTCTTCATTCCGATCGGGACATCAGCAATGAGATCGCTGAGTCCCGGTGCCTGGTGAAGGCCTCCGTCGCTGCCATGTTCTCGTTTGTCCCACTTCTGGCCCCAGGCAGGAAGTGGGAAAACCGCCATCTTGGTACAGCCTAATGCATTGTCTATGCAATGCATTAGGCTGCATTAACAATCGCGCCCCCTAGTGGCGAAGCGCCCAAGGGGTACAAAAAAAAGTATTAAAAGTTCAAATCGCCCCCCTTTCACCATTTTACAAATAAAAAAGATACATTAATAAAACTTACACATATTTGGTATCGCCGCGTCCGAAAAAGTCCGATCTATAAAAATATAACATCATTTATCCTGTACTCTGCACACCGTAGAAGAAACAAAATTCCAAATTCCAAAATTGCGGGATTTTTTGGTCATTTCACATCCCATAAAAATTGGAATAAGTGATCAAAAAAGTTGCATGTATTCCAAACTGCTAGCATTAAAAGGTAAACTTCAGCCCGCAAAAAAATGCACCCTCAATGACGTCCATAGGTGTTAGTACAAAAAAGTTATTGGTCGCACAAAATGTCGCCGCAGCGCAAATTTCAAAAATAGAAAATGCTTGGCATTTTTTTATGGTACCAAAACATAACGGAAACCCTTCATGTTTTGTATTGCCGGATGCATATCAACCTGTAGAATACAGGTAACACATAATTTTTGCCGAAGAATAAACTCCATAAAAAAACAAAACTCCCGCAAACATGGTGCAAGTACGTTTTTTTTCACATTTTGCCCCACTTGGAATTTTTTTGCTGTTCCCCAGTATATTCTATGGAAATATGAATAACACCATTAGAAAGTACATCTTGTCCCGCAAAATAAAAGCCCTCATGTCTATGTAGGTGGAAAAATCAAAAAGTTATGGCTTTCAGAAGGCAAAGAGGAAAAAAATTGAGCCGTATTATTATTATTACCGTCCGCCAGGAAGGGGTTAATCTCTTTATTATTCATTCGGCACTTCTTATTTAATCCCATGTTCCCTCTGTCTTGTTACCACTTTATTAATGTGGCACCCACATGACTCTGCTTTTTTTTTTTGTTTTGATGAAACTTTATTTATCTGGCTTCCTGTTTTGTTAAAACTTTATTTAACTCCGTGCTATATAAAGCATGGACTAACATGCAGCAGCCACATACTGCCTGATGAAGCCGAGCACGTGTATCGGCAAAATGCGTTGCATCTGTCTCTTCTTTTTACAGACTTATTCAAAAGGTCTGACTTATTTTATAGCTTAGTCAGTGGTTATACTTTTAATTAATAAAAAGATAAATTCTATTTGTGATTATATCCCTTATTCTATTCGGCGTTGCCATTACCACTATTATTCAAAGCGCTAGACCCTTGCTATCTCCTTAAATTTTCTTTTCACAAAAGTAAAATTTAATTGCATGTTCTGACATCGAGGACTCGAGGTACCGCGTCCAAGATTTGAGGAGTCGGGACCAGCTGCTTACTATATGCCTGAACATAACTACTGTAAGGTGAGAGTCTTACTTATATACCGCCAAAAATTTATTTTTTTTTTTACGTTGCCTGCATTTAGGATGAAAATTTGCCTTTCTGTTGTTTTATTTTTTCCCAGTCCCATTTTTTTCATTTTAACCCATATTCACAGAGCTAAAGCTTCCTCCTTTAACTTTATAACCTATATATAAAGAGCTCGGGTTCTCTCACTATTTTAAAAAATTAAAACCCCTTTAAAAAATTCACAAGCTCAGTTTTCTCGATCCTTAAGGTTCGTGCGAAGGGACTATGCATACTTTAAAGGTCTTTTGGGGGTTAAACCCCCACCGGGAAAGTATGCTTTCTTCCTGAGGATCGCGGGAACTTCTTTTTAGTTAAAATGTATATTACAGCGGGCCCATCCCCAGCGTCGGCCCCCGACCCGCGTTCCCCTCCGGGGGGGCAAAACCTTTTTAAATTTATCACGCCCCGGGGTTCGCAATAACTAAGAGAAAGGGGCAGGAGAGCGCCCCTCCTGTTCTTTTGGGCAGAAAACTGCAGGGAAATCGCCCGTTCCGTGCAGCCCCTTCCCTTTGAAAAGGACAGCACGGAGGGCACAGAATCCCTTCCCGGTTTGTCTGTGCGTCACGATGCCGGTTTTCCCCTGTGGGGCATGGCCCCGGGGGCATCTTTACTGAAAGTTGCCCCTGGGAAACCATTTCAAAACACAAGCTGGGGGGATTGATTCCTATTTAATGAGAGTTTCTAAAGATTTTCTCTTTAAAAAATCCCCGGGGGAAAATTTAAAAAAAAAAATGGGGAAAAGAAAAAAAAAAAAAAAAAGAAAAAAAACATGTAAAACAAAAAACAGGGAAAATAAAATAAAAACACTTACCCCGCCCTTTTCCCCCTTTACAAACGGCCAAATCCCCCAAAAAAAAAAAAAAAAGATCAAAAAAAATAAATACCCATTTTTTGGTACCCGGGCCGGTGGAAAACAAACCTGCCCTAAAAAATCCTTTCAAGTTAAATTTACCCGTACAGGGGAACCCGAAAAAAAAAAACAAAAAAAACACGAATTAAGTTTTTTTGTTCTTTCCCGAAACACAAAAAAGAGGAAAAAAAGTATAAAAAAAACGCCTAAAAAGCCAACGTTTGTCCCAAATTAAAAAACGTCAGTTCTTTCCCAAAAAAAGTCCAAACAAAGCTTGTTTTAAGGGAAAAAAAAATTTAAAGGCCTCAAAAACCCAGCGATGCAAAAATATTCTTTTACCCACAAAAAAAACATTTTTTTTTTTTTTTTTTTTTTTTTTTTTAAAGTGCTTCAAAATTAAAAAAAACTATATAAATTGGGTATCGCCATAATCGAATCGCCCCACAGAGTAAAGTTTTTTTAGGGGATACTGCACAGTGAGCCCCTGTTAAAAATAAAAAAAAAAAAAATTACCAGTATTTTCTTCACTCGGGCCCCCCGAAAAAACGGTTTTAAAAAAACTGATAAAAAAAGTCTTGCCCCCCCCCAAAAAATGTTTACCAAAAAAAAACGTAAAATCATCCCGCAAAAAAAAAAGCCTGTATAAGCTCCAAAACACAAAAAAAAAAAAGTTATGGGCTCTCAGATATGGCAATCCCAAAAAATTGTTTTCCTTTTTTAAAAAAAAGTGGGGTTTTTGTATAAAAGGGCATTTAAAAAATAAAAAAAAAAATTAAAAATTTGGGGTATTGCTGAAAACGTTTTCGACCTGCTAGAAAAGCAAGCAGTCTATCTAACGCAGGTAAACCGCTTTTAAAAAAAAAAAAATAAAAAACACTCCCAGGTTTTGCTTTATTTTGTTAAAAAAACGCCTCAAAAAAACCCCTTAAAAAAAAAAGGGTGAACAAAGTTTTTGTATGCCCCTTTAATGGTACAATAAAACCCATCAACCCACCCCGCAAAAAAAAAGGCCCTACACAGCTCGCACACAGCAAAATAAAAAAGTTATGACTGTCAGAAAAGGAAAACATAAAAAACAATTTTTTATAAAACCCTTTTTCTATTTTGAAAAAAGTAAAAAAAACAAAAACTATAAAAAACTTTTTAACCATTGAAATTTTGTCCCCGCCCCCCATAGAAAATTTTTTGGGACAAATTTAAAAGTAAAACGGTGAACCTGAAAAATTTGGGAACCCCAAAAAAACAGGGTGGAATTGCCCCCCCCCCCCCCATTTTCAGGCCCAAATGCAAAAAAAAAGGGATGGAACACCATTTGAAACCCAAAAAAGCAAAAAACCCCCCTAATGAGACCCTGAGGGGTTTTTGAATCTATAATGGGGGACTTTTTGGAAGGTTTCACCGGGTTCGGGGACTTTGGGGGCTTTGCAAATGCGAACATGGCCCCATCAAAATTCTGCTTTCCCCAAAAGCCAAATAGCGCCCCTTCCTTTATATGCCCTGCCATGCCCCCAAACAGCATTTTAAACACCCACATGTAAGGTATTGCCCCAACTTGGAAAAAAATTTTCTTAAAAAAGTTTTGGGGGTTTTTTTTTCCAGGAATTTCCCTTTAAAAATGAAAACCTTTTTTAAATAAAATTGCAGATTATTTTTAAAAATTTTTTTTTTTTATTTTCACAGCCTAATGCTAAAAAAAAATGTGAAAACCTTTGGCGTCGATATATTTACTACACACCTGTATTTATACCTTAAGGGGTGTAGTTTCCAAAATGGGGTCTTTTTAAGGGTGTTTTTTTACATTTTAGCACCTTAGGGCCCCTTCAAACCCGAAATGGGCCTAAATAAAATTATTTAAAATTTAGATCCCAGAGTCCAGTTTGGGGTCCCCCCTATTCTGGGGGGGTTTGGTTGGGGCAAAATAATGCACTAGGGCCACATATGGGGTTTTTTTCTAAAAAAGGCAGACCTGGGGGAAATATTAATTCATTTACCTAGTCACCTTTACCGTATTTTTTTGTGAATAAAAGGATAAATATTGAAAAACGCCCAAAAAAAGTGAAATTTTGAAAAATTTAAACCCCCACCCCTTTTCTTTAATTTTTGTGAAATTACCTAAAAAATTTTTCAAAAATTCCTAAAACCCCTGTTGTAAATACTTTTAAGGGGGCTAGTTTTCCCTTTGAAAGGGGTCCTTTTTTTGGGGGTATCTAACCTTCAGGGCCCCCCAAAGCCACGTCAGAACTGGCTGGTCCCCAAAAAAATGGGATATTGCAAAATTTTTTTTGAAAAAAGTGAGAAAATTTTACTTTAAATTTTTCTAAACCCCTGATATAAAAAAAAAGACATTTTAAAAAAAGATGGCCCAAAACCCATATTGGGGCATTTTGGTAGTTCTATTTTTAAAAATATTTTTGTTTGGGGAAAATTTCTCTTGGGACGCAGGGAAAAATTTTTAACTTTCAAAAACACAGATTTTTCAAATTTTTCATGGAAATTTTGATATTTTTCACAAAAAAACAAGGCTTGTATGGATAAAATTTTCTTACTAACTTAAAGCACAATGGTGTAAACGAGAAAAACAATCTCAGAATCACTTTGGATAGGTAAGTGTCAAAAAGTTATTCTCACATAAAGTGACACATGCCAGATTTCAAAAATAGGGCTGTGCCAGTAAGGCCAAAACTGGCTGGGTCCTTAAGGGGTTAAATGTAACTCCAGCAAAAAATTTTTTTTAGTTTTGGATAGTACAGGGAACAGTTTTAACATTTGTTTTGCTGTTTGTGCCCTTTTTTTTAGAAGATTTCACCTAACTTTCTGTATGTGCAGCTGTGGCATGCTGGCACTTGGTTATCATAGGGCGTGACTCAGTGTTGAATGTCAGCCACGCCCCATAAGTCTCCGTTTGTAACTAGGGGATGTATGTAAGTCGGAACTATGTTAGTCAGGGACTGCCTGTATATCACAGAGCTCAGATTCTCTCCCTCTATAATATAACCATATATATCACAGAGCTCAGCTTCTCTCACCCTATCATATAACCCTATATATCACAGAGCTCAGCTTCTCCTTTCTATAATATAACCCTATATATCACAGAGTTCGGATTCTCTCCCTCTATCACATCCTGCTGTCAGATAGGGCAGCAAACACCACCTGACAGGTTCCTCTTAAATTTAGTTGTTTGTTTCTCTGTACTGATATGATGGTGATGGAGGCCAAAGCATGAAAAGAAAAATCCTGAACAATGCAAGTGTATGCTGGAATGACATACTATCAAACAGTGCTTACCTCAGACAACGGTTTTGGTGTTTGTGCGTGAGTGTATCTTGACAAATCCATTTCAAAACTTCTTCAAACGGGATGTTGTGAGCAATGTTTGAAACCTCTTTCCCACCCCAAGTTTGAGTTTTGTGTTATATATTTTTGAGATTCTTTTCACAGAGAAAAACCTGAAGAAATGCACTAGGGTTGCGTGAGAAACGCGTAGCACAGCATAACATACTTTGTTGCTTATGGTTTTATTTTAAAAGGAATAAATAGGCACTTTACTATGGAGAATATATTCCCAGGTGTCATTTTCTTTATTTTTAACATACCTGTTCATATGAGGCTGTATGAGTGCAGTTTCGGGAACAAAAAGGATCCAGGACCTGTACATGAATAAAATAGAATCTTTACCTACAAATATATCTATTTGCTTAGCTCTTCCGGCTCTAGAACAGTTTATCATCAGATCAGATAGCATGTTTGATTTGCCTGGTTCCATGACACTATATCATATGGTCCTAAACCTACATTTTGCGTGATGTTGGATGGCTCAGTGCTGTGTTTCATCCCTGGTTAGCCTGTAGATGCTGCAGAACAGGTTTAATCTGTAATAATTAAAATATAACTTAATAAAATGGCTCTAGATACCCTTGTTAAGTCCAACAATAAAGTGAATGTATTAGGTGGGTTACCTACATAAAGGAAGTATGTTATAATCTAAAAACTGAAGCAAAAAAGAAACATGACAGCAGAACCCCCTTTAAATAATACTTGTTGAAATTTTTTGACCCAGTAGTTTCTGAAAGCATCATAATTAAACTAGTTCCTGACTGGGCCGTTTACCCCCTTTCCTTACCAGGCTCATTTTAATTTTTTTTAGTACATGTGAGTTTGAACACACGTGATCATTCTCCTAGTTTTTTTTTGCCTTTTTTTCTGTGATTTGTTAGGCTTTATGCAAGCTTTACAATTGTAAAAAAAAAAGTTAAAAAACTTTAACAGCAAAAGTGGCACTAAAATAAGTTTTGTAATTGTGTCACTTTGCCATCATGGACATTTATATATACAGTAGATTATATCATGTTTTAGAGTCATCAGGGCTGTTGGTATTTACTTTTAATAGAATTTTATTTTGTGTGTGTTCTTTTAAATTACTTACATACTGTGCCCCCACACGGTAAAAAAGACCATTTGGGTCATTTTTACATCACTTTTTTTTCCCGCTGTAATAGTTATAGGGGAAATCCCCTGTACTAACTGCAGAGCTGATTTGGGTCTGTTAAGAGGCAGCAGTTGAGGCAGTTATCAAGCCCCCAGCTATCATGTGATCGCTGGGCTTGGAAGCATTGCTGATAGCCAGGTATCCACCTGTGCAGCTGTACAATTAGGCCGTGTTCACACGGCTTATTCCCGACGGATTTGTGAGCCGTATTGAGCTTGTATAAAGGAAGTCTCATACACTAAGCTGTACGGTTATAATAGTACAGCTACATAAGGTGAGCGATACTGCAACGGCACAAATTCTTGATTAATTTAAAATCAGGATTACACGATGGTATTTCTTTCCTTTTTCCTTTCATTCTCTTGTTTTACTTCCCCGCGTTGGAGAATTATGGATTATTTAAAACAAAGGGAAGTATCTAGAAACCAGTTAATGGAAAAATTGATTACTGGGACTGTACAACCTGAAGTAACCAGGTCCAATGTGGAGCAAACGAGGAATTTACAGGGTTTATGAAACTAAAATTCTCTATAATACGGCACGGAAATTGGGGAAAAGTTTACTCTGAGAGTTTTTCCCGCTGTGGATGCCCAACATTTTAGAATTTTATTTACGGGAAAAAATGGTCCCCCAAGGGGTTTGAAAATTTTTTTAAACTAACCCCTTTTTTAAATTTGAAAAAGGAATAAAAAATTTTAAATTATTTTTTGGGGCCCAAAATAATTTTTGGAGCGGGTGCTCTTTAAAAATTTAATAGCCTATTAATAGATAAAAGAAAAAGTAACTGTCAGACATTGGCGAAAGATGTAGAAATAGATCTAAAGGTCTTCCCCCCCCCAGATTTTCCAACTCCACCCCAAAAAATTTTTAAAAATTTTGGTTGAAAAGAGGATGGAAAAAAACAATTTAAAAAAAAAATAAAGCTTGATGAAAATAAAAAAAAAAATTCCCATAAAAAAAACAAGGGATATTTTTTGAGAAAAATAACCCCCCTAATTCAAAACATAGAAAAATAAAAGAAAAAAAGGGAAATAAAGGATAAACCTGAAAAAAATATTTAAATTTGAGGTAAAAGGGAAGCTTCTGTTTAATACAGTTTTAAATAGTAGGGCCAAAAAAAAATTAACAAGTGAGGCTTTTTAAAAATTATTTTAAAAAAGGAACCTGATCTATTCCGCCCCCCAGAAATAACAGACCCAATTTTTCCCAAAAACAAAATTTCTTAAAAATGGAAAAAAGGGAATCTTTTCAAATTAAAGGGCCAGTCCACGTTATTTTTTAATTAAAATTTTAAAAATAAAATCCCAGTTATGAAGGGGAAAAACAAAAATAAAAATAAGTCTACACAAAAAATTTAATTAACATCGAAGAAAAGAGGGGAACAAAAGGAATTTTTTCCCCTCATCTTCATATAAAATCAAAAAATAGATGAATGCTGGTTAGGGGGGAAACCATTCACTTAGGAAATCCCCTAAGGGAAGCAGAATCAGCTAAAAAATAAATTTTGGGAAAGAACCCTTTTTTTGGGCTTTCCCAAACCCCCTTTTTAATAATTTTCAAATATTTTCCCTTCCCCCACTAGAAATTTACAACCCCCACCCCCTTTCACAACCAATTTTCACCCCCCCACCTCCCCTTCTGTCACAACATCTGGAGTCCATTTACTTTTTTACAAAAATCACTTTTTATAAATTTCTTACAGTACATCCCACATATAAACAATTTTCCCAGAAAACCAGGGTTTCCCCCTTCCTAAAAAAACATCTATAGTAGAAGAAATTAAATTACCCCAATTTTTCCCCAAAACCCTTTTGGAATTTGTAATTTGAGAAGAAACAAACAACCAAAAAACCCCCTAAACCCCACTCCTATATTATTAAGTCTTTTGATTTCCCAAAAAAAATACCACCACAACAACATAAACAAAAAACACAAATAAAAAAAGATTTAACAAAAAAGTGAACATACAAAAATCGGGAAAACAATAGGGGAGTTCAAAATCCAGTTTTTTCCTTTTTTCTTTTTTTTCATTACCAAAACCCCCCGAAGTTTTTTTTTTTAAAAGGGCCCAAACCCCAAAGGTTTAAAACATTTACAACCCATTTTGGGGGAAAAACCAAAAAATTTGCAGGTATCTCAAAAATCCCACCCCCCCAAAAAAATAGCTTCAAAAAGTTGGCAAACAGAGTAAAGGGGGAAAAAGGGGCTCAAGGACGGGAAAAAATTAACCAAATTGGGATACAAAATTTTTGAGGAAAAAAATTAAAAAAAATTTTATTTTGGGTTTAAAGAAAAAACAAAATGAACAAAAAAATACAAAAAAGAAAATTTTTTTTTAAACCTCTTTTAAATAAAATTTATCACCGCAAGAAAAGAATTTTAAACGAAAAGGACTAGGTTTTTTCATCGTCCGGACAAAAAATTTGGAACGATTTTTGTGGGTTTTTTCCAGGCCCTACATAGTTTCATTAGAAAATTAAAAAACCTGAAGCTTTTTTTTTTCAAAAAAAAGAAAAATTATAAAAAAAATTAAAAAAAGGATATACCTGGGGGAAAATTCCCACCTAACAGGAAAGATTGGGAAATTTTTAAACCCATATCGAAATTTAAATCCCCCTTTAAACAGCCCAAAGGAAACAAATTTTCCCCGAAATTTCTTAATTTTTTTTATTTGACAATCTAAGGTAAATAAAAAAGGGAATTTTAACCCGGGAAAAACCAAACCTTAGCAAAAAAGAAAAATTTTAACCCAAAAAGAAATTTTTTCTGGAATAAGAATGTTTTTCGAAAGTGGGACAAGGGGGGAGCGGGGTGGGTTCCAGCCCAATAAAACCCTTTTATAATAAGGGAGGTTTTAAAAAAGGGATATTAAAATGATAAGGTGAAACCTAAAAAAAAGTTCCATACCAGATGTTAAATGATTTTTTAAAAAAAAAAATTTATGAAATTTTTAATTCAGAAATATTTGGAAAAATTTTTATTAAAAAGGGAAAAAAAAATTTTTTTTTTTGGAAAATTTCAAAATATCCCTCGGTTCCTTTTTTTTTTTTAAATTTTTGGCCCAAAAATTTTCATAAGAACTTAAATATTCCCCCGGGGGCCCCCCAAATTTAAAAACTGGGAAAAAATTTTCTTTCCCCCTTCAAACCCCCCTTCCCCCCCGCACTTTATAGATCTACAAACGGGGTAAAGCCCCTTTGGGTTAGAAAAATTAACCCAGTTTTTTTTGAGAGAAAACCCTTGATTGGGAAATTAAATGATAAAATTTTGGTATGAAAGGGAAAAAAAGAGTTTTTTTTGGCATCTTTGGACGTAACTTCATTATATTCAAACATCTGACACTAATTGGGGACTAAAAAGGGGGGGTTTTCAAGCTAAAATTAGTAAAAAAAACAATATTTTCTAAATAGTTTTTAAAAAAAAATTTTATTGGGGGTAAAAAATTTGTTTTTTTAAAAATTTTTTTTTTTTTAACGTATAATTTAACTCCCGCCCAATTACCCCCAGCAAAACCCAACAGCGATGGGGACCAGGGTACCCCATCGCGGGGCCAAAACTTTTTTTTGGGGCGTTCGAGGAAATACTTTAAAATTTAACACCAAAAAAATCCTTTTTTTAAATTTCAGATAATTTTTTTTGGGAGGCTTTTATTGATGACCTCATTTTTTTTTGGAAGGGGTCTTTCCGTTTTCATTTTTTAAATAATTTTGTAAAATTTTTTTAAATAAAAACCCCTTGGGAGATCAAAATTTATTCTAAAAGTCATAAATCTAAAATTTGTTTTCCGGGGACTTTTTTAATTTTTTACATAGAAAAAGAAAAACTGGCACCCAAAAACCCTTTTTTAAAAAAAATTTGGACTCAAAAAAAAAATTTTTTATTTTTTTAGTTCCAAATACCAAAAAAAAAAATTTGGGTCAAAAATTTTTTTTTAGCCAAACCCGGGTAAAAAATTAAAAAGAAAAACGTACAGAGGAAAACGTTTTTAAAATAAAAGGGCCGAAAACCCCCCCAAAAAAAATTTTAAAAAAGAGAAAATACCCCAATGAGCTCCTTGGGGGCCAGAGGAAGACAAAAGCCCAAAACTAAAAAACAGGAACAGTATTTTTCAAAGGTGATAAAAACAAAAAAAAAAAAGGGTTTTAAACTTTAAATTTTAATTTTTTCAAAACCCACAATAGCCAAAATTTAGGAGTTTACAAGGGTAATTTTGAAAAGACATTGGAACATTTTACTCAAAGAACCCAGGACTAAAAGACGGGTATTTTTCCCGCACAAAAAAGCAAAAACCCTTTTTTCAAAAGGAGAAACCCCCACTTTAAAAAATAAAAATTGGGGACCCCTTAAAAAAAGCTTAAAAACACAGGGCAAAAAAAAATTTAATATAAAAAAAAAAAAAGGGGGAAATGAATGGGGCAAAATGCATGTAATTAAAAACCCCTTTTTAAAATCTACCAATTAAGTCCAAGCAAACCTTTACAACTTTATCCACAAAAAAATGTTTAAAAATTAAAAAAAAAACCTTAACCCTGACAAAGTGACTACGGGTTTTTATTTTCTAATAACGTGCAAATGCGGGGGAAAAGTTTTGTGGGGGAAGGGGCGTTCCCAAAAACCTTTTTTGCATAAGGGAAATCAATCAAAAGATATACATTTTCCCCAAGGTAGGCATATTTTAAAAAAACCCCCCCCCCACACCTTGTAACCTCATAATACAAACGAACCCGAGTTTTTTTAGTAACAACCAAAAGATTAAAAATTTCTGATACTGTTTTAAAAAAAAGCTGATATGCTTTAGCAAAAAGGAAAAATCTATTTTGGGTCTATAGATTGAAACTTTTAAAACCCCAAGGCTTAAAAAGAAATTAAAGCTATTTTTTTAGAAAAATTTTTAAAAAAAATTTTAAAAAAAGTTCCAAACTTTAACATAAACCCCCATTAAAAATTTCCCGGGATTAAAAATAATTTTTTTAAATTTTTTTATTGTGGGTTTGTATTTTTAATGCAATTTCATTTTTTTATTTTAAAATATTTTTTTTTATTTTTCCAAAGATAAAAATTTTGTTTAATTAAAAAATTTTTTTAAAATTTTTTATATTCATTTTTTTTATATAATTTTTTTTTTTTTTTTTTTTTTATTTTTTTTTTTTTCTTTTTTCCACATATTTTGAAATTTTTTTAATATATGATTTATATCAACAAAATTTTAAATTTGGGGTACATATGGTTTTTTTTTTGAAATGCAAAATTTTTTTGAAAAGTAAAATTTTTGGGCTATAAAAAATTAGCGAGTTTCTTTTCTTTTTTCCCCACTAGATTAAATTTTTGAATACATTTTTTTGTGAATGGGACTTGGGAAAAAACCCATTCAGCCTCGCCCCTGAATATTTGTTTTAATTTGGGCTAGTTTTAAAGAATGGACTTGGAATTTTCCATTCAAAACCCCCTTTGTTGAGGACGTTTGGGGATAAAAAACACTGTTTTTTAAAAAAACGGTGTAAATGTGCAGCAATTAAACCCAATAAGCGAAGCTTGAGGGCCGCGAAACGCGTTATTATGCATTTTAAAAAAAATTATTTAAACCTGTTTTTTTAAACCCATTTGGGGCTTTATATATACCCGAGCGCTCTAGCCCCAATAGTATTTTTTCCCCCAGTTTAGTTTTCCCAAAAGACCTATTTTGGTTTTAGTTGGGTACTACTATTTTTCCTAATCAACCCCTTCCTCGGCTCCTCGGGGGAAATGGAGGGGGAAGCGACCGGAGCGCTGCGGAAAAAAGAATCTCTTTAAAATAAGAGACATTTGCCCCAAAAAAAGAGCTGTACCCCTTTAAAAAAACATTTCAGCTTAAAAAGGTTTAGCCAAACCCTTTTCTAATGCTGTTTTGGGAAAACTGTATTATACAAAAGACCCGATCTGCGCTTTCTTTTAAATTTTTGGGACCCAGCGTGGGTTTTCTTTTAACAATGGATAACCCGCATTTGATTGAGCCCCACCAAAATCCAATCCACCGTGAATAGGGGGGAGGGCGGGGGGGCGCACGGGGGCGCCGCTCCCGGCCCCTTTGACAAAAGCTTGGGGTTTTAAAAAAAAACCCCCGCGTACGCCCCGTAAAAAAATTTTCCATTGTCACTTTTCCCCCACCCCCCCCCCCTTGCGGGTTTTGCCGAGCGGGGAGAGCGAACGGAATCCACCCGTTTTTCTATGGGGAAACAGTGGATTACCCTAAAAAGACTTTCCCGACGGATTGGGGCCCCTATCGAAGCGCAAATCCGGCCAACCCCAGTAAAGGGGACCCAAAACCGGGCCCAAAAAAAAGCCGTGTAACGAGGCCCTTAAAGGGGACATATATAACGGGGGGGACTGCCCCCTTTTTTTTTTAGGTGTACTTTGAGGCCAAAAAGAATGTAGGAACCGGTCACTCCAAACTGTGGTGGAAAATTCCCTTTGTTTAAAGCCCGGCCCAAAAAACACTTTGTATTTCGGCAAAAATTTTTGGGGGTTTTTGGGGGGGTCACAAAACCAAAATTCATGGGGGTTAACAGATTTATATTCTTTTGCGCCAAATCTAAAAGGGACCCGACAAATTTGAACAGTCAGACCAAATTTTAATGGGTTGGGGGTTTAGACAACTTTTTGTAAATTTGGGTTTTTCCCCTGCGCGCCTTTTTATTGGGATACCCGCAGAAGAAAACAGCTTAAATTTTCAAATTTTGACCGCATTCCCACAGGGCCCTTAAAAAAAAAACCTGGCCCTTGGTCTGGCTCAATGTTCAAAAAACATGTCGTTTCCCTTTAGGGTAATTTTCCAAAACGGCTTATTTCAAAAAATGTTTTTTACATCGGGGTCGTGCCGATGTAAAACGTTCCCAAACATTTTAAAATATTTTCAAATAAGTGCCAACCCCAAGTGTGGCACGATTTGTAACTGGGGTTTTCCCGAAGGAAATTTCCCCCACCCAATCAATTTAAAAGGGGGGAATCCCCGAAAAAAAATTTAAAATGCAACATTGTTTTTTTTTTGTCCGGATTTGCCGTCGTCAATTTCCGGGGGGGCAAAACCGGGAAAGGAACTAACTAAAAAGCGCGTGTGAAAACGAACGGATTTTCTATTGAAAAAACAATAGAAAAAGGCTGTGGAACTTTATTTTTTCTGACTGGGTTTTTTTTCCCACGGATTGAAAGTTTGTCAAACCGTCGGCAAATACCCCGGCCAAATAAGCCGTGTGAACGAGGCCTTAGTTACAAAAGCGCCCCCTCTTTCCCCCCTTTTCCCCTTCCCGGATGTTCCAGACCAAACCATAAAAAGAGATAATTGCCACCCCCCCCCCCACAACCCCCCCCCCCCCCGGGGCCCCGGGTAAAAGTATGGTGAGCACGTTTGTTAAAAAACTTTTTTTTTTTTTGTACATGGGATATAGAGGTAAGCAGAACCCTTCTAACATTATCTGTTAATAAGCAAAGATGTGATCACAGATTTAGATTAAAAACCCCGTCTTGAATAAGAAAACCCAAAAAAACTTCACAAAAAAAGAAAAATTTAAAAAAAAAACCCCCCTCTTCCTCTCCAAGTAGAAACTTTTTGTTTTGCTCTGGGGGTTGAGGGGGAGTTTTTAAAATTTTTTTTCTCTTTGATTAATGTAGCTGTTTCCCAGAGCATCAGTCTGGCTAAAATGGGAAAAAAACAACAAAATTTCCCCCTTAAACATGTAAAAAAAAAAGTTTTAAAGCGAATGACTAAAGAAAAAAAGAAATAAATGGGACTAAAAAATGAAATAAAGAATGTAAAACTAAATTGGGAAAAAACAGCTGTAATAAAGAAGGGGTATTTTTCATAAAAACTGACCCAGCCAAGACCCCAAAAAAAAAAACATTTTTTGTAAAAAACAAAGGGGGTTTTTTGGAAAAGAGCCCGAGGAGCCCACCGCGCCCTCTATTGGAAAGTAGTTTTTTTTCCCCATTTTACATTAGCTCGGGAGGAGCCTAGCAATTTTGAAAGGGAAATTTTTAGCCAAACCAGTTAAATTCAACTACAGAAAAACGTTTTTTGGGGTATTTTTTGGGGCCCCCCCGTTTAAAAGGGATTGTAAACTTACGGTTGGCTTGTGAAAAGGGAAAATGGGTTTTGAAAGGGAAAAAAAAATTTTCTCCTTGAGGAGAGGAAAAAACCCAAAAATGGTCGGTGTAAAGGGGGTTAAAATTTCCATTTTAACCTCACTGACTGTTTTTTGGGGGTAAATCCCCATTGTATTCAATATAATCATCCTTCCAATTGTTTTCCTGTTTTTTGCAAAAACGTGACTTTCCCCAAGCACAAATAAAATTTTGTTTGTTGTAAATTATTTATCCTTTTAAAGATTTTTTAAGACCATAAACATAAAAGGGGGTTTAAAAAAAAGAATAAGGAAAATTTTTTTTTGAACAATTTTTAAAAAACCAATTTCCCCCAAATGGTTTTTTTCCAAAGGGAAAAAAAAGACTTTTTTGGGGGGCCCAAAATTTTTCCCTTAGGGAAAAATTTTTTCCCCCGTGTTTTTCCAGAATGTTGGCCCAAAGTTTGGTTTATAAAGGTGTGTAACATCCTACCATAATTGACTATCCATGTTCTAAGTAATCAGTGAAAAAAATTTGGGCCCCCCTTTGTCACAAAAAACTGGGGGGCAGGAACTTTTCCCAGACCCCAAATTCTGCACACAAAACCCTTTTTTTTAAATCAAAGGGGAACTAAAGGAAATTGGGTTTTACCCCCCCTAAGACTTTTTTTGTTTTCTGGATCATAATTTTAAGAATCCAGGTTCCAATTTTAAAAGTTACAAAAAAACGACCCCCAAAAAGTTTAAAAAATTCCCATTTTTTAATTGATTTGAAATCCCTTTCTCTTTTTTTCTTTCAAAAAGCAATGAGACAATTTTGGGGAATTTCCAAAAAAACTTTCCCTTTTCCCCCTTTTCAAAACCCTTTTTTGGGAATAGGGAAAAACACGTTTTTTAAAAATTTTTCAAAAAAATTTTTCGATTAAAAGTAAAAAATTTTTGGGCAATTTAACCTTCCTTTATTTCCAAATCAAAATTCATGGGACGGCAAACAATTTTTTTCTTTGGGGCTGACACAAAAAATTTTGTCTCCCCCGGCCTACTTTTTCCCTCTGTTACAAATCTTTTGTTCCCCCGTTAAAAAACAGAAAAATTCCCCGCGAACCTAAAACCCTTTTTAATGGTTAAAAAAAAATTGGGCATTGGGGCCCTAAAGTGCTTGACATGTCACAAAATTTTTTTACCCCGAAAGGTTCCCCTTTTTTGCAAAAACCGCTCCTTTTGGTTTTTGGGTGAAAAAAAAACTTGGGGTTTAATTTCATTCCAAAAAATTTTCTCCTGACATAGTTTTAAATTTCTTAATGACAATTTTTCAAAATTTCGACCTAAAAATTTTCTGGGGAAGCTAAAACTGTGCACTTTTCCAAAAAATTTAAAAAAACCCTTTTTCCCTTAGAAAAAAACCATTAAAATTTTTTTCCCCGTCAGAAAAAATTCCAAAAGGGCCCCAAAATTCTCCCAAAACCTCCTGGATTAATTAATTCCCAAAAAAGGGGTCATCTAGTGAGTGAAAATAAGTGAAAGCTGAGAAAACAACCAAATCAAAAGGTGGGGGGGTCTTTTTTCTTTTCCTATGGGGCACTGTATAAGCCTTTTAAAGTTCCCACTTCTCCCGAAAATTTTTAAGTTAAATAACAAAAAATTTACAAAAAACCCTTAAATTTAAAATAAAAAAGTGTTTCCAGCAAAAACCCAATAACGGGGGGCCCCTTTGGGATAATTGGAAAAACCCTTTCCCCAATTAGCTCTTTTAGCTTATAAAAATTTTTCTGGGCCATTTTGGGCAATTCATCAATATTTTAAAAAAAACAACCTTCTGCTAAAAACAATTTTCAATTAAAAGTCATAAAAAATTTTTTTTTTTTTTTTTTTCTAAATACCCGTAGCAAAAAAAAAACAAAAACCCCAATTTGGAAAATCTTTTAAACTGGATTTTTTTGCATTTGGGGTTACAAATAAAACCCTAGTATTAAAAAGTTACTAATTTGCAATTTAACAGAAACCCAACCGGTTTCAACTAAATTTAGTAAAAACCTTTAAAAAATCTTTTAAAAAACCCTGTCTTTTTTATTTTAACACAATTTAGAAAAATTTCCCCAGACAGGAAGAAAATGTAAATTTTTGCCAGCCCGTTGTGAGGGCCCCCCCTTTTTGTGCTAAACAGTAAACAAGAGCTTGTTTTTATTACTGAAAAAAAAAAAAAAACCCCCCCTTAAAAAACCCCCAAGATCCATGTTTTTTTCAACTCCAATTTCCCCAAAAAACCCACCAAACAAAACAAATTTTTTCAAGGATTTTTTCCTCAGTATTGCAACAGGGGATAACCCTTGTCAGTGCATTCTGCACAGGTGAAGTCCAAATTTTGGCAGGGGGCATTCTTTCACAGGTGATGTCATTAAAAGGCCCTGCATTTTTGGACATGTTATATCATTAAATGTCATTTCAAATTTTGCACAGGTGATATCATTAAATGTCATGCTTTTTTGCAAAAGGGGAAAAACATTATTGTCAGGTTGCATTTTCCCGCACAGGTGAAAAATCATTATTTTCAGGGGCATTCTCACAGGTGATATCATTTTTGTCAGTGCATTCCCCACAAAGGGGGTTCATTTTTGGGCAGTGCATTCTGCACAAAGGGGATATCAATTTTTATGTCATTTCATTTTTTGCCCCAGGGTTAAAAAATCATTTAGTCAGTGCATTCTGCACCCGGTTTATATCAATTTTAATTTTCAGTGAAATTTTGCACAGGTGACTTTGTTATTGTCAGTGCATTTCGCACCCGGGGATTTCAAATTAAAAGGGGGCAGTGCATTCCTGCACAGGTGATATCATTTAACGGTCATGCATTCTGCACAGGTGATATCTTTTAACGGTCAGTGCTTTCTGCACGGGTTTATTTTTCTTTAAAACGGTCAGTGCTTTTTTCTCACAGGTGAATCATTACGGTCAGTGCTTTCCCTGCACAGGTGTTTATATTACTGTCAGTGCTTTCCCTGCACAGGTGATATCTTTTATGGCCATGCTTTCTCACAGGGATTTTTTTTAAAGGTCAGTGCTTCTGGGGGAGATCCTGAAAAATGACCTTTTGGGTTTTGGGGGTTTTTGGGGGACGGGATTTGGGGAAACACTGCTTTAAAGCTTTGAAATTTTCCCTTTTTTTAAAAAAAAAACATTTTTGTTCCCAAAAGCCCTCTAATAAGGGCCCCGCTAGGAATAGCAGCACGGATGTTGACAATCACTGCTTAAAAAAACCCACCCCCCAGCCTAACCAAGAAGTGAAAGGGCCCGGGAGCGGGCTGTAAAGAGTGGGCCTTGTAAAACACATGGTGAGAAAAAACCCCCCCTTAAAAAAAAGTTAAGAATTTAAAATTAACAGACCAAAAGGAGGACTGTGCCTACAAAGCATACCAGAAATATTGATCAAATGCAAACATTTGCATGGCAGAACTGTCAGAAAATCCTCCTTTCTTTTTTCACTTTCCTTTCTCCTTCCCAAACCATTTCTCCCCCCTTTCTTCCCCTTCTGCTATTTGCCAGCGGGGAGGGGAGACGGGAAACCATAGTTCCCCTATGAGAACTGTGGATTACCCCTAATTTCCCGGGACGGATTTCCCGCCGTATTTTGAGGGGCAAATACGGAAACACCCCTGTGAAAAAATGCCCTTACAAACTTTGTTAGATTGTGTTTGTTATCAAATTCACCCTTTTTTCCCCAAAAAATTTTTTTTCCCTTTGGGTTTCCCCCTTGGGTTTACTTACTTTTTTTTCGCAAAAAAGAAAATAACCCCCCATATAAAGGGATCCCTTCCCTATAACTAGAATATTTAAACATAATTCAAGCATGTTTAAACAAACCCTGTGCACATTTCAGGCCACCAACCCCTTTCCCCCTGCCCCTCTCCTATAAAAAAGTCCTCTTGGTTTCCCGAGTTCCTCCTACTTTTTTTTTTTTTCCCTTGGGTTTCCAAAACCAGGCCTTTTGCCTTTATGCGTAAATTTTTTTTTATGAAGGTTTCCCGTGTGCAGGGGATTTGACTTGTACTTTCACTGGGTTTCCCAACTCTATCTGAGCAAGAAGATCTATTAGGTCTCAGAATTGTGTAAATGCATAATTTGAACCCCTTATATGTGCCATAGGCCTCGCTTATTTATTCACCATGTCCTAAAATCTGAAGCTTGTTCTGACCTTCGGTTTGTCTATTGTCAGACTTCTAGCATCCCTGACAATGTGCCACAGCAGCTTTAAAAGGGTTGTCTCACTACAAGGATTGCTGTTTATGTTAACCATCTTTCAAAAACAAGTCACTTTGCAATATATGTCTATTAACAGTGTCCTACCTATTCCTAGATATCCCCTCTTGTATGGGCTGCATCAGCTCCTCAGGTCGCTATAGCTACAGGTCGGTTCGATCTCTCCTGATAGGCTACTTGTCAGGGCTGGGCAGCGCTCGGCTTGCAGAGAGCAATGTTCCGCAGCAGCTGATCAGCGACCCCACCCTGATAGACATTGCGGGAGTTTGTGTAAAGTGACAGACGCCCAGCCACTCCTGACACGAGGCGAGTCGCACCAGCCAATGGGAGAACACGGAGGCCGCTCCGATCAGCTACAGGGGCGGTATCTGGGGATCACATTTTAACTCCCTGCTAGCTGAGCGCTGCGCCTGCGAGGTTCTCCTGGCTGCCTTGCTACCTGTGCTATTGCTTGTTATTTGCTTACCTGTGTACCTGACCTCGGCTTGTTCTCCTGACCCCGGCTTTCTTCTGTTTTTGTACCTCACCCCCGTTCGTGTTTGACCTCGGCTTGTTTACATTTATCCCTTTTGGTTTCGGGATTTGTGGCTTGGCTTTCCCTGATTTGTTATTGACCCGGACTGTCTGACTATTCTTTCCTTCTGACGGCCCCAGCATTTTAAAGCAGCGCAGGGACTATTGCCCAGTTGCCGTCTCTGCCGCCTAGGGCAGCACGTCAAGCAGGCAGGGACAGTGGCTGGGTTTCCAGTCAGGGCTCACGTCCCTTTCCATTGACGTGACATTATCGCATGCCCCGAACCATTACTGCTCTACCCCCTACGATGAAACCCAATGACAGCTATGGTAGACAGATGCAGGAGCTAACCCCGGTAGTCCAGGGATTCTAGCGCGAGGGGTAGAACAGCAGGAATCTACCTCAAGGCAAAGAGTGTCCTCACTACCTTCCCCTCCTGGTGGAGCCCCATCCAGTTGCCCTGACCAGGTTCTCAGGCAACAGGAAGGCCTTTTAGGCATTTAGAGAGGGATGTTGCCTGTATTTTAGGCTCCCCCCACATACCTCGGGAAAAAACAAACACCAATAAGAGCAAAGAGTGGGAATTGGATATGTCCCTACCTCAGGTCCCCCCCCCCCAGAAGTGGTGCATTATTCCGTACCCGCCTTAGTCGCCAGAACTGTCTTCTGTGACAGCTTCGTTTGTGCCGCCGTACTTTTTTGGTGGTAATTTGCTCTTGAATTTCGTCGCTGGTGCGTTTCCGTCTGGGTGGAATGACCCAGCTCTCAGATGCCAGTTTTAGATTAGGGTTAGCTTACCATGTGAAGGATTTTGTTGGTGCTTACCCAACCCCCAGTTACTTTAGATGAGGCCATGGCACTAGCCTTACATCTGACAGAACGTTTTAGGGAGAGGACGTCGGGAAAAGGTTTTCCTCTCCGGTGTACACACCATGGTCACCTCTAAACCGTTGTTTTCTAATTTTTTTTTTTTTTTTTTAAAAATGCATGTTTTTATAATTAACTCACATTGAACAACAGGTAAAATATGGGTTACTTAAAAACCGCATGCGCTTTTCTTTGCATGTGTTTTTTTCAGATTTAAATTTTTTATTAACATTTCTTTTTATAAACAATATAAGTCATATATGAAAGTAAGCCAATGAGAACAAGTATTGACAAATTGCGGTCAATCAACGGGGGAGTTTTCATACTTAACTAACATTTGATAACGAAACACATAAAAAAGAATACTGCAAATACAGGCAATATTGGTCCACGCGAGAAACCGAAGTTTCGGCCCCACGTAGTGCTCATATTGGTAAAGGGCACCTAGTATACACTCGGAGCAGGTCCTCTAGAGGATCCAAGCGTAACCAGTCAGTGCATGATCTACAAAAACTGAATCAAATTTACCGACAAGGCACCTGTGAGTAAGGCACAAGATGCCGAAGCAAAGTCAACATAAGTCCTCCAGAGAACAGGAGTCTTTCTCATGAGATATTCTCTAATCTAGTAAGTAAAAGAGGAGGGGAGAAGAAAAGGAGTCGAAAGGGGAAGAGGAGGGAAAGAGAGAGAGAAAAAAAAAAGAGGTGGGGGGGGGAGGGTACTCTGAATGCTTTGTGCGGATCCCGGGACGCGCACCCCTGCAGAGACCCAGCAGAGGGTCAGAAAAAGGGAACCCAGCTCGGCCCACCACAAGTCCCGTTCCCCATACATTGTCCCACTCTAAGACCCAGAAACAAGAAGGGCTTTAAAGTTTTGGTGTAGATCCTTGTATAGTATCCAGGGACACCATGTAGTAGGAGTACCTTCTGCTCAGTATAGAACTCTGCGCCACCAGCTTCCTCCATGCGGTGGGTCGCAGCCACTTCCTCAACCCACTCTGCTAATGGAGGGGGGGAGGTTTGCTTCCATCTGCGTGTGAATTATCGTTTTTTTGCCCTCCTGGAAGAAATGTCATGGTCAGTTGGACCTTTTTATAAGCCCCCAATGAAGCAGGGGAACATATACATAGAGTAGCCAGCCTCAGGAGTGTTAGGGATCGAGGACCCCACACAGAAGTCCTGAATGGCCTGGGAGCACCCCCTTTCCAAAACTTCTCTCAGAACATCCGCAACCCCACCAACCAGACATAACCATTGATTCCTACTCTTTTTGCATCTCCACAAGTATCTTCTGGAGTTGCAGGGAACCATTTGTGGGAGTAGAGTTGGGACCCTATACCAGCTGGACAAGACATTATAGCTCGTCTTCTTGAGCCTTACACGCGATGACCGCCTTATGTGGTGAGAGTAAAGCCTTTCCTCCATTGAGCTTCTTGAATGATTGTTGGAGTTCTGTTTCCCAAGCTGTGCAAAAAGAGGAAGAGGGTTGTCTGCAGTAGATATAATTAATTGGTAAAGCAAGGATATAATTGTCCCCCCCCTAGTTGTTCGATTGTTGGAGTACAGAGCTTCTCAAAAGTAGTCAATTCCCCTAATGAAATTTTTTTTTTTTGTTGCTTAGCAATAGAGTAAAAAAATGGTGGAGGCTGTTTATATTTCCATACGATCTTTGGAAACAGGGGGACCCATCGATAAGTTTCTGACAGTGGCCCGCAACACTCCCCTATTGGTGAATGTCCTTTGCTAGCAGAGGTGAAGTTTTAGTTTCTGCCCCAGAAGGAGGCGCCAGATCTCCCTCCCGGGCGGGGGGAGAAACAGTGGGGTTATCTGTTATGGGGAAAACGGCCCCTGGAGATTCTAGGATAGTCACCAGAGTGTTTGGGTCTCCTGATGGATGGTATAGTATGAATTGTGGTGAAAGATAACCCGCGAGTCTGAGAGAATGGAGTTCAATGCCCAGGAAGAGAGACCAGGGACCACGGACAACACCGAACGTGCAATCTGGACCACAATTTTATTATGGGAGTCAAATGGATTCAGATCCAGGAATCTGGCGTAATGGCGGCATCCAGATAATACAATCTACAGTCAGGAGTCCTAAACGCCGCCAGCAGCTTTAGGACGGGATAGGAGTTTCCGCAGCGAATCCGCTGGGGCGACCGAGTGCCAATAAATTCACTAAAACATCGTTGATGGAGTCTAAGCCAGAGATGATGCTGGAATGGCAATTGGGAGGTTTGGAATAGGTTAAAGTAACTTTGGGGAGGACAGACAATCTTCAAAAGATTCACCTCCCAAACCAGGAGAAGTCCCTTTTCGAACTTCACTCACTCCCCTAGCAATGATGATATTATTGAGAGCATATGGCACGAAATTGCTTCGACAACAATTGTGAAGTATCGGCTGCAATTCGCGTCCCCTAGTAAGAATCCCTCCGGCAGGCCAGGAAAAAGGGAAGTTGTCCCTGAGAGAGTCCAGAATCAGAGGGTCAAGAGAGACATTCAACGCCTCAGATTTGGAGTAATTGATCTATAGTTGGAGCCACACCGACTGAGGCTACCAACTCAGACATCAGGGAGGGAAGCGAAATGTGAGGTTCACTGAGGTAATCAAGAGATCGTCCCGCCGAATGCCAGAGCATTTTATATTCGCGACCCCTATAAAGATTTCCTTTGATATCCGAGGTTGATCTAATTGACTCCAACAATTCTCACATAACAAGAAACATATAACATATGAAGACAGTGGAACAATACTCCTGTTCCTCGTACCAGTTTTTTGATCTCAAAAGTGACCTGAGAGGGAAGCCGTTCCACGTCTGACCCTAGCCGAGGGAACCCTGGTTAGAGGGACAGTATTTTAGCCATGAAAAGAGGGCCCAAAACCCAGCATGATCTAAAGTTGAAAACCAGTGACCCCCTGAGACCTGTCCAAACGCTTTCTCCGCATCTAATGACAGGACCATCAGGGGGATCTTCCTCGAGCGTCACGCATACTGAATTATGGTCCAGAGTCTTTAAGAGTTGTGTCCCTGAGTCCTTCTCCCTCCGGGACAAAACCCACCTGGTCAGGATTGACCCTAAGAGGGAAGGTGAGGCATTTAGGCGTTTTGGCCAAAAGTTTGGCAAAGATTTTTGAGATCCACTGATTGTTACAAGAGGGATATGGGTCTGTAACTCCGCAGACCCGGGGGATTCTTTGCCAGGTTTTGGAATCACAGCCACATGCGCCCACATTGCGTCCTGTGGAAAAGGGAGGAGGTGCGAGACGAGAAGTTAAAGGCCCGCAACATAAGTGGGTTGAAGCAGCGGCGCTAGGGATTTGAATAATTGCAGTGAAGAATGCCCGTCAGGGCCTGGTCTTTTTTTCCCTCCCCGGTATGTCCCTCACCCCACCACGTTGAGTTCCTCTCCAGCAAAAGGGAGCTCCAGCTCCTTAGAAACTTCAACTGGCAGAGTCTTAGGAGGAAGCGGGTAGTCTGATTGCGAGGAAGAGGGAACAGAAGGGTTGGGGGGCAACTGATAGAGCTTAGAGTAGTAGGAATGGAATACCGTTAGCTATGTCGTCAATCGTATGTACATAGTGCTTAAGTGGTCTTGATACTGGGAATTGAAGGAAGCTGACGATGTGATCCCCTTGCAGCTTTACTAACAGGTAACCGCCACTTTTATTGCCATAAATCATCGAGTTTGCTTCGATAATTTGACTAATTATTTTGCCCCAAGATGAATCGAGAGTCTGCGGACCTCGAGTCTAAGCTAATTCCTGGAGAACAGAAGGCAAAGGGCCTGTTTATGTAGTAGCCCCAGGGAGGAGACCTCTGGAGGGCCTTTGCGACAGCTGCTGTCCGGGCGCTTTTTTTAAGTCTACACTACTGCCGTTTATTAAAATGCCTCGTAACACACGCATTTAAAAGCCTCCCATGCACAATGGGGGTTTTGGATCATCTCTGTGGTCAGTACGAAATGTTAATTAGATTGAGCTGAATACCTCCCCAAGCAAGACTGGTCCGACAGTAAGTCCTCATGTCAGTCACCCGGATTTGTCAGCCAGACTAGGCGAGGCAGGGAGATGGATGATTGTAAGTAAAAATTGGAGCATTGTCGGACCAAAAGTAATGCTTCCAATGGAAGTGTTCTCAACCACGTAGAGCGCTAATGTGTTGTAGGAGGACGTAAATCAATCCTGCTATAGGTGCTGTGAGGGTGAGAAAAGAAATTGTAGTCTCCGCTGTCCGTGGGGTGGCTGGAGTCTTCCCAACCATCACACGCTGAAACCTCAACAGGGCTTTCTTGACCCTCTTAATGGCTGAATAGGCACTGAGGACCGGCCAGTAGAGTTGTCTATGCAGGTCCAGGGTGAGATTAAGATCTCCAACAGGAACAGCATAGTGCCTTTTTTGCGTGTAAGATGATAGAATGTCTAAGCATACTAGCAAAAAGTTACCTGACCATGATTTGGGGCATATACGTTCACTATGTGAACAAGTGTCCCTTAAACGGAAAGGGTGAGTACGATGAGTTATCAGGGCCTCGTTGTCTACAACCCAAGCTCTCGATCTTAATGTGGTAAGACTTATGAATGACGCACGCCCGCACCAACCCCTCTACTCTATGAGTGGAAAAATTAGCAAAATGCCATTATGGGTGATAGGTCCCTATTTAGATAACAGAGTGCCCTGAATTCTTTTTTGAGTGGTTTCCTGAAGGCACAAAATTCTGAACCCTTTTGCGATGGATAATGGTACAGTATTTGAGGATCCTTTGTAGGGGAACAGATGAGGCCCTTGCGTTGTATGAAGCTATACTGAGGTCACCCATCTAACGATCCAACGCCCGGGGGTGAAGGTGAAAAACCAGGTCCCGAGACCCGCCCAAATTAGGGAAGAGAAAGAAGGAAGAGAGGGGAAGAGAGAAAGGGGACAAAAAAAAAAAAAAAAAAAGGGGGGAGGAGGAGAAACTCCTAAGGGCGAGAGAAACAACACCCTGCAAGGAGCATCACAATAGTAGAATTACCTAACTTACTGGGGAGTATAACCAGACCAAAAGCTAGGACTGGAAAACTCCCCCGCCCCCAATACCTACTGGGGGTAACTCGGAAGACTATCGAGATGCTAATAGAGCATAGAGGTACATTCAGTGCCTGTTACTCCGCCCACTAGACCTCCTCCTCCGTTTGTATAGATGGGGCAGTTATGAATATGAAATCGCCCGTATTTTGGAATTTCTCGTAAGGTCCACAAGGTCACCAGCAGTACCTAGTCCATTGGAAGGTAAGGTCCTGAGGAGAAATCATTGGTTCCAGCTAATCCATCCATGGCTGTGACCTGGTGAGGGGAATTCCATGAGTCCCCCTCACCCAGACAAACCCCGACCAGAGAAGGGTACAGGTGTGGGCCCCCTCCTAAAAGGGGGGGTACTGTCGGGGCTGCAGCGCTCGGCTTGCATGGGAGTAAGAGTCTCATGCAGCTGATCAGCGTCTCCCCAACCCTGATAGACCAGTCTGCGGGGAGCTGATGTGAGTGACAGACTCCCAGGCCACTCCTGACTTGATGCGATTCGCACCAGCCAATGGAGAACCCGGAGTGCCGCTCCAATTCAGCTACAGGGAACTGTATCTGGGATCACACTTAAGCCCCTGCTAGCTGATGCTGCGCCTGCGAAGTTCTCCTGGGCAGTCCTTGCAACCTGTGCTATTGCTTATTTGCTTACCTGTGTACCTGACCTCGTTTTGTTCTCTCTCCTGACCCCGGCTTGTCTCCCGTTTTGTAGCCTCACTCTCCCGTTCGTGTTTGGAACCTCCCGGCTTGTTTACCATTATCCCACTGGTTCTGATTTGTGGCTTGGCGTTTCCTATTTGGTATTGACCCGGACTGTCTGACTATTCTTCCTTTCTGATGGCCCCAGCACTTTAGCCTGCGCAGGGACTGTCGCCCAGTCCCCGGTTCTGCCCCTAGGCGGCACGCCCAAGCGGGCCCAGTTACATTTGGGCCCTGGGTTTCCAGTCGGGGCTCCGGGTCCCTTTCCCTTTGGGGACTTTGAACACAACCAGGGGCAAAAGCCCAACCAACCACAGAGCATGGGGTCCTCACAGTAACACTGTGGCCAGTAAAACCAGAAAAACAAGCCCCCTGAATTCAAAAATGAAACAGAAAAAACCAACCCAAAGGGAAAAAAAGAATGGGATGTATGAGCCCACCCCTTTTAATTTGTTTTAAAACTCCAAATAAATTGGGCTTTGCAAAACCCTTTAAAATTTGGCACAGCGGGTGGAACAAGGTACAACATGGGAAAACTGCCCAAACAAAACCCTTGGTACCTTTTTCTGCATAAAGTTAGTTTTTTTTTAACAAGTATAACAACCCTAAAAAACAGTTTTGCACATTGAAGGGGGTTTGGGAAAAACAGAGGGGCCCCAAGGGCCCCCTTTCCCCTTTTCCAGCTGATCTTTTTGGTTTTGCAGGAGTCGGAACTCTCACGGCCCTAATTAATGGGGCCTTTCCTAAAATTTAATAAATTTTAAAAAAAGGCGGGGAAAAAGGCCCTTTAAACTACAGGCGACATTTTCAATTTACATTAACTTTTTGGGAAAGCTTAGAATTTTTTTTTCACTTTCTTATAAAAACATGAATTTACCTTACCCGGTTTAAAATTTTTTCAAAACTTTTTACAGAACTTTTTTTATTTTGAAATTTTTTAAAAACGTTTGCCCAAAATAAAAAAATGAAAATTTTCAAATAAAAAATTTGGGACAAACCCCAAAAGCACCCCCTGGTTTTGAAAATATGTAAACCTCCCTTAATTTTTCTGCTTGTTTCAAAACCCATTTTTTTCATGCAGTTTAAACCCCGGGAACCTTTTTTTTCCAGTTTTTTTACAAACCAAAAGAAGTTCACAAGGCTATTTTTTCTTCTCAAAATTAAATCAATGCAGAAATAAATAGTAATAACTACGTAAAAAAAATACACACTCAAATCAACTATAAAACATTTTAAAAACCTTTAAATTTTTAAAATACACAAATTAAAAATAAAAATCAGGGGCTGTTTTTCCTTTAGACTTTTTTCCCATGATTTTACACACAGAAAATTTGGGGTTTAAAGGGTTTTCCAAAAAAAATTAAAAATCCACAGTTGTTTTCTGTAATTTAACCCAGTTTGTTGCCAAAAAACCTACAAAGCCCTTTGACATGAAAACCCCTTCAAATGGGCTGCCCCCCAAATTGAAAAAAAGGCATAGTAATTCTAGAGTATGTAAAATTTTTTGCAAAGTAAAGAAATTTTTTGGAAATTTTTTTAAATTGAAAAAATAAAACGAAAAAGGGTTTTAAAGGCCCTGTTTTCATGTCCATATGAAAAGGGAACGGGCATTTGGGGTCTTTTTTTTATAGTGAAAGGGTAAACTTCGGGTTTTAAATCTGTAAAAAATAAGAAACCCCCCCTGACTGTTTTAAGGTGGGGAATGGGAAAACCCTTTGCACCCGGGGATTTCCCCTCGCAAAAAGCACGTCACAGGGGGAAACCCCGGCATCAGTGAGGTAGGACCCTGTCGTTTTTGTTTTTGTGCCCAACTGCTTTAAAGGTAGTTGGCACATTTTTAAATCAGTTAGAAGCAAAAACAATACAGCTTAGCCCCGGGAGGGGTTTTTTAACCGGGAGCACCCAAAGTTTTGGGTGGGGGGACTGTTTCCTTGGTTTTCCGGGCCAGGGTTTTAAGTTTGGCCTTATATAAAATCAGCTATTTGGCTAACGGGTTTGGGGGTCCGCAAAAAAGGCCGGGGTTTTTGGGTGAGAAGCACACCACAGCAAACCACTACAAAACTGAAGTAAGGGAAGCAAACGTTTATTAGTGCTGGACGAGCATTCTTTTTGTGAACTTTTGTTTTGACAACCGTTTGTCTGCTATTGAAAATAAATCCGGAAGAAAACCGAGTTTGGACCAAAGCGTCTGTGTCTCTATTGCCCTGGGACTTTGCTATACCACTGAGCTGACCCCCTTACGTTATATATAGTTGATTTATATATATATATATACCTACAGACTATTTTGTACATCAAGATACTTGGGCGACTGCAAAAAAATTTTGGGCGTAACCCAAATTTCATGCCATAAAAATGAATAAATGCGCCTGATTTAGAACCTCTCTAAGCGGGTTATAAACAGGCCATTCTACGCTAGGTGACATTTCGGGCTGGGGTAAACCTTTTTGGGGCCGGGGTATACCGGGTCCAGCTGAAAATCCCTAAAATGCTGAAGTGAGCTAAAAAATAGAGTTTTTGCTAGGGTTCTGGCGTTTGCCCCCGCAATTTAAACTGTATGAACGGGCTGTGCCTGATAGGGGCTAAAAGACGCCAAATCTGGTGCAGCCCCCTTAATACATGTTTGCCCCTGGGGTTTTAAAAAGAAGTTACAGACAATTTTTGAAAATTAATTTTCAGCATTTTAGCTTTGGCCGCCTTCCACTCCTAAAATTTTTTAACTTAACTCCTGTTTTATAAATTGTGGCCCTGAATATTTCATCAAAGTTTTTACTTTCCTGCTTAGCTCTGCTCTATAGATCCACCCTAATCCACTTCTAGTTTTCTATTGTGACTATCTTGCCAAGATTACTGAATAGGGTGATCACATGCTTTCCCGGAATCTGATAAAAAATACATTCGTAACAGCAGAGGAAACATCTGCTACACATACTCTTGAGTGGCGAATGACACTTTTTTTGAAAATCAGTTTGAAAAACAAATTTTCCCCGGGGCTTGTTTTAAAAAAAAAAAAAAAAAAAAAAAAAAGGGATTTTCAATGCATCTGTGGCAGTAGTGTTGGACTTTTTATATTTAGTCAAATTTTGGACCTAATATGAAAATTCAGTTTAGCCTGAATCAATTGTTGAGGTAAATCTGCAAAAACTCAACTATAAATCTAACCCTTAGTTAAGAATTTTAACTGGCCTGTAGGGTTTAATTTATAATTTCTGATTGCCTCCGATCCTGTGGGCTGAAGTGTAGTTCCTATTGGTACCATATTGGGATAGATGCAGCTTTTTGATCACTTTTTATTCCATTTTTTGGGGGATATAAAATAACCAAGAAACACACAATTTTGATGTTTGGAATATTTTTTCTTCTATGGTATACAATGTACGAGATAAAGGATGTTATATTTTAATTGCACTTTAATGGGTTGGGGGGATACCCAAATTTTGGTTACTTTTTTTTATTATAAAAAAAAATTTTTTTTTTTTTTATTTTATTTTTTTACTTTTTAATAATTAGTCCCTCTAGGGTACTTGACCACTTGGGGGCACAATCCCCTGTCTCACATACAGCGAATATTTTTTGCTGTATGAGGATTTCATTCATTTCCATTACACCCCACTATGGGAGTGTACATACATGGCAGCACGGCCCGCAGGAGCCTTTCTGCTGCCTGCAACCAATTACCCCCCCCCCCCCTCTTTTACTTGCAGGGGGTTATTGGAGGGGAAGGAGCCAGCACCGCTCCTCATTCACCAACACTGCGGCGTCAAAAGTTTTTAACAGCAGGGGGGAGTCGCTCCATCCGTGATAGGGGTGGCTACAGGCCCTTTTTCGCTTATTTCCCCGCGGTTTGGCGCCGACTCCCGCCGGATTGCGCTGCAGTACGCGCCAATCCGTCGGAGAATTTTCGGTAATCCACGCTCTCATAGAAAACAGGGTTTCCGTTTGCTCCCCCCCGCCGGGAAATCCGCCGCGGGGGGAAAAGTGACATCCACTTTATTTTACGCGCGTAGCGCCGTAGAAAATCATTGTCTATGGGCCCGGGGGGACGCCCCCGCCGCGCTCCCCCCTCCCCCGTCCCCCCCCTTTTTTCACGGGTTTTTGTGAGCGCAATCCGGCTCCAAATCTGTCGGAATAAGCCGTGTGAACACGGCCTTATAGTAAACAGCCGCTCGGCGCCCAGTATCTCAGGCCAGCAGTAGGCTGGAATGCGGCGAAGCTGCGGGAAGTTGGCAGTTGGGTTTAACCCCTTAAACTGCGCTGCCTGCTTCCCGCAGCATCGCCCCACCCGCCTCCTCCCCACCCTGAGAGGTAATTTGAACTAATAAAAAAACCAACCCCTAAATTTTCCCCCAAATTTTGGGAGAAAAAGTGCGTTTTAGTCCGAAAAATACAATACATTGAACAGAAAAAGAAAGGAAAGTGTTGATCAGCAAGTCAAAAGCAGGAATCGTATTTTATTCCAGAGTGAGTAACATCATTGCACCATGCAATGGTGTTACTCACTCCAGAATAAAAAAACGTTTCCTGTTTTTTAATATGCGTGTCCAACAATTGTTTTTCTTTCTGGGGAATTTTTTGGTAGTAGGAGGTTTCGCTCACCTTTTGGACTGACTTTGCATCTCTTTGACCAATATTGGTAAATGGTGGAAATCTTGTGCTGTTCCCATTTTGTGTTTTTTGACCAGCAAGTCAAGTCACAGGAAATCAGTAAAACTAAATGCAATGGTTACACAATTGCAATGCAATAAAGACTTTGTATAAACAAAAGTGGCATGACATGGGTTTTAGTACAGAGATTATGGCTAATACAGCAAGATAGTATCAGGGAACCCTAACACATGTCAAGCAAAGGCTGACGGGGCTGGTTTTAGGGATAGGAGCCCCATTCCTACGCTACAAAGAAGAAAAAACAAAAGAAATGAAGGTGGTTATGTCTGAAAAAATAAGACTGGAAAAACAAGGAGAGGGAGGGTTAAGATAATTGAGTGCAGAAGGAGGCAAAATGAGAGTCCCAAGCAGACCATACAGTTCTCAAAAGTAACCAATGTTCTTCTAAGGGAGGCTATCAAGTATGCCATTTGATGGATCTCATTAATCCTGCAGGGGGTACTCTGCCAGCAGCCCCTCTCCATCCCCCCAAAAAAAGCGGGGATTAGTCATCCCAGACTGTAAACTTGTGGGAGGAGAAAATTAGAGGGAAAACAGTTCAAAAGTCCCTTGGAGAAAATTTAAGATGTATGTGAAAGGGTCCAGGGGAACCTTTTGGTGAAAGAGTGCCTGGATTAGATCAATAACTTGAATTCAGATGAGTACTATCACCAGGCAATCCCAAAAAACGTGAATAAGGGAACCTGGAGGGGACTCAAAGTTCCAGCACTGGATAGGAATAGTTGGGTTAATCCTTCGTAAGTATTTCAGGGAGGGTCCCAAAGATAAATTTTTATTGGTTCTCCCTATACATCCTGTTAAGAGACGTAATAGACCCTAAGTACTAAATGCATTGCCATGTGTGATATGGCAAAGTCCTGTCTACATAAAAGTCCCATTTATGCATAATGATATTCAGCTCCGAGGAGGATTTATTCATTGTACGATGTTGAGAGAAGAGGGGT
Organism: Phyllomedusa bahiana; assembly: GCA_025379985.1. Taxonomy (NCBI): domain Eukaryota; kingdom Metazoa; phylum Chordata; class Amphibia; order Anura; family Hylidae; genus Phyllomedusa; species Phyllomedusa bahiana. Next base: position 52,212 of record JAODAL010000374.1, on the reverse strand, counting down.
AAAAAGTAAGGAGGCTAACAGAGAGGCCTTTGAACAATGGGGATTTGAAAAGGGGGGAAATTTTCAAGCAGTTTCGCCGAAAATCCAGCTAAAAAATTTTACAAAAAAAAAGCTTTTCACCAAATTACCGAGTTTTTAGACAGTTTTAGGCGGGTTTTGTGCGGAAACCCCACAAAAGGCGTGGGTTTGTAAAAGGGGCGTTGTTTTATGGGAAAAGGGGGCGTGATTTAAAAGCACAAAAAAATGCCCCCGGGGTGCGACCAAATTCTGGCGAAAAGTAAGCCCAAATTTTAAAAAATTTGGAAAAAACAGAGATAATTCTAACCGCGCCAGATTTTTCAACCTATCATAATTTGGCCATTTTAAGACTGTCTATCTTTTACACGTTTAAACTAAACCTTTGATAAAAACTGCCCCACTGTTACACGACAACAAAAGGGTAAAAACGTTTTTTTACTTTTGAGGCTTCATATTTCAACATCCACTACAGCTTTGAATGTGAGACTCCAATCATCTGCAACTATTTAGCATATACTTAGTTATGCAGATTATTTTCAGGTAACTGTATTGTTACGATAATGCTCCTAAAAATAAAAAAGTTACAAAAAACCCAAAAAAAATAAAAATTTAAAACAACCTTTTGCTTTCAAAACTTCCGAACCTTCTGGGCTCTTAATCGATTCAAGCATGTTTGTCCAAATCGATCCCAGATCTCTTCTATATGTTCCCAATATTGGTGCAAAGTGGTTGATTCACTTGGGTACAAATACAGCTTTTTCTTCAACTCTAAATGCAATTGTTCTCATTGGGTTGAGATCTGGGGACTGTGGAGGCCAATACAGCAACTCTACTTCATTGTCATTGAACCATTTCTTTGCCAATCTCGACGAATGTTTCGGGATGTTACCGCTGGGGAAAACTGTTGTACTTTTTTACCCCTATTTTCCCCAATTTTACAAAGATATTCTGAGGATACTCAAAAATGGTTGAGCATTGAGACCACCATTGACCCTTGTCAAGAATCCAATGCCTTTTGAATATGAATCAACCACTGAACTTGACAGTTCCATCAATTTCTCGATCTGTTAGCCCCCTTTTCTTCCAGACCCATTTGCACCCATCCAGTCTATTGACTTTCGTCTCACCAGTTCAAATTACCTGCTTCCAAACTTCTACTGTCCACTAATCATACTTTTTAGCTAACTTGAGTCAATGCTTCATATGGTAATATTGGAGTCGAAACTTCCTCACCTTTAAGTGCCACCATTCCAGACTTGTGCATAACTAAGCATATGCCAAATGGTTGCAATTCACGTTTATGTATAAGATAGCCAAGATGATTGTCTATACAATGATGGGAGTCTCACACTCAAAGCTGGCGTGGATGGTGAGATATGGAGCCTGAAAGTCACAAGTTCAAAACATAGTTACCCTTTTGCTTGTCAGTGTATGTTCTACCTAAATATCTTGATTATTGTATCATAAGGTGATAAAAAGCCTGATTGTTACTATTTTACAATAGTAAAGTTATGACTTAAACGTGCGCCATGTATGAGGGAGTGAAAGTGGGAGTCGAAGTCAGGGGAAATTGAGAAGTCGGAGCTTTGGCTTACCCACTCCACAGCCCTGGTGGCGGCTGCCGGCTGTAGTGAACAGCTGCTAGCCGCTGCACAGTGCTATCTCGGGCTGGCATGAGACTGGAGTATGGCGATACTGTGGGAAGCCTGCCACAGTTTCGCCCCTCTACAGCCTCCTGCCGGCCTAAGATAGTACATTTGGACTTTAAGGCCCCGTTCACACGGCTTATTGCCGGCGGATTTGTGCGCCGTATTGAGCGCACAAATCCGCCGTGAATACGGGGCGGGACGGGGGCGGGGCCGGAGCGCGGCGGGGCGCCGCTCCCGGCCCCATAGACAATGCATTTTTTCGGGCGCGGGCCGCGCCGTAAATAATGTGCATGTCACTTTCTCCCCCCGCGGCGGATTTGCCGAGCGGGGAGGAGCGACGGATTCCACTGTTTCTCTATGAGAGCAGGGGTTACCGAATGACTCCGACGGGTTGGCGCCGTATTGAAGCGCAAATCCGGCGCGGAATACGGCACCAAATCCGTCGGGAAATAAGCCGGTGAAAGGGCCTAAGGCTGGTTTCACACGGCTTATTCCCGACGGAATTATGCGCAGTATTGAGCGCACAAATCCGCCGTGAATAAGGGGCGGGACGGGGGTGGGGCCGGAGCACGGCGGGGGCTTCGCTCCCGGCCCCATAGACAATGCATTGTTTACGGCGCGTCCGCGCCGTAAATAAATGATGCATGTCACTTTCTCTCCCCCACGCGGCGGATTTGCCGAGCGTGAGGACGCGACGGATTCCACTGTCTCTCTTTGAGAGCAGTGATTACCGGAATGAAACTCCGACGGTATTGGCGCCTGTTATTGAAGCGCAATACCGGCGCGGAATAACGGCGCCAATCCTCGGCAAATAAGCGTGTGAACGGGGCCCTAAAAGGCTGTGTTCACACTGCTTATTCCCGGACGGATTTAAGCGCAATATATAGCGGCTCAGACAAATCCGCCGTGATATAAGTCGGGACGGGACGGGGGTGGGGCCTGGAGCACGGCGGGGAGCTTCGCTCCCGGGCCCCATAGACAATCTGCATTGTTTAACTGCGCGTCCGCGCCGTAAATAATGTGCATGACCTCTTTCTCCCCCGCGGCGGATTTTGCCGATCGGGGAGGTAGCGACGGAATACCACTGTTCTTCCTATGAGAGCAGTGGATTACCGTAATAGACTCCGGAATTGGCTCCGTATAGAAGCGCAAATTCCGGCGACGGAATACGGGCCAATTCCGTCGGCAAAATAAGCCGTGTGCAACGTGCCTAAGTCAGTACCCATTTGGGGGAAAAAAAGTGTGTCTTGTAGTCCGAAAAATATGGTAAACCATTAAGGAGACAGCTATTTTCAGGAGGGAGGGGGTGTAGTTTTTTCCTCTCCACCTTTTAAGAGCCATAATCTTTTTACATTTCCATTCACATAGACATATGAGGGCTTTTATTCTGCGGGACAACATGTACTTTCTAATGGTGTTATTCACTGTACTATAGAATATACTGTGGGTGAAATAAACGTACTTGCACCATGTTTTACAGTGTTCACTCTTTGGTGTAAATGATGTGTTATCTATATTCTGCCGGTTTATAGATTCCGAGTACAGTATAGGATACTAAAACGGAAACAAGTCCGATATTTTGAAGTGAAGCGATTTATTATTTGCAATATTTGCTGTAGAAAATATATCAAAAATTGATCCGAGACTGCACAAAATTAAGCATCGATGATACAAGTGTCAGAATGCAAGATGTCAGGATGGGTTTGACGTTTCGGCTTAGTGCCTTTATCAAAATTAAATCTGCAAGTAGCACTAGGATGCAGAGAAGCAAAGTGCAGTAGATGATAAATAAATGTAGTAGATGAAGGAAAGGCCGACACATGAGTAGATCTGGGGGGTTATGCAGGAAGGCACGCTCCAGCTCTGGTGCAGGAGGATCGGGAGAGTAAGGACAGCTAAGCTGAACAGTCAGCTATATGTATTCTACAGGTGTTCTGAAATGCATCCTAGCAACGTAAATCAAACATATAGCTGTGTCAGTTTTCGTTTGGTACCCGTAAATCAATCCAAACCTTTTTCCTATTTTTTCTTTCACATCAGTTTGCCGCAGCGCCATTTTCTACGACTAATAAGTTTTTGGTACTAACACCTATAGACTTGAGTGATGGTGCATTTTTGCGAGCTGAAGTGCACGTTTAATGGAGCAAACACAAGAGAGTCATGGCTCACCATACTCACTAGATGAATATGACCAAGATCTCTATTCTTGAATCATTCCAATAGATTGAGCAACGCACGGATCCCTGTCCACGACCGGAGCCGGACATCCAATAGAGGCCAAACAAAGCACACATGTAGAGACATCCAGCAAGGTTATGCAAAGGACTAAAAATGAGATATTATAAAAAAAAGGCATAAAAAGTACAATGGGTGAAAGACACGAGCTACGAAACGTAGCCTACGCTTTTTCGGGCATTTCGCCTTGTTCACGAGACGGCATACTAGTATAAAAAGCACGTTACCTTTATAGCTCCTAAACTTCACTACATTGGACTAGAGAATACAGGAAAGCGACAAAAAATGGGTGTGTACCCAAAAACCTTCCATTACCTCACTTTTTGTAATAGTGCTCAATATTAAAAACAAAACGAACGTAGATACGTGCATATATACGAATGGATATTAAACAATAAATTAATTCTAATCGCATCATACAAACAAGCTAAATATTTTTAAGAAGAGATACACAAACGTCTGCATATTTATATGCTATATTGCACAAAAACTCTCCTAAATATGTATAGTAAATCAGTGGCGTAAGTTTAGGCCCATCTGGTGCCCTTGTGCCAGCATCCCAGGATCCAAGAAAGCCTCACTAGAACGCGCGTCAGTTTGGTCCCAATCTCCTTCCTCGATCTAGGAGTTCTACATGTTTCGATACCGAAAACCCTGAGCTTTCCCATGGATCCTGACAATGGTTTCTGTGAGAAAATTGTTTGACCACAAGACGCCTACTGATTAGTGAGTACATGCCTAATTCCTGCATGTGTTTCATAAATCCTCACTTTTAAATTTCCTTATGCTAACTGCTTCATCAAAGGTTTTTATACACTCCAAACAGAGAATAGCATAATAACATGATTACTGTTGCAATTTATAATTGTTTTAATCTTATTTTTACTATGACCTTGATCATAGACCTACTGAAAAGTATCTGTTTTTTATGATACAAGTTTACACAATGTTACATCTTTTTTCCCCCACATAGGGAAAAAAATCCTGTGAAGTTTTAACCACAATCTTAGTTTTTTTGTATCAGATCTGAACTCCACTTTGGAGGACATTCCCCTAATTTATCTTATTACGTCTATAGGGATTCATCTTACCCCCCAAGGATCTAGAACAGATTTTGCTAAAATAGGGTCTTGTCTGCGCTGTATATTGACACATCTTGCAGAAAATATTTTTGACTTATAAAAGTCTCTACTGTATGGTGGGGTGAAAACCACATTGATCTGTTCCCTTGTTTCCATTTATTTTTGTTTTTCAAAAAGGAGTTTTGTTTTTACTGAACTTAGTTTTACACATGTACAGATCATATTTTTCCCCACATGTAAAAATCCTGTGAGTTTTAACCACATCTTAATTTTTTTATCCAATCTGAACTCACTTTTCGAAAAAAAAACTTCTGGAATTTCTCTGTACTTTAGATAAACATCTCTTGCTTTCCTGTCAGAGTAATTAGCAGACCTTTTAAAGGGAATATGTCGCCAATTTTTTTTTCCACTTATTAAATCAAGCCACTGATCCATATGCTTTTCCTCTCCTCTCAGTCGTTATGTATTTCCTGATTGTAGATTTCTCTATTCGAGCGGTAAGGCCGTCTATAATGATTGTGTGGAAGACATTCTTGGCACTTGCACGCTTTAACAGCAGTCATAGAGATACTTTACAGCAGCTTTCAAGCACATAGTTCTTAAGACAGATTCTGTCCCAGTAGACTTGTATAGGAAGAGTTTTATCACTGTGAAGGAGGGTTGAGAGGGGGAGCTGTGACATCTCCTCTTGTGACTGGTGGATCCTGTTTATCTGTACACTTTGGGATGTCTCCTTTCAGATTGACCCTGGTTTTACTGATAATGAGCAGACGAGCTGAAAAGCTCTCTAAACAGAACAGGAAGTGTCAGACATTTTTAGGCTAGTGGCCAAAGTGAAAACTGCAGGATTTAAAGAATTTATTAAAAAAATATTGAAAGTGATCTGGAAATTAAAAAAAAACCAAAAATTCCTAAAAAATGTGTTAACATAAATATTTGAGTTAAACAATAAGTCATTTTTTTTATGACACATTCCCTTTAAGGGAACCTGTCACATAGATTATGCTCTCCTTGCTGAGGGCAGCACAAGCTAGTGTCAGACATGCTGTTCCCAGCGCGGTGCCCCCTAGGGCCGGTTCACACAGCTTATTCAAGCCGTAATTGCGGGACGGATTTCGTCCGCAATTACGGCTTGAGTAAGGGGCGGGTGGGCGCTGGCCGCCGGCCCCATAGACTTTCATTACCAGGCCGAACCCCCGGGGATAATAACTTTCCCAATTTCTCCCCCCCCGGGCGATTCGCGAGCGGGCAGCAGAACGGAACCCATAGTTTATTAGAGAACTTGGTTTATCGAAAATGGCCGCAATGGATTCCACCGTATTGCACGCAGTACAGCGGCAATACGGCTGCAATCTGCCCCTGCAATAAGCCTTTGGAAACGGCCCTTTACAGTCCAAATGTCACACGTCCTTGCTGAGGTTCAATACGAATACCAGAGATCCCATAGGGAGACTCTGCACTCCATTTCAGCCAAGGCCAAAACAGCTGTAGCAAAAAACAGCCGGGGGAAAAAGTTTTTTGGGTGCCCCAGGCTAATAACAAGGCACCCCCTCAACTAAAAGTTCCAATACCTGGCCCTGACCTGGATCACAGTGCCCTAGCTAGATGGAATGGTAAAAGAATGCAATGCATCATCTTTTGGTACATGCTTTATGTGGGGTGGGCTCAGCTTATGATCCTGCTCCATACCTCTGTGCCCCATTCTTAACAAGCATAGGTAATCCAGGCAAACACCTACTCTCCCCTACCATTGTCTCAACAAGGATCCACCATCTTGTGTAGAGTTGTTACCTTTTGGTAAAACTAAAATGCTTGCTTCCTTATATTCTTTTCCTCAAAGTAACATTTAAACATGTTATCGTCTTCCTTAGTTCTCTTCATCTGTCCTGATGCAGAGACTTCATAGAGTGAAGTGGTTGCAGCACTAATTCAGAGCTGTGGTCCCTTCACTGTTTTTCTCTGCATAGTAGCAGTGCTCCTGGCCATTCAATTTTGCAGGGAAATGCATAGTCTCCATCTACAAGAACATGGTGATGGCTTTTCCTTGACTTTCCAGTTAAAATAATCTCAAACAACCTTTAGTAGGTTTAGGTTAGGAGATTGTGGGTACCAGTATGTGACTGTATTTATTACAAGGCAAGTAAGGACCATTGCCTAGGGCGGCAGGAAGGAAAGGGTGGCACGTAACTACCGTGTTTCCCCGAAAATAAGGCACCCTCCAAAAGTAAGACATAGTAAAGTTTTCGTTTGAAAGCATGCCTGAACAGAACACACACATGCAGTTTGGGGATTTTTTTATAACACTGCTGTTTTCCCTCCTTTCCCCCGGGCTAGCTAGGGTCCTAAAACAGGGGGGCCGGGCCCTTTGTGTTTTTCGGGGGTAGGGCTGGGTTCACACGACATTTTTCGCCTTCATTGTAAACTGCGGATGTTTTTTTACAGAAAAAAAAACCTTTCTGTTCCGTCCTAATTTTTTCTGCACATCCCACACGACCCGTCCATCTCCTCACAGTCATGTACATAAAAATCACCAATGACAAATTACTTTTTCAAACTTCTCACCTCATATGCAATACCCCTAAACTCACCAAAAAATCCACCGTACATGGAGAAAATCTACCAGACAAGTGTTTGTTTACTAAAAACCCCCTACAAAACCAAGACCCCAAACTATTACATTTAAGGCTCAAATAATCCTCCCCAGACCCTGACAAAACGCAACCCCCACATTGACTATCACTGCACACAGGCCCTAAACATAATTACCGCCATACAGGGACCAATAGTGGTAGATACATTGTATGTAGGCTCTGCAACAAAAAAGTAATAGTAAAATTTGTCCCTGTTAGCCAAAAAGTATAAAAGAGTGAAAAATCAGCGATCCCTTTTAGACTAACGAGTATATTTGATGGTGAGCTTTCGAAGAACTACCCCTTCTTCAGACATATGATAAAAAAAATTAAAAATTAAAGGGCTTTTATACACACAAACAGGGACCTTAAAAGGACTTAGAATTCTTAAACAAACAAAATGCAATATAAGGTCCATGTCTTGTGTTATAAAAAGCCGTAATTTTCAATTTCTTGTATTCATCATGTCTGAAGAAAGCTAGTTCTCTCGAAAGCTCATCATCAAATATACTCAGTTAGCCTCTAAAAGGTATCGCCTGATTTCTTCACTCTTCTACGACATATAAGTGATTACACTGCAGTTACAATTAGTGACTCACCGGAGACTCTTTTCTGATCAGCTCGTTCACTTTTCCCTTTTTTTTTCCCATCCGGTTCACACCTTCTGCGAATGCTCCCGGCCAATACTTTTTCCCTGAGGGTTTGGACACAAATATCTTAAAAACCCTCACATTTCCACAACCCTTAATTAAGGAATAGCATCCCCTCAGTTATATATAGGGGGACGAAGCATTATGGGGCCCAGGCAGGGATATGGGGCCACAGGGAGGTATATAGGGCCACAGGCAGGGATATAGGGGCCACACGGTAATGGGGCCAAAGGCTATATAGGGGGGGACAGGCATAAATGGGGGGCCCCGCAGGTACAAGGGGCACTGGGGCATATATGGGCCACAGGCAGTAAAATGGGGCACTGAGGGAGTATATAGGGCCACAAGAAAGGATATAGGGGGACGAGGCAGAAAAATAGGGACCCGAGCATAATGGGGTCACTGAGGGGTATATGGGGGTCACGAGCATATATGGGGTCACTGAGGGGAGTAATGGGGGCCACGGGCAGGGATATGGAGGCCACGGGCAGGGATAGGGGGCCACGGGCGGGAAAAGGGGGGCACGGGCAGGGTAGGGGGCCCCGGCGGGAAATGGGGGCCCGGGCATAATGGGGGCCCCCAGGCAGGCATATAGGGGGCCCGGAAAAGGATAAAGGGGGGCCCCAGGCAGGGATAAAGGGGGCCACAAAGGGGCGTATGGGGGCCACAGGCGGCATTTTAAGGGGCCAGCAGGAAATGGGGGCCCCGGCATAAAGGGGCAACGCAGGGATATGGGGGCCACAGGCAGGCATTATAGGGGCACTGAGACAGGTTAAAAACGCTTAAAAAACAACAAAAATTAATACTCACCTTAACCCCCCCCCCAGCGCCCCCGTCCTCTTCACCCCGCTCCCTTTTGTCCTCTTCAAAACCCCGCTCCTCCGGCAGCCCTCGGGCCACGGGCCATGACCCGGGGTTGGCGCCGAGGAAGGGCGTCGCGATAACACACTCATCGCACCTGCCGGCTGAGGCCACGGGGCCGGCGGCGGGTCCCTCCCTGTAGGACCCGGGGGCCCCGCAGTGTCGGCCCTGCGGTCCGACACTGTCTGCGGGCGGGAGCCTCGACCCTCTGCTCCGCAGAAGCCCCACTGAGTTGGCCAGCGACCACAGCACTAAAGGGGCCCCATTTCGTGCTCCAAGCCCACGGCAGCGGCCGGAGCCCGGAACCGGGGGCACAGGGTGTTTTATTGGGGGGCCCACCCCAAAAAAACCCCCCAGCCTAGCGACGCCCCTGGCCTTCACCATCTATTGCACGAAGCACATGCGGGAAGCTGCTGAAACGTCACCTGTGTGACCAAATGTTTCCTTAGCACCCAGACAGACGCTCTTCCTTGCAGGTTATTCCTTCTGTAATGAGCTCCCCGAGCAAATCACCAACAAGTGATTGTTACAAAAACCCCCCAACAAAAAAAACCCCCCAAAACTATTACTACTTAAGGCTCAAATAATCCTGCCAGACCCTGACTGAACGCAGTATATGGGGGCCACGGGCAGGGATATGGAGGCCACGGGCAGGGATATGGAGGCCACGGGCAGGGATATGGAGGTCACGGGCAGGGATATGGGGGTCACGGGCAGGATATGGGGGCACGGGCCAGGGAAAGGGGGCCACGGGCAGGGATATGGGGGCCACGGGCAGTATATGGGGGCCACAGGCAGGCATATAGGGGCACAGGCAGGGATATGGGGGCCACAGGCAGGCGTATGGGTGCCACAGGCAGGCATTATAGGGGCACAGGCAGGAATATGGGGGCCCCAGGCAGTATATGGGGGCCACAGGCAGGGATATGGGGGCCACAGGCAGGCATTATAGGGGCACTGAGACAGGTAAACGCGTTAAAAACAACAAAATTAATACTCCCCTTAACTCCCCCCGGCGAGCGCGCTCCGTCCTCTTCAGCCCGCGCTCCTCTTCTGTCCTCTTCAGCCCGCGCTCCTCCGGCAGCTCCTCGGGCGCACGGCCTATGACGCGGTGTGCGCCCGAGGAAAGGCAGCGTCGCGATGACATCACATCATCGCGACGCTGCCGGCTGAGGCGCACGGGGGCCGCGGCGGGTCCTCAGCGCTGTGAGGGGCCCCCGGCGGCCCCGCAGTGTCGCCCTTCGGGTCCGACACTGTCTGCGGGCAGGGAGCGCTCGATCTCTGCTCCGCAGAAGCCCTCAGCTGAGTGTGCGTCCCAGGGGAAACGCACATGCAGCTGAAGGGCCAGTCGGTGCTTCCAAGCCCACGGCAGCGGCCTGGAGCCCGGGAGACTCGGGGCACAGGGGTTTTTTATTCGGGGCCCGAGCCCCCCAATAAAACAGCCTAGCGACGCCCCTTGCCTTCACCCCTCTATTGCAAGAAAACTACATGCAGGAAGCTGCATGAAGACTGTCACCTGTGTGACCAATGTTTCCTTCAGCAGCCATGACAGTACGCTCTGTCCTTGCAGTGTGATTCTTCTGTAATGAGCTCCCTCTGGTGGCTGGAATCTGCAATACCGTCCCCGCTGTACAAATGCTCCAGGAATTGCTGTGGGAGAGCGCCGCTGTACAATACAATCCCCAGGCAGTGTGTGGGAGCCAAGTACTGTACTTTACAGCCCTTTATATTTCGTATAGTATATACATATATAATGTTGTTTTTTTTTTTTTCTCAGCAATAAATGTGAATTCTTCTTCATTGAAAAAAAAAAAAAAGGCATCCCCTGAAAATAAGACGTAGCGCCTCTTTGGGAGCAAAAATTAATATAAGACACTGTCTTATTTTCGAGGAAACAGGGTAGTTCTTTTATTTTTCATTATTTCACATGTAGATGGAAGCTCCTACTGTCACATAGGTATATGAAGATCTTGCAGCAGCAGTGGAAAAGGGCTGCAGGTGCCAAAGGAGCAGAATTGCAGGATGGGACCACTAAAGTGCCACATGTAATTCAGTGTCTACTAATTATAGAGGCCAGCAGCACACCTTCTTTACTCTATGCTTCTAACAACTTTGGCTGCTGCAAAGGAGTCTCCATAGTTATGCATGCTTTTCTAGTTCTGCCTCCCTTCCAGTGGCCTTGCAGACGTCTTTCTTTATCTTGTTGGCCCTTTCAGCTACTACTCTTCCACTGTACCCCACTACTCCTTACCACCCCTTGATCTGGTAAAGCGGTGCAAATAGACAAGAGTTGACAAGGACTAAGCTACAGAGCAGAAGTATCAGTACATCATTTGTATACCTGCAGTATCTCAGTCAAATGTATATGTGCTTGAAAGGTGTCACCACTGCTCCAGCTATAGAAACCCCCATTACGAACTTTCTTAAATACGTCCGGATTTCCCATTGGTAGCAATTCTAAGCTAATTGTTCATTATTTTAGGCTGAGTTGGTGATGTATTTGCGGACATAAATACGCCCAGAACTAAGCCCTGGGAACATAGAAATCCTGCTTGGAGGACCACAGGTCCCAGCCAGACATGTGCTGTGCTGGCTCTTGCTGTAGATATTAAATCAAATAAAAGGTGAAAGAAGAAAAAATATATCTTAATTTTTTATAAAAAAATAAAATAAAATGAACATCAGTACAACATCAGCACTGGCTTATTTAATGTAAAATTTGTTTAATTCTCTCCCTTTTTTTAAAGACCTTTTAAAGCTGATATTTCTTTAGTTTCAGATCTTATATATATGCTTTCATTTTAAATGATCAACTTTTTCTATACATTGACAACTATTTTATTCAACTTTGATATTTATCTTTATTCATTCATAATTTTAAAGGACAACTCTTTTTGCTATTCACTAACATGCTTAATGATTTTTCCCTGATTTCCAGCCTGTCTAGCAACTTAATACATGTTAGGTGCATTCCTTCTGCGCTTAAGTTCCGCACTGTGCCTCACACCCTGCTGACATAAATCAGGCGCAGCTTTCACGGAAAAAAACGTGCAAACGGGCGCTCCAACGCGCCGATGATCATACATGTCGCCCTATGTGGCAATATTCTATGTTCTTGTTATAGTACCAAAAACACAGCAGCGGGAACCAAAGACCAGAAACAATGAAAATGGCAGACTGAAACACAGTCCACAGAAACAGAAGCTATTTCTAGTACTGTTCTAGGTCAACCCTCATGGAATAGTTTGAAAACTCTAAGCTGCCTTAGAATAGTGTTCAGATTACATGTTGACCAGCTCTACTGGACAGCGATGTCATTCTGACAGTCCTGTTGAAAGACAAATCATGGCCATACTAAGCACAAACCAGATGGAATGGTGTTTTGCTGTATAATGCTCAAGTAGTCATGTTGGTTAAATGTCTCTTCAATGATGTATAAACCGGCAACAGTATGAGCAGTTAAAAGCATCCCCACAACATCAAACCCTTATGACAAACATCACGGTGGAAACTGCCTGTGTCTTCACCAAACAAAATCCATTCCTTTTATTTAGTCTGGTAAATATGCAATCTTTGAAAATTGTGTTTTCTCCACACGGCTATAGAGCTCGAGTGATCCCACTATGTGCATTTTTTTTTTTAGGCAGTAATGCCTTTTTTCTTCTTTACTAGAACAAGACTTATCAATCCATAGAACAAAGTATTTTGTGCATGAACACAAATCAGATAAAGGAACAATATAAAATTTTGCAAATAAGTTATTTGTACTGTTTTTTTTAAAAAAAAATATCTTCGTATAGTAATTTCCACTCAAATTAGGAGTATGAGAAGTTAAAGTGGTTGTCTCACTACAAAGATCAGCTTTCAACATGTAGGGAACACTAAATAAAGATGTTTTCCAAATATATTGCGTTGTTCATTTTTTTTGTTGTTGAGGAGCTACAAGTGATTTTATCACTTTCTGTGCTCTCTCTGGTTTCCCAAGTGACCGACCTGTGTACTTCTCTCCCCCTGTTTGTTCTATCTGATAGCAGGGAGTGACGTCATCACAGGTGGCAGCAGCATAGAATTCTGGACAGTGAGAGCTTGTTTGTTATCTGATCTTTCAGACAAAAGACAGTAATTACTGCTGTTTACTTTAACTCAGAAGCTTCCCTGGGCCTGACAGCATGATATTTATCTAATTAGCAGAGGTCTGAATACACGGAGCTCATATGCTAATTACAGACAGCTTGACCAGGAAGTGACAGAGCAAAGCAGCATTATTTCATTCATTAGTCACAGAAAACGGGAGAAAGGCAGCTCACCTCAATATTCTTGGTCTATAGACCTGTGGCAGGGCCGTGCTCCAATCCGCGGTCATGACCCGCAATCCATATGAAGTCCCAAGAAACGAAAATGGATGAGCACCAGCCAAGATGAACATAAAGTCCAAATTTATTGAAGAATGCAGGATAAAAAAGCCACAACGTAGCCACAACCAACAGAGTGTGCAAAAACAAATGATCAGAGGGGTGACTGGCTGACGCGTTTCGGGCCTGTATGCCCTTAGTCTAAGCTCATTTCATTCATGCATCCTATGAACCTTTGAGATGAGACAACCCCTTTAAACATATTTGTCATGACTAAAAAAAAGAAGGGAAAATGTAAAATTTTCATTAGATTACCTATTATATATCTTTTGCAACTTAAGTATTTTTTAATAAAAAAAAGTCTTAAACCACTGTATACTGCTCCACTAGCTTCACTTTCTTCTGGGCTATATAATTTGCAAATCTTGGGTGACATGTATGAATGGGGCTGCGCCAGTAGTCTGGTGTCTTTTCAGCCCGACATCTAGCGCAGCCCCGTTCACATTAGTTTAAAACCTCCTGTACATCAGTATCGGGCGCGTTACAGAGTGCCCGTGGCACTTTGTAATGCCCCTGATTTCGGGGGGTGGGAGGCTTGCAGGAGGCGGGGCGCACTAGAACCGTACGAAGCTATAGATTCATAGCTTCGTTACAGCAATTTCGGGCGCATTACTGCTGGGTCAGGTAAACCAATTTCAAAGTGGTTTACCTGAGCCAGAACTGACATTTATGCGTTAGAATGCGCCTGATTTATGACCCACAGTAGAGCAGGTTCATAAATCAGGCGCATGCTATACTAATAATATGGGCATAAAAACTGGCGTTTAAACACCAAAAATCATACATGCTGCCTCTAATGTTTCCAGTGGTTTAGCAAATTATGTTCTTAATAATTACTTGTAAGGGTGCTGACTCCTGTGTTTATACCACCATGCTGGCAGTCCCTTGAAGTTGGAACAGCGCTTTCAAATGCCAGTACAGCGGTATAACCTAGTAAGCCCTCACTCTGAACAGTCAATGTGTCTTAAGTAAAGTGACATGTAGACTGAAGTAAATGTTTTTTCCCTGCTAATAAGCTTGAATAAAGGAAAAAAGTGTCTGTGCCATGCATTTGGAATTATTTATGTTCCGTTTTTAAGCTGCTGAATTTTAATTCTTATTTCGATTCCAAGAAGACAAAGAATGTAGAGACAAATGCATTTTAGGAGGCCCTTAATATCTCCTCAGAGGACATGATATTTATTAAGTGCCCAGAAAAGGCTTTTTTCATCTGGCAAGGGAGTAGCATTCACTCATTTAAACTTTCCCTCTATTTGGGGAGCTAAAAATGTTTTGCAATTATCAAACCAAAATCTACTGAAGTGCTGAATTATTTCTGTGACTGTATGCTGTGATGAATCAAGTGTCCTTATTTTACTCTGACTTCTCTCAACTAGACAGTTATAAAAAGCTAAATTCCTCTTTCAAGTAGACCTTTTCTTTCCTTGTCAAGTAGTAATTGGGGTTGACAAGAGTGTTTGAATATTACACTTTTGCTATTATTTTTATGTAATTTTGTGATTTGTAAGCTTAAAAAAAAAGAAAGCTTGAAGGGGTTTTTCCACTACAGGAACTTATATCATATTGATAAAATATGCCATCAAATTTATGGACCTATTTATATATGTAAGCCCTCTTGCATGTGTAGCGCCAAGGAACTAATTGCTATTTAAAATAAAAAATATTAATAATCAATTGATATTGATTGAGTGTTGAACACTGGGAAAACCAGTAAAACAACACTAACTGTATGGCTAGGTAAAATGCACCACCCCCTTTGCTTTTGAAACACTGCAAAAAACGCAGAAACAAGGCTATACTCACAGCTCAAAGGCTGGACTAAAACTGAACCCAGTAAAGAAGCAACACTGGCCCCTATGCTACTTGGGAAAGATAAACAGGTGCAGTTGATTGCAGAGCAGTAGCTCACATACCCCACCACTAGGGGAACAATCAGACTGTACATTAAATTGTTCAAACAGTATACAGAAAAGCCACAGTATAATACATGGGGAGATTGCACAAATGCAAAAATACCAATAAGACAACCACTCACACGCCTTCAATATATGAGGGGGGTGGTTGCTGGTATTATAACTGCATATAGATAAGGTGATACAAAAGGGTGCCATTAATGCAGATACGTGTTGTGCACCATGTTGCCACTCTTAGGCCATGTTCACACGGCTTAACTGCGGGGCGTAATTCCGCCCCGCAATTACGCCGTGTGGCCGGGGGCGGGGCGGGAGCGGGGGGCCGGCACTCCGCCGGCCCATAGACAGTCATTGCTAGCGAAGCGTATACGCCGCTAGAAAGTGACTTGTCAATTATCTCCCCCCCTCGGCGTACTCGCCGAGCAGGGAGAGGAGATGTAATGCATAGTTCTCTATGAGAACTGTGCATTACCGTAGTTACTGGGACTTGATTCGGCCCGTAATTGGCGCACTTCGGCGCGTAATTACAGACTGAATTACGTCCCAGAATAAGCCGTGTGAACATGGCCTTAGACCAATTTACCTAAAATCAATGGTAGGAATAGCACGTTTTTAGAGAGAAGCTGAAAGAGTCAGTAACCATTCCCTCTGCCAGTGCTGAACCTATTTGGTCTTATATACTTATTACAGCCTCAACTTACCTTTGTATTCCTCTTGGAAAAATTCCATTTATAAATCTTCATTAATTATTGATTATACAAATCCTTGACAAAAGTTAAAATGACTGAAGTTACGCTGAATGTCCCCTTACTGTTGCCATCCCTTGATTCTCCTTTTAAACAAAGATGAGTATTTACCTGTGCTTAACTATAGTTTTCATGATGTGAAAATGTGCCGTTCCAGAAAAATGTGCCAGTACAAGGAGTACAAAGACATTAACACCTCTGTAAAGGCAAACATATCAATAAGGTGAGAACATGTCAAACACCATAAATCACAATGTGGTAGAAACATAGTGCTGTTGGAAGGTTGTTCTGCAGCCAGTTATGGACAGGTTGTAAATTCAACATTGCAACATACTGGGAAACGCTGCTGTAGTCCGCAAGGTATTAGCAACTTGAAAAACTATTCCTTTTCCAGCAAGACATAACAATTCCAAGCATAAAGTCAAAGACACACTCGGATGTCTTCAATACAATGTTAAAGGGCTATTCCTAACTACGACATTTATGGCACAACCTCAGTATATCTAGTCAAAACACAGTTCATCTCTATATCAAATTTAAAACCGCAAGTGAAACTAGGGCTCCCTAGTAGGTCGCCATACAAAATATGTGCAAATCCTCAGCTGCATCACTATAAATATTCTTTTATTACTCCTAGAACTTATAATAAAAGTTCCAAAAATGTTCTTATCAAACATTTAAATATCAATTTCCATATATGCAAATTACATATATTCCAAATATCAATATATGGAAATTGATATTTAAATGTTTGATACTACCATTTTTGGAACTTTCATTATGAGTTTTGGGAGTAATAAAAGAATATTTATAGTGATGCAGCTGAGGATTTGCATATGTTTTGTATGGTGACCTACTATTTTTTGAAGACCTCTTCAGTATATGCCATAAATGTGTGACAAATAGAGGTCTCACTTCTGGGACCTGTACCTATGTGCAAGATTGAGAATTGTCATTGAGGCGACCACCAGCTACTGCCAAGGTGAAGAATTAAAATGATTTGCATAATGTTTCTTGGCATATTGTTTTAGCATACACTATCTCAAAAAAGTGAGTACACCCCTCACATTTTTGTAAATATTCTATTATATAATTTCATAGAACAACACTGAAGATATGACATTTTGATACAATGTAAAGTAGTCCGTGTACAGCTTGTAAAACAGTGTATAGTTGGTGTGTCCTCAAAATAACTCAGCCATCAATATATAAACCGCTGACAAAAAAGTGAGTACAAACTGAGGCCAATTTCATTAGTGTTACAAGGTGTCAGGTGTGACTGGTATGTCAAATATGATGCTATCGCTCACGCTCTCATACTGGTCACTGGAAGTTCAACATGGCACCTCATGATAAAGAACTGTCTGAGGGTCTAAAAAAAAGAATGGTTTCTCTACATAAAGATGGCCTAGGCTATAAGAAGATTGCCAACATCCTGAAACTGAACTGCAGCATGGAGGGCAAGACCATACAGTGGTTTAACAAGTCAGGTTCAAATCAGAACAGGCCTTAGCATAGTCAACCAAAGAAGTTGGGAGCACATACTATGCATCATATTGTCACGGTACTGTGGGCATCCTCTAGTGTCCCCGTTGCTGAATACTTACTTGCCCCAGCTCCTGTCTCTGCTGCGGCATCGACAGCTGCGTCCGCTAGCAGCACTTACTCACCGGCCCTCGCGCCTGCTCACTCTCATCCTCTGTGGCTGCCTGTGCGTGCACAAGCACTTCCTAGGGCATGTGCTCGGCAGCCTCCTTCTATTTAAAGAGACGGTACTCAATTACCTGCCAATTAACCTGTGTCCCCTGGCTATAAAAGGAACTTCCTGCCCTTGCTCCAGATCAGTTCTGCTGTTTACCTGCCGCTGCACCAAGCCACTAGTATCTGTTGTTCCTGCTGTTGTACCTGTCCGTTACCTGCCTGGGACTGCACTACCCGCTTATGGCTACACCTGCTGTGTCCTGTTAGGTCATGTTCACACGGCTTATTTGGCCGCGGATTGGAGCCGTACTGCGCGCCGGATTTGCGCTGCAGTACGGATCCAATCCGTCCCTGTCATTACGGTAATCCACAGTTCTCATATAGAACTGTGGATTCCGTCGCTCCTCCCCGCTCGTCGAATCCGCCGCGGGGGGGAGAAAGTGACATGCACATTATTTACGGCACGTACACGCCGTAAATAATGCATTGTCCATGGGGCCAGCAGGCAGCTCCCCCACCGGGCCCCCGCCCCTTATTCAAGCCGAATTGCGGGCGGGATCCGTCCCGCAATTACGGCTTGAATAAGCCGTGTGAACACGGCCTTATCCTTACCAGCACCTGCTATCATGTCCTACACTTCAGCTACCTCTGCAAGTTACAGCATCTATGCTCGCATGGGCCCAGAGGATCCGTCATTTACTGACGATCGATGGGTCAGTGTATAAAAAAAACAAAAAACTACAGGTGTAAGGTGTAACTCACTGGGGACAAGACTGCCAGTCCCGTTGTCTGGTAACACCTCGACGGTGTTTCCCACTTCTCCACAGACGCCCTTAAAACCTTTGCTGGGTCTGCCTGCGGAATATCAGGACAATGCAGACGTGTTTTCCGAAAAGCAGACGGAGACCTTGCCTCCTCATTGCCCCTACGATTGCCCCATTAACCTGTTACGAGTCCTCCCCGGGGCAATGTTTATCCGTTGTCAGTATCCGAAACCGAGGCCATATCTGCCTACATATAGGAGAACCTCAAGAAAGGCTTCATCCGCAAGTCCACCTCTCCAGCTGGAGCCGGGTTCTCCTTTGCTGAGAAGGACGGCTCGCTGTCCCTGTATCAACTACCGCGGGCTCAATAAAATAACAGTACAGAACCGCTACCCGTTACCACTAATCACAGAACTCTTCGATCTGCTTCTCGGAGCCAGGGTTTTTTCCAAGCTGGACTTGCGAGGGGCCTACAATCTTACTCATATCCGGGAGAGGGAGGAGTGGAAGACGGCGTTTAACACCCCTGACTGGCATTTCGAGCATTTAGTTATGTCCTTCAGCCTGTGCAATGCTCCGCCGGTCTTCCAGGAGTTCGTTAACGAAATTTTCCGGGATCTCCTGTACTCCTGCGTTATTGTGTACCTGGACGACATTTTGGTCTTTTCGCCTGATTTGAAGGCCCACCGTCTCCATATGTGCCAGGTACTTAGACGTCTTCGAGAGAAACATCTCTACGCCAAACTGGAAAAGTGTCGCATCCACCAAACCAGCCTCCCCTTCCTCGGTTACAATATTTTTGACAAGGGGCTTCAAATGGACCCGGCCAAGTTGCCCGCCGTCTTGTAGTGGCCTCGTCCCGTTGGTCTTCGGGCCTCTTAGGATTCGTCAATTACTATCTCCAGTTTATTCCACACTTCTCCATGGTGGTAGCTCCAATTGTGGCTCTTACTAAGAAGAATGGCACCCAAAGCAGTGGCCACAGGTGGCCGAAGATGCATTCTCCCGGCATAAGTCAGCATTTGCCTCAGATCCTATACTGTCTCGACCTGACATCGAGAAACCTTTTTTCCTGGAGGTCGACGCTTCTTCTGTGGGAGCAGTGGCGATTCTTACCCAGCAAGACCCAAAAGGCAAGACCATTACGTGCGGGTTCTTCTCCAAAAAATTTTCCCCCACCAAGAAGAACTACACAATCGGGGATAGCGAACTGCTGGCCATTAAACTAGCCCTTGAAGAGTGGCGCCATCTTCTGGAGGGGGCTCGTCATCCGGTTACTATATATACTGACCATAAGAACCTCTCATACCTCCAGATCTCTAAATGTCTCCAGACCTAAACCCTATTGATAATTTGTGGGGCATCCTAAAACAGAAGGTGGTGGAGCGCAAGGTCTCTAACATCCACCAGCTCCGTGATGTCTTCATGGATGAGTGGAAGAGAATTCCAGTGGCTGTAACCAGTGAAGCTCTAGTGAACGCCATGCCCAAGAGAGTTAAGGCAGTTCAAAAGAATTTTACACAGCTAAAGTGAAGAACACGCCTTTAATGTTTTAGTGTACTCTATTCGGCAGATCTGACAGCAAGAATAACACAGCATGCAGCACTATTCGTACCATCTAAGTGAAGGACACCATGAAAAAAGCCAGACATAACCCACACATTAAATTACTAAATGGTGCGGTAAAATGAAATTTAACTTACAATAGCCAGTGGTGTTCTGTATAATCTATACATATATCTATCTCTATTCATATCAATAGATAGATATTATTCATTTCTTCATAACTGGCTATTATTAGTTAAATTCCATTTAACCGCAAGATAGATAGATAGATATGAGATAGATAGATTAGATTACATAAACACATACAATTTGTCAGACACATACCAAGCCAGGTCTCGAGATGTTCATTTTACTGAATTCTTGCACCAATGACAAACATGCTTCATTTAACTACAAAACAAGTCAGCGGTTATCAAATACTGCATTGCTAATGGCTCTTGACCTTCAAAGACAAGTGCCTTCAATAATGAGCTCTTCTACTTTTTAATGGCTTTTATTCAACCTTGAAAATGCGAGACTACCAGGTAAGCACAGTGAAAACAGAAAACATTACTGAAATAGGAAGAGCAAATATAGGCTCGACTTTTTTGGCCTAATATATAAATCTTACAAATGAATGGCTAATTGAGAAAAAATTGGGGACACCTAGCAACGACATCAGATCACAGTTTTAGTTTTTTTAAAGAGAACCTGTCACATAGATTATGCCCCCCTGGCTGAGGACAGCACAAGCTAATGTTAGACCTGCTGTTTCCAGTGCTGTGCCCCTTATTCTGTAAGATGTTGGAGTTTTCGTGTATTTAATGCTCAAATCTGCAGTTTTCAGCCAGAAGAGTCATTCGAAGAGTCCTTCAGAGTGTCAGTTTTTTTCAAACCCCGCCCACCTGAAGCTAGCCCCGCCCACCTCAACTGACAAACCTGTTACTTTGAATAGGTAGAAACATGTGAATAACGGTCAGTGGGCGGGGCTAGCCTTTGGTAGGTGGAGCTAACACGTGCTCATGAATACGATTTGAGGGGTAAATGCTCTAAAACTGCTGCATCTTAGAGAATAAGGGACACAGTGCTGGAAACAGCAGGTCTGACACTAGCTTGTGCTGTCCTCAGCAAGGGGGGCATAACCTATGTGACAGGTTCCCTTTAAGTAGAAGAAATGAAAAAATGAAAATTGCAGTTGTGATTGGTGACTACTAACAGCTGCTCCACTTAGCTCTCATAGTACATAGGTGTACAATGCAACAATTAAAGGGGTTTTATCGTTACAAAGATCATGTCTCAGATTATGGGGACAGTAAAAATAAGCACTTTTGTAATTGGGTTGCATTACCTCTGTCACTTGGTTTAGCAGATATAAGCATCTCTGTAAAACTGTCTTTTATTTCTGCTGTTGCTGGGTCAGAACGCCCCTGGGTCGATTCTAGCACCCTAGACACGCCCCCTGCACTGTGATTGGCTGGCTGACATTTCATTCAGCCTGTTGGGATACGCCCCTAGACAGGAAACGCCCCGGCCACGCCCCCTGCGCTGTGATTGGCTGCTTGCACACTCTGTGTTTACTCCCCTCTGAACTGTTAAAATCGATAGTGAAACCAAGTCTGCTGGCTCTATGTTCATCTCCCAGCTTTAGGGTCAATGTTCTGGGCAATTACTGCCTGTTTAAGGGGCTTTTGCCAAGAGGTTGATTCACCTCCTCACAGATCCAGTCCTTATGCTGCTACTTGGAAAAGAAGGCGTTCTGTTCCTCAGATCGAATGCAAGCCCCGCCTCCTTATGTCGTCATCACCTGTATTGTATAACATAAGGATTCAACACAGTGTCTGCATGAGCTGCTTGTACAGAGTAGTGCTTAGGTGATCAGCCCTACAAGATAGATGTTGGGAGTTCAAGTCCCATCAGTAGTGTTTTGTTTTTTTTTATTTAAAATTTGTACACATATGTAAAGATATGAAAATATATGTGTGAACATCTATAATTTTATTCATATACACACACAAAGCTCCCCTATATAGTGTCCCATCCTTGCAGTCACACCAAGCACTTCCAACATACGTGATACAATGCATATATTCTGGGGGATGAGAAATGATATAGGGGAGCCCTGTATGTGTATATATATCATTATAGAGATTAACATATATATTTTAGGTCTCTCTACATATGTGTAGAATTTAGGGGGGAAAAAAAAAAATACCCTGTGAGGGACTAGAACTCCAAACCCCTTCGTTGTAAAAACAATAAGTCTATCACTGCTCTACCCACTGCACCACCAGCCCAAGTCAGTTACACGATGAGCAGGGCCTTCTCTGAAAGCTGATTTGCTTCTCCACATGTCACTAACAGGAAGCAGAGATCTTAACAGCTGCTGGCTTTCAGTTGTGTGTAAACTAAGACATATGACAGTTGCTTGCTGGAGTTTGGAGCCTCAAGGCTGCAGACATAAGCAGGCAGGAGGCTACAGAGCTGTTATATCCAGACAACCTTCTGCATCCCCTGCTTCAAACAAAATGATTATGTCACAGTTCTTCAGTGAGGGGAGACACGCCTCCTGGGAGGAGAGACACACCTGCTGACAGGAGAGACACGCCCCTGTATTTCAAACTCAATCTGAGAAAATTAGCTGGACAGCACGAGCAGCTCAACCGATAACACCCCTTTAATCTGGTTTAACAAACCGATCTCTAGTATCAATTTGCACTTATTGAGAAACCTATAATGACTGATGCAAATAGAACAGCAGTGTTCTCTACAGTGGATATTTGTGTATACCAGGATTTTTTGATTTTGGAAAAATTTCTGTTGGTGGTTCCATCTCGAGTCTCCGCCACAGATTCTGTCATTTGTGCATAGCACATCCAGCGCTATTTGACCTGTCAAAAAGACAGACACTAAAGGACTCCATTATAAGTTCATGGAATTTAAGGGGCACTATCAGTATCCACTATGCTACATATCTTATTTTCCATCATTTTTTTTTTTACAGGAAAAAGAGAAATAACAACGCAGGTGCGAACTGAAAGATCAGGACAATTTATAGCTATGTACAAATATAAAAGCAGTATTTGGTCTGCACATCCAAAAAGTTTTTAGAAAAAAATGAACACAGGTGCACACTGGTGTGGCAGCAAAATACAAGCACAATCCAATGTCAGCAGCACACTACTAGCACTAACAAGCAAGCAAAAGGCAAATGGGAACTATAGGAAAAGCATTTCTGCTACTCTGAATACATTAAAATTTGTGGTTCTTGTACATTTTTGACCAAAACTCTGATAACACCTGCTTTGTCTATTGGCGGTGGGCTTATTACAGTTTTGATAAAAAAAATGTACAAGAACCTCAAATTTTCATGTATTTAAAGTAGCAGAAATGCCTTTCCAATAGTTCCTATGTGCCTTTTGATTGCTTTTGATTGCTAGTAGGGTGCTGCTGATATTGGATTGTGTATGTACAAATATACCACTGAACTGTACAGCAACCTAAAAGTAGTTGCACACACACACAGCATTTTTTGGACAAGCACTACATTTTTTGTGGCAATTTTTTAGTCAGCTTTCTAAGCCAATGTGAAGAGTGTATAATAAAAGTAATGGGAAATATAAAAGAAGGACATATACTTCTTCTGCCTGCCGAATCCATGTCTAGATTTGGCTCTAAAAACTGCATGAAAAAATATCATTGGCATAAAAAAAAAAAAAAAAAACCCACCACAATGATAACTTTACATCTGAGCCTACTACCACGATAGGGAGAGACCATTATTTCTAGCGGACAGAAGGTTTAACCATCATCATAGATGCAGATTCTTTAGTGTAAGAGCATTAAGACTATGAGCTCCTTGCGACAGAATGTAGTTATGGTAAATTCATTGAAGAGGTGCCCATAAAATAAAAAAGCCAATACTCCCCTTCCTCCGGTCCTTTGTTCTAGCACTGTATCTCTCTGGTATTCTGTTCACCGGGTTCCTTTCCAGGATGGGGACGTTACCGTTGCAGCCGCTGATTGGCTGCAGCGGCCAAGTGTCACTCACATACATCGCCAAACAGCTCCGAACAGTGCTGTAAGCAGAGGCACTTGACTGCTGTTGTCAATCAGCCACTGCAACAGTAAAGTGCCCGTCTTAAGAAAGAACACAGTGTTTATGGTGATTGGTGGGGGTCTCAGTGGTATTGTTGTATGATGTTCCCACAGCAATGAAAATTGATTGAGATGAATAATTATTAATATAATCCACTACCATGTTACTCAGAGAATTATAGAAAGTTACTGCAGGACCTACAAGATTTATCTGTTGCTTTCAGAAGTTACAAATACTCCAAACACAAAATTAAAAAGGTCAGCATATTATGGTGTGTTGTCAAATATACCGTCTCTACAGGTGGGTATCACTTGAGTATTGCATGTAAACCTCAATGGGAGCTTCTTTTGCTAACAGTTTGGCTGCTAGAATAACATTAGAATATAAGGAGCTCATCTATATAAAGAGCATTCCTTGTCATGTACACAGATTGGGTTTGTGTTCAGTAGTGCTTCCAATACTTACACCAATGTCAGCTTTCTGTAGGTGTTGGATGTACTGTAGCAGTCATCAATGAATTAGATAACGGGTCATTATACAAAAAATATGATTGTTATTAATGTACCTTATCTTTTATAATGCAGAGGACTTCCTCAATGGTCTTATTAGTTTTGTCATTACAAATGGTATCACCTTCAGTAATTGCTGAAAAATAAATTTTGTTAAAAAAATTAGAACATTAAAATAAGATCAGTTATTGAAATTTCAGTTCCATTTGCCATTATGGTTCTCCACAGGGCCAGGACCACAGAAAGAGAAAGGAAGGCAAGTGCCCTGGGCACCTACCTCTGTCTGTCAGTAAAGGGAAACAATTATGTATGGAGCAGGCTCAGGAGCTGAGGACGCTCCATACACAGCGAGTGCTGGCTGTTAGTTATAGCCGGGACTGGAGATAACTCCGATCCTCTCCACTTAACTACTTAGATGCCATGGTTAATGTGATTGTGGCATCTTAGCAGTGATGCAGGAAGGGGGCACCTCCTCCTATCTCCCAACTGACTACCCAGAGACACAACTGCAGACCAAGGCCCCCAGGTCTGCCTTCTTACTGCTCCTGCCACTGGAAGAGTGCAATAGGAGAAGTGTAACTGCACACTAGTTTGCAATACATTAGTATTATACAATAGTGTATAGGTGCTCGTGCCCCCTAGTGGTCAAGTACCCTAAGGCTAGGTTCACACGGCTTAATTGCGGGGCATAATTACGCCCCGCAATTACGCCGTGTGGTCGGGGACGGGAGCGGGGGAGGGAGCGGGGGGCCGGCACCTCGCCGGCCCATAGACTTGCATTACCAGCGGCGCGTATACGCCGCTGGTAATTCACATGTCAATTATCTCCCCCCTTGGCGTATTGTGCGAGCAGGGAGAGGAGACGTAATCCATAGTTCTCTATGAGAACTGTGGATTACCGTAATGACTGGGATGTTTACAGCCCGTATTTTGCGCACTCCGGCGCGTAATTACGGACTGAAATACGTCCAGTTTTAAGCAGTGTGAACATGGCCTAATGGGACTGAAAGTACAAGTAAAAAAAAAACGTTTAAACAAAAAAAGATACAAACAGTTCAACACATCCCCCTTTCCACATTTTACCTATAAAAAAAAAAAGAATAATTGGTATTGCCACATATGTAAAAGTCAGATCTATTAATGCATAACCTTATTTATCCCACACAATGAACGCTATAAAAATATACCCAACACCAAAATTGCGTTTTTGTTTTTGTCGCTCTGCCTCTCCAAAAATTGGAATAAAAAGTGATGAAAAAGTCACTATTATCTGAAAATGGAAGCAATGAAAACCACACACTTCAGTCCACGAAAAAAAAAAGCCTTGACACAGGACCATAGATCAAAAAACAAAAAAGTTAACAATCTCATAAAAGGGCTTAGCAAGGCAAATTAATAAACAAAAAGATCAGCAAAGAACTGATTTGCAGAAAAATAAAGGTAACATGTCATTTATACCAAACTCCCAAAAAAGATAGGAGTAATTGTGTTTTTCCCCATTTCACCTTGCTGAGCAGGGTGCAGCCAGAGGCATCGCACATCATTTCAGGACCGGGGAGGATTAAGCAGGAGGGGATGTTGAGGATGAGGGCTGGAAGGGTAGGTCATTTCCCTAAGGCACCAAAATGCCTTATCCAGGCCTTGGTTCTCCAAGCTTAAAATGTCAAATCCACCTTGGTGTGTGGTCATACAATCTCTATGCTACAGTCCTGTTGGACCAGTTTGTCCTTCAAGTTACCAAAATAGCTTAGACAAGCCTGTAAGAGTTGTAATAGTGTGGCTGTAAGGTTTGGCTGACATTAAGAACTCCACCCCAAAAAATAAACAAAAATGTCATAAAAATGGCTAAAAATATTTTATGACAACTTAACATAAGATTACAATTTAAACAGGTTTAATAACTGATCATATGGTGTCCTGCTGCTGAAACCCGCATTGACTAGCTGTAATCAGTGCAGAGATGTGTATATTTCCAAAGCAGTGCCATCAAAGGTGCTCTTTGTAGTCATGTTCATTGGGAAAAGCAGTGTCGGAAAAGCAGTGCAGCATGTAGTGCTATATTTTCAGTTCAAATGACAGAAATCATGGTGAAAACTTGATGGTGAGATATCTCATTATAGTCAATGGGGTATTCTGAGAGTCGCTGGTGTCCTTAACGGGGTATTGCCACAATCTCATTTCATATCCCTGCATCCAGCACTTTAGCTCTGTGTGCTCAGAAGGGGGCATGTGTGATTTGTTTGAATTGCATTTCATGTGACCCAGCAGGATGACATCACCATGCCTTTCCTCTCTTTAGTCAAAGAAAGGTCTGTTTATGTAAAGCATTGTGAGTAGCTGAGAGGTAAAACTTTTGCCTCCAGGCACAAGGTTCCTTGGCTCAAATTCCTGCAGGAACCAAACCGGTGGATTTTATTTCTATTTATCATACCTGATTGAGGTTTCTTTTTTAATTTTATTTGCACTGTTTGACTAATTACTAAGGAATACAGAGGACAGGAGTAGAATGACAGCACCTGGGGTTTGAACACTCAGTAGCTGCCTGAGAGGAGAGGTAATGTCTGAGCATGTGCGACCTGGACTGAGCAGCCCTCAGCCCTGGTCGTATCCCCTGGAGACGAGCTGTAAACAATGGATCACTAAAGGAGCAGCTAAAACAAAAACGGTGCAGATTTTTTAATAATAATGAATGGTGAAAATGGTGATGAAAATAGTGAAAATGTTTATTATTTAATTTACAAACTTCCCACATCAATTTTACTTCATGGCAAAACCCCTTTAATGAACCGGACTGAGCACCACTATTATTTTCATTTTTCTATTTTCAAACAGAAACCCAGAAATAACAGTCTAGATGTGAACCAGGCCCCATTTACAATATGTTTCTATTTGGAATCATAGTGGGAAATATCTGTTACACATGACGACTTTATTGTTAGTAGCCAATTACATGGCTCTAGTTCATTTGAATTAACTGTGATTAAGTTATTGCAATCACATAAACTTTGACGTATTATAGTTCAACGTTGCATTACCAATTCTGTAGGTTTTAGAGCCAAAATATCTCATCATTCTGTGCTGGTTCAATTTCTGCAAAGATCCTGCTCTGCTGAGTGTTAAGTATATAATCCCGGTCCTGACAATGCATTAAACCTAGGAGATCAAAAGTCAAGGATGAGTCTGTCAACTGGTTCCAATGGCAACTGGAAGAAATATGAATGTGGCTCTAGAACAATATAGGGAATGTAACTCAGGATCAGCTTGAGCAAAATCAGTAAGACAATGAGGAAGATATATTGATGCTGTCTTAATCTTAGACAGCTTAAAGCTAGACCAGAGCACTAAAGTCACCTTAGGAGTTACAAATATATCTGTATCCCTGATAAAGAAAACTCCCTTTAAAATATCACTTTTATTTATGTATTTAAAATCTAAAATATTTTGCAGTAAAAAGGTCAAAATACCACAACACCTTATTGGACAATGCCACAGTAAACAATATATATGGACCGGGGGCACCACTAAGGATAAAGCTTGACACTATAGCCAACTATGCGGGGGATGCAACATTTTCCCCCCTCGATAATGAAAATATCTTACATGTTTGGGCAATTTACAGCTATGTTAGTCCCCTGATGAACCCTTATGTGAACTAAAGAAGGGGAAATGCATGGGCACTTTTTGGTTAGGCAAAATAGGAGCCAACAGACAGCCACTGATAAGTATGCCGCCTTTTTTGGGGTGTTGGCTTTACTTTTTGGTGGGATGTACATGGGAATATGGTAAGGGATAGTTTTTTTTGTCCCATTACATCCTCTATAGGACGGAATAATTCTGTGGCAATGGAGAAAGAACAAAAAGTTTGGTATATCAAGGGTGAATTACATTGATTTACTTTCTTTTGTTTCTAGTGGTGGTCCTGGTCACTATATATTGTTGTACTATAGCACAGGGTGTCATGGTATTTTGGTCTTTTTACTACGGAATATTTTATATTTTAAATATTTGAATGAAAGTTATATTTTACAGGGATTTTTACTTTGGTATTCATATAAAGCTAGACAAGCATAAAATACACCAAACTTTCAAAGTGGCTCATGCTGTATGATAAATTATAATAGTGATAACTATCTGTATGTTACATACTTTTCTAGAAAAGTGCAAAAAGTGTCTAGTATCTAGTACAAGACAGATACACCAGTTTTTAGGTGCAAACTGAGCCAGAACATTTAGTTAAGTAAATCTCCTACAATGTATTTTCAAAGCTGGTCAACATTTTATTTACGTCATTGCTATGCACAAACTGTAGTATTAGGCTAGGTTCACATCTACGTCAGAGGTTCTGTTCAGAGCCTCCTTCTCAAATTCCATCAAAAATGATAGACTTGGTGTCCATCTACACTTGATGGACACCAACAGCGCACAATGAGGTCCATCAGGTGCCGTTGGTGTCCATCATGTAACAGCTTCACCGACACCTATGTGACGAAGGCTCTGAACTGAACTCCAACGCAGATGTGACCCAGGCCTTCAACAACAATATATGCTTTGTGCACCAGCTACTTTATTCCTTCCACTTTCTGAACTGTAGTC
Organism: Phyllomedusa bahiana; assembly: GCA_025379985.1. Taxonomy (NCBI): domain Eukaryota; kingdom Metazoa; phylum Chordata; class Amphibia; order Anura; family Hylidae; genus Phyllomedusa; species Phyllomedusa bahiana. The sequence goes on along the minus strand of JAODAL010000374.1, from coordinate 22,808 downwards.
TATATCCTACAGTACATGGTAATAGCTTTTCATTTGAATGCAAACAATAAATACTTAATTTAAATTATACCTGGAAACTTTAATCCCAACTTTCTGAAAAGAAGAACAGCAGGCATCGCCGACCTTGTTACATTTTCGATCCTGCAAACAAAACAACGGAATTGAAATAAGTGGCCATTTTTTTCTGAGTTGCAGCTGTGTTACTAGCTGTCAGCCACAGAGTAATTTTCCTTATGGGCTTCATTATCCTAACAGCTGCGTTCCTACTGTGTACATTTTTTACCTTATATTTAGTGTGCTTTAATTCTTTAATTTAGCTGTCATAATTGTATTTAGCCTTTCAGTAACACTACTCAACATTAACATAATTTCATGCTTTCCTGCCCACTGTATTACAGAGTAATATTGCACAAAGTATGCTTAGCACCAAAACCCTATTCAGATTTGTATTTAAAGGGGATGTATCGCTTCTTTAGTTCGGCTGATTCATACTGCTCTCAGCTTCTCAACTCTAGAAATGCAGGGGCGTTTCTTCCCCTCCCAGCTGGGTGACATCATCCCCCCTTCACTGTTCATGCTGGCTCCCGAGACTACCCCCCTCTCTGAGTCCACATGTCACTGTGTCTCTCCCTATCAGTCTTATTTTGTAAGAGCTGTATACATACCACAGGCTGCATTCAATCTAGACTGAGCACTGATCTCTTCTCCTCTCACAGCTGGAGATTTGTTACAGTTGAATCCAGCTTTCTATGAACGGCACAGATCTCCCTTCTATGCAGGAGAGTTAGGCACCGAGACACAATTGTGCTGTTTCCTGATTGTAGAAGCCCTGCAGTGTTGTTCTGTTTCTTCTGGCTGTGCAGAGTGAAAATGTGCCGGTCCCTTACTTTGAGTGAAAGGCAGCAATGCAAACTCCGTGAATACAGCCAACCGGAGGCCGAACAGAATGTAAATGAGTTCTCAGCTAGTGAAATGCAAGGAGGAGGGATCCGACCAGCACTGGATATCAGTGTAAAAAGAAACAGAAGATAAGGAAAACTGTGGAATACAAGACAGCTTTGCTAATGACATCTAATTGAAAAGTTACTTGCTTTCACTGTCCCCTTATTCTGAAGACCATTTAATTAAATGATACAACTCCTTTAAGTGTATACCAGTGGCAGCAGCTACTAAAAATATTAAAACGGGTCTGCCTGCCAGGCCCACTATCCCCTTCTCTGTGTTCATCTCCTTTATTAGGTAAGATTCCCTTATTTGTCTGTCTGAGTGCTTGTATGTGTGTGAAACATTATGCTGGAATCCACTGACTATATGTAGTTTGTCTGTTTATATGAAGTAGTGTGTATGTATGAACTTGACTATATGAAATAAGTGTATCAGTATGTAGTGAGTGTGCATACTTGTACATATAGATGTAGTGAGTATGCACAGTTAGGGGATGTTCACACAGAGTTTTTCAGATCCGTTTTTGGATCTGCTTTCGAACCCCAAAAAAATGTATCTAGCAATGTGCAGGGTGATTTACATTAGTTTCAATGTAAAACACGCATCGCCGATGTGTGTTTACTTGCGTCTTTTCGATGGGTTTTTCGGATCCATTTAAAGAATTGTCATGTCAATTCTACTTGCGTTTTATGCAAGTGAAATCCTCATAGGAAACGATGGAGTGAGTTTTTGGAGCCTGAAAAATGGATCCAAAAACGCAACACTTTTGGGTACGTTTTGGAGGCGTTTTCGCATCCGAAAAGCGCATTGGATTAAAATGTGAATGTCTGTGATTTGAAAGAAAACGCATTGAAAAACGTATCCCAAAAACTCATCCAAAAACGCATGCAAAACGTATCCAAAAATGCATTTGCAGATGCGTTTTCGGATACTTTTTTGGATGCAGTTTTCAATGCGTTTTTCATGTAATGAAAAACAGAACCAAAAACGGATCCAACACACCGTGTGAACATACCATTATATGTGGCAGGAGTCTGTGTATTTGTGTATGTAGTGATTCAGCAAGTGCATGTTTGTTTGACTGTATCTGGTTTAGTAAACACCTATACACAAAATTTCATAAAATTACAGTCTTAATTTTCCAAAATTCTTTATCAAATTGCTGCGACTGAACAAATCGATAAACGTTTTCGGCCCTATTTGCGGCCTTCATCAGAAATGTCGCTTTCCTTATGACCTATTAAATAGACAGGCGCTGGCAATGTGCTTCAAATAGGAATCGCTGGCGGTAGCCCAAGGCGCAGTTTCATTCTCTTCCTCGGGCTACCGCCAGCGATTCCTATTTGAAACACATTGCCAGCGCCTGTCTATTTAATAGGTCATAAGGAAAGCGACATTTCTGATGAAGGCCGCAAATAGGGCCAAAATGTTTAAATGGATTTGACCAGTCGCTTATAGCAATTTGATAAAGAATTTTGGAGAATAAAGACTGTAATTTTATGAAATTTTGTGTATGGGTATTTACATAATATAATTGTGATATTTTTATACCCGACACCTGTAGACATCATTTTAAAAGGTGTACCAAGCAACTTAATCTTGTTTGTATCTGGTTAAGGGCTGTTCCATCTCACACACCAATAGTAAATCAACAGGATATGCCATCAATGTCTGATATGTTCGGGTCCCACCTCTTGAATCCTCACTTATCTAGAGACTAGGCCCCCGAATGTCTTTGTTGAGAATGGAGAGGTGGTCAGAACGCTCCCATTAATTTCAAAGGAAGTTCCGAATACAGCTGAGCGCGCATGCTTTTATTGAAATCAATGAAAGAGTTCTGACCACCTTTCCATTTCAATGGGGAGTTTCCAGAGCCTGTTCTTTAGATAGGTCCTGGGACTCATGTGAGCCCACTCTCCTTAACACCACTGCGGCATACATTTAACGTGCAAGGATATGGTACAAGGAGAGAAGCAGAGTTCTGTGATATATTGTTTTACCTCATTTAACCCCTTACCGCCGGAGCCAGGTTTGGCCTCTCTGACAAAGCCCCATTTTTTAAATCTGACATGTGTCACTTTATGTGAGAATAACTTTTTGACACTTTAACCTATCCATGTGATTCAGAGATTGTTTTCTGTGACACATTGTGCTTTAAGATAGTAAGACATTTTGGTCCAAAAAGTCCTTGTTTATTTGTGAAAAATATCAAAGTATCGTGAAAAATTTGAAAAATTTACCATTTTCAAACTTCAAAAATTTCTGTGTGTAAGACAGATAGTTATTCCACTCAAAATAGTTTATAACTAGCATCTACCATATGTCTACTGTAGGTTGGCATCATTTTTTTTAAATGTCTTTTTTTTTTTTTTTTACAACATTAGGGGCTTAGAAATTTAGTAGTAATTTTCACATTTTCAAAAAAATTTGCAATATATATTTTTTTAGGGACCAGTCCAGCTCTGACGTAACTTTGATTTGCCTGTTTGTTAGATGACCGCATAAAGGACTTCATCTAAGAAACTACCCCCCTTAAAGTATTCAAAACAGCATTTAGGAAATTTATTAACCCATTAGGTGTTTCACAAAATTAAATCAGAGGAGGTGAAATTTGATTTTTTTTTTGCAGATTTTCAATTTGTATCCATTATTCACAAGAACTCGGTAGATGTGATCAGGGAAATGCAACTTAATATTGATTCCACAGATTCTGACATTTTCAGAGATATCCCATATGTGGCCCTAGTGCATTATTTGGCTCAACCACAAGTCTCCGAATAGGAGGAGCACCTACTGGACTCTGGGTCTCATTCTCATTACAATTTTATTTAGGCGCCATTTCAGGTTTGCGGACACCCTAAGGTGCTAGAACTTAATAAACTCCCCTAAAAATACCCCATATTGGAAACAACACCCCTTAAGGAATATATCCAGGGGTGCAGTGAGCATATAGACCCCACAGGTGTTTCACAAATTTTTTTTGCGTTAGGCTGTGAAAATGCAAAAACATTTTTTTTTCCAACAATCTGCAATTTTAGCTGAAAATGTTTGATTTTTACAAGGATTCCTGGAAAAAAGCCCCCCAAATTTTGTTATGCAATTTCTTCCAAGTTCGGCAATATCCTACATGTGGGTGTAAACTGCTATTTGGGCACATGGTAGGGTGTACATGGGAGCGAGCGCTATTTGGCTTTTGGAACGCAGATTTTGGTGGGGCCATGTCGCATTTACAAAGCCCCAAAGTACCAGAACAGGTGAAACCTTCCAAAAGTGGCCCCATTTTGGATTCAACACCCCTCAGTGATCTCATCTAGGGGTGTATTGTGCATTTTGGGAGCACAGGTGTTCCGTAGTTTTTTCAGCATTGGGCCATGATTATGGTGGGGAAAAAACGCTGTTCCGCCATTGTATTTTTGGGCTTCAATTTTACAGTGTTCGCCATGCAGTGTAAGTAAGTGGATAACGTTACTTTGCAGGTCGGTACAATTGCAATGATATAAATTTTATATAGTTGTTTATGTTTTATTACTTTTGCACACTAGAAATAGGTCTATAAAAAATAGCATTTTTATGTTGTCCTATTCTGAAAGCCATAACTTTTTCATTTATCTGTATACGGAGCTGAATATGGGCTTGTTTTTTGTGGGATGAGTTGACGTTTTTATTAGTTATGGGGGACATGCGACGCTTTGATCACTTTTTTTATTTTTTACAGCGGTCACCGTGCAGTATAAACGACATGCTAGATACGATTACAGCGATACCCAATTTGCATATTTTTTATGTTTTACTGCTTTTACAGAATAAAAACACTTTTATTCAAAAAGAAAAACACGTTTTTGCATCGCCATAGTCTGAGAGCCAGAACCAGGGGCGTAGCTACAGAGGGTGCAGAGGTAGCAGTCGCTACCGGGCCCTACAGCTCTAAAGCCCTTCTGCCCCAGCATTGTAAATGACACATGGTAGCTGAGGGGCCCCATTTCACTATTTGCACCATGGCCCAGAAGCTTCAAGTTACGCCTTTGGCCAGAACTCTTATTTTTCTGTGTACGGAGCTGTATAGCAGCTTGTTTTTTGTGGGATGACATTTTTAATGGTATAATTTTTGAGTGGACAAGTCTTTTTGATCGCTTTTAAATCCATTCTTTGGAAGGCAGGGTGAAGAAATTACTGCCATCCTAGTAGTGTTTTTTATTTTTAACAGCGCTCACCATGCAGTATCCATGACAAGTCAGATTTACTCTCTGGGTCGATATGATTATGGCGATACCTAATTTATATAGTTTTTTTATGTTTTATTGTGTAAAAAATATTTATACATCACTATCTTCTGATAGCCATAACTTTTTTTTATTTTTCAGTATACAGAGCTGTGTAAGGGTTTTTTTTGCGGGATGAACTGACATTTTAATTGACACCTTTTTGGTGTTTAAATGAGTTTTTGATCGCTTTTCATTCCATTTTATGTGCTGCGGAATTAACAAAAATTGCATTTCTGTAACTGCTTTTTTTGTGTTTTTTTTAAGGCGTTCACCGTACGGGTTAATTAACATGACAGATTTATAGGGTAGGTCGTAACACACGCAGTCATACCAAATATGGGTACTTTTCTTTTTGACCTTTTTTGGGGCGATTGGCGTTTGTAAAGGGGAAAATGGCGGTGTACGCGTATTTTATGTGTTTGTGTTTTACTTTTTTAACTTTTTGATGACTTTTTAACATTTTTTCACTTTTCCCTAGAGGGTATTTGTAACCGCAATCTTCAGACTGCTGTTTCAATAGTAGACCAGTATACAGCATTGCTGCTGTGTACTGGTCGCCATGGTGACTGTCAATCACCATGCCTCCAATGCATTGTGGGCATGGTGACCTCACCAGACAGCCCGGATGCTTTCAGAAAGGGACAAGCGAGCGGCCTCTCCGCCGCTCGCTGCGTTGGATCGCAGGCAGGAGGAGCTCATTCCTCCTGCCTGCAGCTTTATTATCAAGACCATGATGTGTCGCGATAATGAAGCGTTAATCCCCCATGGGAGGAGCTCACTCTGGCCACGGGGGATGCGGCATGACGCCAGCGGTAATATACCGCTGGTCCCATGTCGCGATCGTGCGGGGATCGCCTGCAAGCCCGCACGATTGTCAGGACGTACTCATACGTCCATTTGCAGGAACGCACTTCCCACTAGGGCGTATGAGTGAGTCAAATGTCGGGAAGGGGTTAAAGCAGGATTTCTAACTAAAAAGAAGAATAAATCCACACAAAATTTCCAGGATAAACACTGGAAGTCCTGCTGACAGTTTTCACACATGAGGCTCATATAATCCAAGATAAAGGACCATATGTATTAAAACTGTCTAGGTCTAAGACTTTCATTGTTGCCCATAGCAACCAATTACAGCTCCTCTTTAATTTTTTCAGATCACTACATGAAATGAAAGGGGAGCTCTGATTGGTTGCTATGGGCAACAAAGAAAGTCTTAGACCTAGACAGTTTTCATACATGAGACCCTTAGGCATCGATCACAAGGCTTATTGCCGGAGTAATTGCGGGGACGTAAATAATTCACGTCACTTTCTCCCCCCGCGGCGGATTCGCCAAGCGGGGAGAAGAGACGGAATCCATAGTTCTCTATGAGAACTGTGGATTACAGAAGTTACTGGGACGGATCGGAGCCGTACTGCAGCACAAATACGGCGCGCAGTACGGCTCCAATCAGTCCCAGAATAAGCCGTGTGAACGAGGCCTTAGGGCCTTGTGTATGAAACCTGTCTAAGCGTAAGACTGCCGATGTTGCCCATAGCAACCAATCAGAGCTCAGCTTTTATTTTCCAGAGCGCTATATATGAAGCTGCTAGACAGTTTTTATACATAAGTGTAAAAAAACACGTGAGGCATTTACACACTGGATTACATAGTTTTTAACATATTTTTTAATCATGGATTAAATAAAAATTTAGTTTTATTGTTGGAGCTGGATTAAACACTTTATATAACTAAGATGCACTTATTTTACCTCTTGTTTAGAATAATGAGGTAAAAGGAGCCTTTACCTGATATGCCTAGAGTCTCCTATGCTGCCTTGCACTTTACTAACCTCCAGACAGTTTCAGCAGAATAAAAGGAGTTAAATGAAAAAAATAATTTATTAAATTTTGATCAAATCAGTGAAACACAGGCACAATGAAAGAACACAGCAGGATGACCAGGAAGCCGTCTGTCCCGGCAGACAAATTAGGGGAGAACAGAGCAAAGTAGGACATCCGAAAAAAGCCTGTAAAGACTGATTTATGTACAAGCTGCAGATTCAGTACATCCTGTTTCTAAATTGCTGTATTAAAAAACATCCAGTCATCACAAATGAAAAACAATGCAGGTTCGGCAGCAGATTCAGCAAGGATAAATACTATACATGAATCAATAGGCAGCAGGCATTAAGGGGGCAATGGATTAATTCCAGATCTAATTTACAATAACACTGCAGTGGAGACAAATGCTGAGATACACTTTACAAAGCCCGAAGCAAACAGGACTACTATATATAATCACGTAATGAGCTGTATACTGTAGATATCTCATTGTTCTGTCATATTTGATGTACTAAAAAGTTCTATACACCTGGATGTAGGTAGTGAATGGCCACCATTGAATGTGCTTTATATATTGTTTGATTCTGGCTCACTGCAATGAATACTCCAGGCGATTATAGACTATACATAACTCTGGGTGCAATGTATATCCTGTTCACCATCTTACCACTCCCATGCCTTTCAATATATATATACATATATAGTGTATGTGTGTATATATATATATATATATATATATATATATTATATATATATATATATACTATATTATACACACACACACACACACAGTTAAAACCAGAAGTTTACATACACTATATTTCTCACTATCTGACATGAAATCAGGATGACCCTTACCCATCTTAGATCAATTAGGATTACCAACATTATTTATATTTGCCAAATGCCAGAATAATGAGAGAGAGAATTTTTAATGCATTTTTATTACTTTCTGCAAAGTCAAAAGTTTACATGCACTAAGATTACTATGCCTTTAAAGAATTTGGGACAGACCTTGTGATGATGTCATGCCTTTGGAAGCTTCTGATTACTGGCAACACCTGAGTTAGAGATACACCTGTGGATGTATTTTAATTCACACCAGAAACACACTGCTTCTGTGTGTAACATAATGGGAAAGTCTAAAGAAATCAGCCAAGATATCAGGAAGAGAATTGTCCAAGTCTGGATCGTCTTTGGCTTCAATTTCCAGATACCTGAAGGTGCCTTGTTCATCTGTACAGACAGTTATATGCAAGTACAAACAAGATGGGAATGTCAAGCCATCAATGCAAGTCCTGTGTCTCAGAGATGAACGTGCTTTGGGCCGACATATGAATATCAACCCAAGAACAAAAGCAAAAGACCTTGTGAAGATGCTGGCGGAAAGCTGGTAAGATTGGGGTTTTCAATAATCCACAGTGAAACAAAGTACGTATCAACATGGGCGGAAAGGCTACTCATGCCAGGAAGAAGCCATTACTCCAAGAGAAATATATAAAAGAGTAATGTTTGCAAATGCACAGGAACAAAGACCTACATTTTTTGGAGACATGTCCTGTGTTCTGACAAACTAAAATTGAACTGTTCGGCCAAAAATGATGATCGTTAAGTTTGGAGGAAAAAGGGAGAAGCTTGGAAGCCTAAGAACACCATCCCAACTGTGAAACACGGGCATGGTAGCATCATGTTGTGGGGTTGTTTTGCTGCAGGAGGGACTGGTGCACTTCACAAAATAGAATGGCATCAAGAGGAAAAAAAGATTAAGCAGGCAATATACTGAAGGCAAAATCTCAAAACAACACCAGGAAGTCAAATTCTTGGGCGGAAAAGGTCTTTCCACATGGAAGCATAACTGCCAAAACTGGTTACAAAAGTGGCTTAAGGATAACCAAGTCAATGTTTTGGAGTGGCCATCACAAAGCCCGATCATCAAACCTATTGAAAATATATGGGCAAAGCTGAAAGGCATGGATGTGAGCAAAGTGCCCTACAACCATGGCCTCCAGTTTACACCAGTTCTGGTCAGGAAATGGGCCAAAATTTCCTACCAACTATTGTGAAAGCTTGTGGAAGGATAATCCAAAACAAGAAAAGTTTAAGGCAATGCTACCCATATTAATGAAATGTATGTAAGCTTTAGACTTTTGCAGAAAGTAATAAAAATGCCATAAAGAAATTCTCTCATTATTCCCACCGTCTTGGCAAATATAAATAATGTTAGAAATCCTAAATGACCTAAAACGGTAAGGCTTTATTTCTGATTTTCATCAGATAGTGAGAAAAATGCATGTATATGTGTCTTTTTATATAGTGGCTGTAAACTTCTGGTTCAACTGTATATTACACACACCGGCACATTGATTAGTACACCAGTCGAACTGCTCGTTAACACTTAATTTTCGTAATCACCAATCACATGGCGGCAACTCAGTCATATAGGCATGTAGACATGGTCAAAGACAATCTCCTCAGTTCAACCGAGCATCATATGGGGAGAAAGGTGATTTGAGTGCCTTTGAACGTGAGCATGGAGTTGGTGGTGCCTAGAAGGGCTGGACTGAGAGTATTTCAGAAACTCGCTGATCATCCTTGGATCTTCACAGCAAAACCATCTCTAGGGTTTACAGCGAATGGTCCGAAAAAGAAAAAACATCCAATGAGCGGGCAGTCCTGGAGGCGACAAGCTTTTTTTGAATGCCAGATGTCAAGGAACTGGGGGCAGACAGGTTCGAGGGCTGTATAGAAAGGCAACAGTGACTCCAAAATATCAACGCCGTTACCACCAAGTAGGCAAAGAGCATCTCTTGGAACACACAGTACGCGCAACTTTTTGAGCAGATGCTACAGCAGCAGAAGACGCGACCCGGGTGTCCACTCCTTTCAGCAAAGAACATGAACAGAGGCATCCAATTATCCCAATCTCATCGAAAAATGACAGTAAAGATTGGAAAAACGTTATGCCATGGTCCTGATGAGTCTCGATTTCAGTCTGCGACAATCGGATGGTAAGGTCAAATTTGGCGTCATACAACATGAAAGCAAATGATCCATTCTGCCTTGTATCAACGTTCAGGCTGGTGGTGTGGGTCCATGGTGTGGTGAAATTTACTTGGCACTCTTTGGGCCCCTTGGTACCAATTGAAGCATCGTAGCAAAAAACTTGTTGAATCATGCCACGAAGAATTGAGGGCATTTCCTGATGGCCAAAAGGGGTCCACCCGTTACTTAGCATGATGTATAAACCTATTAAAGTGCCGTAGTGTATACATACACACATTTTATTTTTACTTTCTTTACATGGGAGCCTGTGAGTGATAGATGCCTCTGCTGTTGTTGGAGGCATACATTTGCTGTTGCTGGCATACATTTGTTGTTTTTGGAGCTATGCATTGATTACAGGTATACATTAGGAGTGCCTATATACCTCTGTCAGACACTGCAAAATACAGTATAAAAAGAGCCTTGCCAGGAGATGAGTAAGTAATTTGTAGGAGAGCTCTACTGGCAAATTTATATTGCTAGCATGATACAAATAATAGTGTGGTAAAGAGAGCAGTTTCTTATTCTACTTACTAAAATGCTCATTAGTTACTAAATGTAGATATTTTCTATAAACCATAACAATATGACCATCTGCATGTAAATGACAGATGCAACATGAAAAGCCTGCAAATGTGTAAATTGAGCACTACTGTTGGTGTTGGTGTATTCCATAGACTCAAGTGTTTAGCCTACAGACTAAAGTGTTTTCAGCAGTGTCTTGCTCAGCCACCATGTTCAAGCGTAAAGCAATATCCTGCCCTATCATCAGTGATCTATTACAGACCATGCGTCACCTAATCAATACGCACTACATCTATATTTTTGCATTGCTTAGACATTTGTACTTTACCTGGACCACATGTTCAGGTGCTCCTCACCATTGAACATTACACTCAAAGCATCTGTAAATTGCTCCAATGTCATCAGTCCTGATGCAAAGAGACCACACGGAGGGAGGAATTTTTCAAGAGATCCACTGGTGGAAGGTCATAAAAGACAGAAGTTACAATCAAATCACATAAGATGAAAACTGCACACAGTACAGATATGGTCAAAGGTACTGGAATGGTATTAGTATTTTCCACTTGTTCTAATAATGCAGGTACATGTGTGGCATTGTGCATTACCTTTTCTGTACTTTCTCTCCCAGGACTCTCCATGCTCTGTCACTACTGTCTCTTGCAGCCGTACACTTTTGTTTTCCCACATCTCTGTGCAAATTTTTTTGTTGAAATTTGGGCTTTTATCCATTTTTTGGTCAGGGATCAAAAGAAAAAGAAACCCATGCTGAAGGGAAACCCCCAAATTAGATTTGAGATTTTTTTGAAACTCTCATTAAAGAGCTCCTGTAAACTTTTTAAAAGCGGACCAAAATTGAATGCGGGGGGTTTTGGCCCTAAGTGTCGGGGGGTCCACGAGTGGGGTTTTAATTTTGGGGCCCCATTTGGGGGAAGTTGTTTAAAGGGGCCCCATTCTAAAGCTACAGAAAAAATTGCACATGACTCTTTTTTTTGCCTCCCCTTAAACTTTGCCATTTTTTCCCTGTGGGGGCTATGTTCACAGCCCTGTTTTCCTTGGGAAAAACCCCCTTTTGAAAAGACATGCACCCCCTTCCATGTCCCCTTATCTCCCCACGCGTACAATACGATCGTATTTTCCCGGGAGCGGGGGGGGAGGCTTTAAACCCATATTTTCTCTATCAAAAAAATTGGGGGGTTTACTGTAATTTCGGCGCTTTAATCTGGGCCCAAAATTAAGCGCAAAAAAACCCAAAAAATTGGCGGCCGGAAAGGGCCCATGTGCACTTCCCCTAAAGCAGCACCGGGGAAAACGCGCCCCTTGAGCCCTCCATGCCTCGGGGCCCATTGGGGGTTTCCTCTGAGGGCAAGTCCAAGCCTGGTCAGCATTATGTAAAAAGAGCAAAAGGGAGTAGAGAAAGCGTTCAAAGTATTGAGAAAACTTTTCGTTGTAATTTAAAATTTTAAATTGATTGAAATAAACTACTCTTTTTGGGCTTGGGGAAGTCCAAGGGAAAGGTTTTTCTATAGAGTGTTTGGGACAACCCCGTTTGTTTTGGATGCTTAGTTTGGGTTTTCACACGTTTTTCCCCCAAAAATTTAGCTGTGTGTACGGAAAGCGGGGGGGGGTTAAAGCCCCCCGGGGGCCCCATAGACATTCAAAATTCTTGGGCAAATTCCCCGGGGTGAATAATTGACATTCCCTTTTTCCCCCCGCATTTTTGCGAGGGGGGGGAGAAGAGACGTAACCATATTTTTCTCTATGAAAAAAGGGGATTACCGTAATGACTGGGTGTATCTCGCCCCGTTTTAAGCGCGGGTCCCCTTTTTTGGAACATTGCCTTATATAAAAAAGACGTAAATTTCACTGAGTGGGACCACCCATTGGACTCCTAAGCAGAGAAAGAACAGGCATTTCAATCAGTAAATTATACTTTATTCAAAATATTTTTGTACACAAACTGTATATCAACCCTTGTAAGTCCTCCTGCTCTAAAACCCTTGATGCTGGTAGATTGAACAGAAGTTTGAAGGTTTTTTAAAATTTTAAACGAAAGAAAAAGCTTTTGAAAAATTTTAACCCATGGAACCCAGTAAATCCTAGAAACTGTTCTTTTTTTCCCCCTCGATCCCAAAAGGGAACCCGGGCTTATAAAAAAAAAAAATTCAAAAAAATTTAAAGGCTCACGATGGCCAAAATTTCTTTTTTCTGTTTTTGGTCCATTAGCAATCAAAATATATGGGAAATTTGCCTAGTCGGTGCATGGGAAAATTTGATTCTTTAGTAAAAAAAGGGTTCCCTTAAAACACGTTTTTGAAAATGGGAAAACATTTTTAATTGGGTAGCTTTCTTTCGGGTTTACTATAACCACACTAAAAGATATGTCTGCAAAAATTTGAATGTGCACTAAAAAGGGGTAGGGGTTCCCATGGTTTATAGTACGCACCCCCAATACGCCGTGTGTTTTGGGAACCCACCGCTGATAAGGCGTAATTCCAAAGAAAGGGGGGGCGCGGAAAAAAAAGGGAACTTGTAAACCCTCTCCCCCGGGAGCGACAATATGATCGTTTTGTACAAAGGGGAATGACGCGAAAAATCCCATAGCTCCTTGGGGAGTTTTATGAATTACCGCAATTGCGGGCGCTTTTTCCTCCCGGATAAATCCAACATGGGGCAAAATTCCCCACGCAATTACGCGCAAAAAAAACGCTGTGTAAAACATACCCAAAGGGAAAAAATTTCCGCGGTGAACTTTCGTTTTTTGCTGTGTGTTTGGACCCCGCCCTCTCGGCCCCCCAAACGGTCCCAAACACACATCTAAAAAATAGAAATGGGTTTTAAACTTTGCTTTTAATATGAAACACCCTCGGCACGCATAGGAGTGTTTTGCTGATGTGTGTCCCCCTGCGTTTTTCGGTCCGTCAAAAATTTGGATTAAAACTCTTGGTCTAAAAGACGCAGCTGGAGCCCTCCTTTTTAAATATAGTGTGCGACCCTGCTGCATCCAAGCGGGCAGCTGGTGTTGGATTTTTGGGGCATCCATCGCAGCATTTTTTGGGATGAAATATTCGGACCCAAAACACAGACCCCAAACACCTGTGTAAAGGGCCCAAAGGGGCCATAGAAAACCACTGGGGGTACTGAAAAACACTGGTTGCAATTTACTGACTTGGGCCCTATGTCTAACGGGAGGGGAAAAAAAAACGCCTGAAAACAAATTTACAAAAAAAACGTTCATAAAGCTGAGTTTTTTTGCCCCATCCCTTTTAAAAAAGCAGCTAAAAAAAAGCCCAAATTTTTTTGGAGTTTTTTTTGGAGCGTTTTTTTAAAGGGTTTTTTAAAAGCTTTCTTTGCTCTGCTTTTTAAGAAAGCCAAAATTAAGCCTTTGGGATTTTAAACTACCCCCTACAGGAAAAAGTTAAATTTTAAATTTAGTCCCTTTTCCCTTTTGATCAATGTAGCCATTGTGACACTTTGTCCCTTGTGTGCTGCTGCGTGCTACTACTTTATTAAATTTTGCACCAGATTTTTTGCCCAAAATCCCCCAAAAACCCACATTATCATTTCATATAGCAAAATAATTTTATTAGCGTCAAAATCTGTTTAAAGGGAAAAAGGGTTTTTGCGGCAAATTCCCATTCCCAGATAGAGTAAATTTTACCCCAGCGTTTTGGTTTCCCATTTTGGATTGAAAATCGCATCCAAAAAAACAAAGCGCTGCCCTCAATCGGGTCCAAAAACACAAACCAACATGCAGGTGAGTATTTGGATGCCGTTTTTGGCCTGCAGCCAAGAAGCAAACCCCCCAAATTTTTAAAAAGGTCCCTTTCTGCATCTTTTGGATCAAGATTTGACATGCAAAAACCTTTTGAGCAGATCCCAAAAATTTCAGCAGAAAGACACAAGTAAAAAACCATCGGGGATCGCTCATCCCCGAACGCCGAAAGGCGTTTTTTTTACATTGAAAGCAATGTAAATCACACTGCACATTGTTAGATGTGTGTTTGGGTCCGTTTGGGGTCTAAAAACATATGCAAACACAGACTCAACACGCCGTTTGAACATACCCATAGAATAGCACATACAATGGTTTGAAGAAAAGAAACATTTCTCATCAGATTTCGCCCTGAGGGTATGTTCACACAGCATTTTGGGTCCGTGTGAACATATGCTTTTGAATGTGTGTTTGGGTCCGCAGTGTGATTTTATACTGCTCGCAATGTAAAACATGCATCGGAGTGATCGCCGATGCGTGTTCACATTGCGTCTTTCGGATCCATTCCAAGAATTAACATGTCAGTTCTTGGAGCGAAAGACAGAGCAGGAGCCCTATAGTAAAGTATAGGGTGTGATCCTGCTGCATCCAACATGCATCCAAACACGTAGCTGCATGTTGGATCCAATTGATGCTACATTTTTGGATGCATTTTTCAGATCCAACACGGATCCCAAATCGCATCCTAAAAGATGGTGTGAACATACCCGTAGCCTATGTTCACACGGCTTATTTGTGGGGCGTAATTATGCCCCGCAATTACGCCGTGTGGACGGGGGCGGGAGCTGGAGCGGGGGGCCGGCACCTCGCCTTCCATAAACTATCATCACTAGCGGCGCGTATACGCCGCTAGTAAATGACATGTTACTTATCTCCCCCCGCGGGGATTTCGCCAGAGGGGAGAGGAGAATAATCCATATTTTTCTATGAGAACTGTGGATTACCGTAATGAGTGGGACGTATTCCAGCCGTAATTTGCGAAGTACGGCGCGAATTACAGACTGAAATACGTCCCATTTTAAGCCGTGTGAACATAGCCTTATCCTCAACAAATTCTACAATTCATTTAGTAATAAAGCAAACCACAACTCTTGCCGTGTTATTCTGAAAACAAATTCTGAAGTCATCAAATGAAATGCTAGATTTCCCAGACAAATGTAACCTGTAAAAACAACATCAATGAACCTGAGATTAATCTTCTTCTTCTAGAAACAGTGATAACGCGCTGAATAAATATTATATAATGCTGTACAGTTTAACTGCATCAAAAACCTTATATAAGACTTCATGGTATGACATAATACATCATTTTGTAAGACTTGGTCTCAAACATTACATGCAGCAAACAACTGTCCATTCCTCTATATGCCATACACGCCTGATAGGTGGGGGTCCATTGCTTGTCAACCACTAGCAGCCACTTGGAGAGCTACCTGCCTTCACATTAGACTATCACAGTCTATCATAGATCCCAATCAAGGAGCCAAACCTGCAGTGAGTATGACAGGCAAGTATTAGGAGGTTGTTAGGGGCATCTGCCTGAAGAATGAATGAGTTTGGTTTTTTTGTCCTTGTTGAGGATTTAAAATTCACTCGCCAAAACTTTGCATTGTATAAACAGCAACACAGATTTTCCATTTAGAGCTATGGGAAGAACGTTCTTTTGATTTTCAATGAGTATTAGGGCTTGTCCCCATTGTGCAGGTTACTTGTCGCATTTTCAGATGGTTTGCGGTTTTACAAACCGTCTGAACACCGACAAGCACCGCTCCCCATAGACTTCAATGGAAAACCCGTGCAGCATTCCCCACTGCCTGGATTTTCCTCTGGACTGTTTGTTACACTGCAGGCGTTCCGAAAAACTTAAAACATGTTCATTCTTCCGCCCGGTTTTCGGGCAGAACATGAACATATGGGTACGAAGGGGGAGGGCTTGGATCTGCAAACAACGCACAAAAGCTGTCCCCCTGTGTGACAAAAAAAGACCAAATACGGGAAATCCAACCGGTATTCGGTCTTTGCCGTGTAAACGCACCCTTACAAGACGAAATCCGCATGAAATCCGCCTAAAAATACTCAATGAATAGCACTGTTAACATATCCTAAGGGGCCATTCACACGGCTTATTTCGCCGCGGATTTGCGCCGCCACCGATTTGCGCTGCAGTACGGCGCCAATCCGTCGCAGTAATTACGGTAATCCACCGTTCTCATAGAGAACTATGGATTCCGTCGCTCTGCCCGTTCGGCAAATCCGCCGGGCGGGGAGAAAGTGACCTGCACATTATCCAGGCGCAATACGCGCTGTGGATAATGTAAGTCTATGGGGCCGGCGGGCAGCGCCCCCGCCCCTTAATCAGGCCGGAATTGCGAGCGCAATCCGGCTCGCAATTCCGGCTTGAATAAGCTGTGTGAACCGGGGCTAAGAGTTATTCATATGAAGCGGATATTAAATCCTTAGGGTATGTTCACACGGTGTGTTGGGTCACTGTGAACGTATGTTCTTAGATGCGTGTTTGGGTCCGTCTAGATGCATCTAACAATGAGCAGTGTGATTTACACTGCTCACAATGTAAAACACGTATTGGCATTCACATGAGTGATCGCTGATGCGTCTTTTGGATCCATTCCAAGAATTGACATGTCAGTTCTTGGTCCGAAAGTCGTAGCAGACACCCTATAATAAACTATAGGGTGCGATCCAACACGGATCCAAACAAACAGCTGCATTTTGGATCCGTTTTGAATCCTATCGACGCAACGTTTTTGGGTGTGATTTTCAGATCCAAAACAGACCCAAAATCGGATCCAAAAATGCTGTGTGAATAAGCCCTAAAAATACTCAATGAAAAGCACTGTGTAAACATATCCGAAGTGTTTTTCATATGAAGCGGATATTAAAGGGGTTGTCTCACTACATTGATTCATCTCACCTCAGTCCTGTTTTCTTGGTTTCTCTTTGAATTCAGGGACGTGTTTACTGGCTTCTACTAGGCTGCAGTAGAAGCCAGGTCTGTAGCTATAGCAACGTTGCAGCTATCAGGAGAGATGATCAGTCTGTAGCTATAGACTTGAGGAGCTGATGCAGCCCATACAAGAGGGGATATCTAGGAATAGGTAGGACACTGTTAGGACAAATACCAGCTAGTTCGCCGGCCGGCATTTGTCCTGTTTTGCGGTCGTCCCCTCGGCCGCGAGGGGGAACGGCTTTTCTCCACGATGAGCGGAGAACAGCCTTCCCCCTTCACATTGGCTTGCACAGATTCCGTCCGGAAACCGGACGGAAGATTGTGCTAGCACAATGTTTTGCGGCCGGACCGCGGCCGGAAAAACCACCGGACGGAAAACCCATGCAGTGGGGACTGCTGCACGGGTTTTCCATAGAGCAACATTGTGCTCATTTTCGGCCGGTTTTTAAGGGGTCTGAAAAACCGGCCGAAAAACCGTGCAGTGGGGACATGCCCTTAATGGACACATGTTGCAAAGGGACTTGTTTTTGCAAGATCTTTAACATAAAAAGCAATCCTTGTAGTGAGACAACCCCTTAAAGGGCCACATGTATGAAAACTATGTCTAATATTCACTTTGTTGCCCATAGCAACCAATCAGAACGCTCCTTTCATTTTTCCACAGCACTATATGAAGTGAAAGGGGCGCTCTGATTGGTTGCTATGGGCAACCAACGTGAGTTTTACACCGGGACAGCTTTCATCCCTGTGGCCCTAAATGTTTTAAACGTGTTCATTCTTCAGGCGGATGTCTCATGGAACCTGCGTGTAAATGTACTACTATGTTCTATGGGAAGCCTGAGCTCGTCACTCACACAGCGCTCCTCGCCCGGTCTCCACGTCTTCCTGGACTGTACGTCTCGGCCGTTCCCGCCCCCCCGCGCTCTCTCCTCTAATGACGGAGCTGCGGACCGCGCCCGGAGGAGCCCGTGGAAGCTGCCGTTACCCGACGTCGTTGGACCCGGTCCGCAGCAGAAGGATGGCGGAGCGCAAACCCTCGGCGACGTCCCTGTACATAGCGAACCTGCACCCTGACGTGTCCGAGCTGATGCTGTATGAGAAGTTCCGCTCTGCGGGCCCCATCATGTCGGTTCGGGTGTGCAGAGACCCGGTGACCCGGCGATCGTACGGGTATGCCTATGTCAACTACCAGTGTGGAGTAGATGCCCAGCGCGTTGTAGAGTCCATGAACTACGATGTGATATGTGGCCGCCCTGTGCGTATTATGAGGTCCGTACATGACCCGTCCTTGTATAAGAGTGGGGTGTTCATCAAGCAGCTGGACAGCTCTATGGACAGTAAAGCCCTGCATGACCTCTTTTCTCCGGTTGGGAACATACTGTCCGTCAAGGTCATGGATGATGGCAAAGGCTCTGGGTTTGTCCACTTTGAGAGCCAGCAGGCGGCGGAGCGGGCCATCCAGAAGATGAACGGCGCGCTTGTGGGTGAGCGCAGGATCTCGGTCGCCCACTTCAAGTCACGCAGCAAGCGGGAAGGTGAGCTCAGCGCCAGAGCCACCAAGGAGTTCACCAACATCTACATCAAGAACTTTGGAGAAGAGCTGGATGACGGGCAGCTCAAGGAACTGTTTGACGACTACGGACACATGCTCAGCGTTAAAGTCATGACCGACGAAATCGGGAAGTCAAAAGGCTTCGGCTTTGTTAACTTCAAGAGACACGAAGATGCGCGAAAAGCCGTGGAGGAAATGAACGGCAAGGACATGAACGGGAAGGTGATCTACGTGGGCCGAGCCCAGAAGAAGGTGGAGAGGCAGTATGAGCTGAAGAGGAAGATTGAGCAAATAAAGCAAGACAGGTTCAGCAGATCCCAGGGGGCCAACCTCTACGTTAAAAACCTGGACCAGAGTATTGATGACGAGAGGCTGCGGAAAGAGTTCTCCCTGTTTGGGAACATCACCAGTGCCAAGGTCATGATGGAAGATGGGCGCAGCAAAGGATTCGGCTTTGTGTGCTTTTCCTTATCCCAGGAGGCAGCCCGAGCCCTGAAGGAGATGAATGGTAAAATTGTCGCTATGAAGCCACTATATGTTTCCCTGGCACAGCGCAAGGAGGAGCGACAAGCTCAGCTAACAGACCAGTATATGCAGCGGTTGGCCAGTGGTAGAGTGGCACCTGTCACCAGCAAATCTTCTCTGTTACCCCCATTCAGAACCATGGCAACCGTTCCACCAGCCCAAATCCATGCTGCGTATTATAAAAATCGGCAGATTGCCCAAGTTAGGCCAAATCCTCCTTGGAAATTACAGAGTGATAGGCTTTTGCCATTCCAGATGACACCAAGACTTCCAACTGTTAACACAATCGGATCAAGTCAGGGTGTGGCAAGCACTTCAACACAAACAATGGGACTGCAACCTCCAGGCTCCTCACCAGGTTACTTAGTCCGTCAGTATAAGTATAGTGCTGCCGCTCGTAATCTTCAGCAACACCTAAACAATGCTCCCAGCATTGCGATGCCGCAGACTGCTGCCCACGTGCCAGGGCAAGGGCCCCTTAATGCCAGTATGTTGTCCTCAGCGTCTCCAGAGGAGCAGAAGGCAATGCTAGGGGAGCAGCTCTTCCCACTGGTTCAAGCCTTACAACCTACAATGTCTGGTAAGATAACAGGAATGCTGCTGGAGCTGGATAATTCGGAATTGCTTCACATGCTCGAGTCACCAGAATCCCTCCGTTCCATGGTAAATGAAGCTTTGGAAGTACTGCAAGCCCATCAAGCTAAAGAAGCCTCACGCGAAGCCTTTGATGAAAGAAAAGCCGTCTAAACAGCCTATGCAAACCTACAAGGACATCGAGAGAAACCGTCAAGATAGAGAGTAATTAAGAAAAAAAAGACAAGTCAAAGTTGTTGTTTTTTATTTTATTTCTAAGGAGACTAATTTGCATAATGATAATCTTTAATAAAAATCTAAAGATAATTCTGTATTTGGTGTATGGAGTGTGTATATACTGTATTGGCACGAAGAAGTTCTACAGCCCTGGAAAGACTGGTCATGTTTTTTTGTTTTATAAAGTTTTCCAATAATAGAACATAAATTAGAAGAAACAGAAAATGTCGGAGTTATTGTCCACACAGTAGACTGGTCATGTTTTATTGTTTAAAGAGGACCTGTGACATCTCCTGACATTTCTGTTTTAGTAGATACTTTTGTTCCCCATGAAATAACAATTCTGGAGCATCTTCTCTTATAACTCTGTGTTGTGCTGTTCCTCTGTTGTTCCTTCTAGAAGTGTATTACTGAATCTGTCAGATGGGTGTTACCATTCGAGATTTCCCATGAGTATATCCCTGCACACACGGACTCTTTCAACACTGATTGGACAATGTCAGAATGTGCAAGGACAGCACTCCCCCCCTCAATCGGTAACACCCAGCTGTCAGATCGCTAATGAACTTCTTGGATGAAAGAAGGATTTTAGGAAAGATGCTCCAGAATTGTTCTTTCAGGAGGGAATATTGGTATTTACTAAAACATACATACCAGGAATGGCCACAGGTCCTTTTTAATGTTAATTGAACATAAGCAAAAGAAGAAAAATCATCTGCGAGTCATATCTGCTGCAGATTCATCCATCAGAATCAACTTTGTAAATCTGCAGCAAATAGGGTTATGTTCACATGACGGATTTGAGGCAGATTCAGCCCCAGAATCAGCTTCCAATTCGACAGCGTTCCATCTTCCATCGTATCCTATGGAAAAATCAGTATCGTGGAGCACATAATGCTGTTTTTTCTCGCCGCTGAATTCCTTTCAGTTCTGACAGAGAATTGACTTGTCTATTCTTTGAAGTGGATTCAGTGCCTTACATTATAGAAAGTAGAAAATCGGCCTTGGAAAATCAGCATTGTGTCCTCGTCTAAATTTCGGGTTTACAAGCACATCATTTCTAACGAGGATTTGTAAATAAAAATCAAGTTTGGATTTCCTGAATTTGATTTTTTTCTTACACTGACTCTAATAATCCTGGTTAGAACTGCAACCCTAAGGCTATGTCTACACAGTGAAGGTGAAATACTGTCGGAAATCCGACAGTAATTTAACTTCACCGTACCGTGGTTTTTGCACAAAAAAGCAGTCGGATTTCCCGCCAGTCCCTGTACAATGAGGGCTACAGGAAATCCGGCTGAAGATAGAACATGTTATATCTTACATTGGCGGCTTCAGTAGAAACCCCGTGCTGTGTAGACTACAGCATGGATTTTCTATTGAGTCCTACACAGCACTGGGTACAGTCGGATTTTCAATACTAAATCCGCTGAAAAACCCCTGCAGTGTAGACATAGCCTAACCCTAAATTGGGGTTAGGTTTTATTAACTGGTCTGCAGGGATTGACCTACTGGTCCCTGTTGCTTCTAGTCCTGCAATGCTTGCGCTCTGCCGTCACTTCTGCTCCACCTTACAATCGGGTACCCTACTGGGACATTGGTCCAGAAAGGAAAGGACAGAAAGTGCTATCAGAGTGTAAGGGTATGTTCACACAGCGTTTCTGGATCCGAAAATCGGATCCAAAAACGCTGCAGCTATTGGATCTAAAATAGATCCAACACATATCCAAACATGCAGCTGCGTGTTTGGATGCGATTTGGCTACAGCAGGATCGCACCCTATAATTTATTATAGGGCTCCTGCTGCGTCTTCCGGATCCAAGATGGATCCGAAAGACGTAGTGAGACATGCATCGGCGATAACTCATGTGAACGCCGATAAGTGTTTCTAATAAAAAAAAAATGTAAAATCACACTGCTATTTATTCAATATGTGTTTGGGCCCGACAGACGTATCCATACACGGAGTAAAACATGCTGTGTGAATATACCCTTAGTGCTGCAGAAATGGACGGGGACTGGTTAGTTACTGTAAGCTCTGCACACTAACTAAAATGGCTGAACCCTATTTAGGATTATGGTTATGGTTGTTTTTTTGGGTGCTTTTTGCAAAAAATCTATTTGACATCCACCTGAACTAAAACCTGCACAAAACTACTTATTTTGAAAATGGCTAGGATTTTCACTGCAGAGCTAAGCCTTTGAATGTATTGGGGGTGAATTTGCTGTACATTCTGCATGTAAAACATGCAGATTTTGCAGTGTATTCACTATGGATATGTGTCATTATCTGCCGTGGAAAAAAATCACCAGTATGGATTTATCCTAAATCCAGTCAAAAGCGACTTATGAGAAAGTCACATTACTACAGATTCAGTGAACAAAAAACTTTTTCTTAAAACCCTGACAGTCTGCCACTGCAGACATTTATTAACCCACTGTAAATTGCTAACATATAAAAGGGACAAAACACGTCTGAATATTTGGGTACTGTCTTAGGGCATATTCACACGGCGTTTTTGGACGAGGTTTTCGGAGCGTTTCCTCGCCCAAAACCTCGGGGCCAAACACACAAAACCCCAAA